>OY747711.1:53498913-53573913 GCA_963556495.2 Valencia hispanica
GTGGCACCATATGCCAGAATTTTATATATATATTGTTCTTATAGATCAGTCAAACACATGCTTCACCTCTTCACTCCCCAGTATTTACATATATGATAGATACATACATGTATTTGTTTTGCTTCAGGTTATTTAAGCACATTAAAGCTGCATTGCGGAATATTTTTTTAATAATTTAAAAAAAATCTATAGTCAGTTTTTTCATCTCTTGACTATACAATTCAATCAAGTGCTGTAGTTTGATTCTACCGCGGTTGCATGTAGAGGCAGCAATTCCATTTATTTTGAGGTGGTTCAGTGCGCTTGTGAGAGCGCGTAGCTTGACGTAATGATGCACGTACGTACCCATGTACGCGGTCTAAGCTAGCTTAGATAAGTGTAGCTAGCCACGACACCTAAGCTCCCCGTAAGTCAAAGAAGAAAATAATTTTATCCAGCATTACAAAAAGAGCAGAAATGGCCTCTGACCGTCGCAGAGCTCGGAATAATGAGCACACGCCTGAAAGTCATGGGAGTGCACATTTTGCTGATTGCAGTTTGTCTAACGGCCACATGGTGCACTCTCTGCAGCACTTTCATCAAACTAGCAGCTTTAAAGGTTCACCAAAGAGAATATAATCCAACGATTTTCATGACCTTCAAGCTCCTAATGTCCAATTTTACCCCCTTAACATTCCTGCAATTTCCGCCCTACATTTTTTTAAAACGCATACCCGAAATTAACTTAAAGCTATTCTTAAACCATTTTGAGTAGAGACATGGCTGGGGTCTCTTTGGAAAGCAAACACTCTAAAATGTATCCCAGAACTGTGTTAATATCTCAGAGTGCTATTGTTACCAAGCAATATGAATTTTAATACACTGAAAAATAGAAAAATGTATGTCCGATTATTTATTTTATATAAATACATGCTGTAAAAATGGCTTTAAAAATTGGTTGGAACCTAAAAAACACTGTGGGTCTAAAGCCTGAAGTATTACCTTCATCCACACCAAATTTGACAGCAATAAACCAAAAAATGAGTATTCTGCACACATTTTTCTAACTACAGGTCAAAGGTGTTCAAAAGTGTGCCATATGCGCCATCTTCTGGGTAAATGCCGTAGTCCTCACCCATCCATCCATCCATCCATTTTCTTCCGCTTATCTGGGGTCGGGTCGCGGGGGCAGCAGCCTAAGCAAAGAGACCCAGACTTCCCTCTCCCAAGCCACTTGTTCCAGCAACTCGGGAGAAACCCCAAGGCGCTCCAACGGCCAGCCGAGAAACATAGTCCCTCCAGCGTGTCCTGGGCCTTCCCCTGGGCCTCCTCCCGGTGAGACGTGCCTGAAACACCTCACCAGGGAGGCGTCCAGGAGGCATCCAGACCAGATGCCCGAGCCACCTCAACTGACTCCTCTCGATGTGGAGAAGCAGCGGCTCTACTCTGAGCCGCCTCTGGATGACTGAGCTTCTCACCCTCTCTCTAAGGGAGACCCCAGACACTCTGCGGAGGAAACTAATTTCAGCCGCTTGTATCCGTGATCTCGTTCTTTCGGTCACCACCCAGAGTTCGTGACCATAGATGAGGGTAGGAACGTAGATCGACCGGTAAATCGAGAGCTTCGCCTTTCGGCTCAGCTCTCTCTTCACCACGACAGACCGGTAAAGCGCCCGCATAACTGCAGATGCCCCACCAATCCGTCTATCGATCTCCCGCTCCATTTTTCCCTCATTCGTGAACAAGACCCCCAGATACTTAAACTCCTCCACTTGGGGAAGGACCCCATCCCCGACCCGGAGAAGGCACCCCACCCTTTTCCGGCTCAAGACCATGGCCTCGGATTTGGAGGTGCTGATTCTCATCCCAGCCGCTTCACACTCGGCTGCGAACCGCTCCAGCGAAAGCTGTAGATCATGTTCCGACGAAGCCAACAGGACCACATCATCTGCAAAAAGCAGAGACCCGATCCTGAGGCCACCAAAACGGATCCCCTCAACGCCTTAGCTGCGCCTAGAGATCCCGTCCATAAAAGTTAGGAACAGGATCGGTGACAAAGGGCAACCTTGGCGGAGTCCAACTCTCCCTGGAAACAAGCCCGACTTACTGCCGGCAATGCGAACCAAACTCTGGCACCGGTCGTACAGGGACCTAACAGCCCGTATCAAGGGGCCCGATACCCCATACTCCCGGAGCACCCCCCACAGGGACCCCCGAGGGACACGGTCGAACGCCTTCTCCAAGTCCACAAAACACATGTAGACCGGTTGGACGAACTCCCACGCACCCTCCAGGACCCTGCTGAGGGTGTAGAGCTGGTCCAGTGTTCCACGGCCAGGACGAAAACAGCATTGTTCCTCCTGGATCCGAGGTTCGACTATCCGTCGGACCCTCCTCTCCAGAACCCCTGAATAGACCTTACCAGGGAGGCTCAGAAGTGTGATCCCCCTGTAGTTGGAACACACCCTGTGGTCCCCCTTTTTAAACAGGGGGACCACCACCCCGGTCTGCCAATCCAAGGGAACTGCCCCCGATGTCCACGCAATATTGCAGAGCCGCGTTAACCAACACAGCCCCACAACATCCAAAGCCTTGAGGAACTCCGGCCGAATCTCATCCACCCCCGGAGCCCTGCCACCGAGGAGCTTTTTAACGACCTCTGTGACCTCAGCACCAGAGATTGGAGAGCCCGACCCCAAGTCCCCAAACCCTGCTTCCAGAATGGAAGGCGTACTGGTGGGATTGAGGAGGTCTTCGAAGTATTACATCCACCGACCCAAAACGTCCCGCGTCGAGGTCAGCAGCACACCATCCCCACTGTAAACAGTGTTGGTGGCAGACCGCCCCCCGAGACACCGGACGGTGGACCAGAATCGCTTAGAAGCCGTACGGAAGTCGTTTTCCATGGGCTCTCCAAACTCCTCCCCGTAGTCCTCACTGAATAAAAAATATCATCAGAATCATAACTGCATCTTACCATATAAAGCTCCACGGCTTCCTTCAATGTTGTATTTTGATTATAAAGGGTGTTTGGACACGGTGCTGAAACAGTATGTTACTGGTACGCACTGTGCGTAATCTCTTCATGAATAAGACATTTTATGCACGTCATATACAATGGCTGCGAATAAGTCCGCCCGGTCAAGTTATATATCTGCGTTTACAGCATTACATTGGCTATTCGATGCGTCAATCATCAGAGTTCTGGACCTCTACTGGTTCGAGTTACTTACCATAACGTGACTTTCCATCCATGCGCCATTGGTCGGAGATCTACCGTACGTAAGGAATAAACTGGATGAAATTTTTTCTTTTCTTCTGGGCATGCTCAGTTACCTTTGTAGGCGGAAGTGGAAGCGAAGGAATCGGAAACAAAGCTGTAAAGACTACAAAAATGGCCATAGACATTTCGGAAACGTATTTTCACTGTTTATTTTACATTATTTTACACGGTTTTACTGTTGTCATGGACTAATCACTTTATCTGAGGACTTTACCCGGACCCTTTTTGATGTAAAAAGACCATTTTTGTTCGAAATGGATCGGTTTTGTCCCGTTTATTGGACTACAAAGTGGTGAGTTCCATATTTTTATACCTCCCTCAGGAGAACGTTTGTGTTGGCAAAAGCGCTCACTGTGTCTATAGTTATGATTGTATCCTTGATCGCCATCCATAATTGGAATCACTATGACTTACTGTCCTAGATGCACTTACTAAGACAGAGAATAAATAAATGACGAAATACCAGTCCCCCTGCATAATCTGGTCCTGTCTGACCATTTTTTGATAACTTTTGAATGCATTTTAACTGACCATCCCAAACCTGAAAGAAAATTTCATTATAGTAGTGCCTTATCAGACAATGCTTTAACACGTTTTAAAGAATCTGTTCCTTTCTTACTTTCCTCAGTGTAACACAGTGGAGGACAGCAATTCCATCTCTAACCATTTAGAAATTGATGGTCCGGTTTATAGTGTTACTTCCTCATTGTGTCTGACATTAGATAGTGTAGCCCCCTTAAAAAAGAAAGTGGCTAGCCATAGGAAGTTGTCTCCCTGGTTTAATGCAGAGCTGTGTACTTTAAAGCAGAATACTAGGAAGTTGGAGAGAAAATGGCGCTCTACACATCTAAAGGATTCCTATTTAACCTGGAATAACAGTCTACTGCTGTATAAAAAGACCCTTCGACAAGCTAGAACAGCATATTTTTCATCATTAATAGAGGCGAATAAAAACAATCCTAGGTTTCTTTTTAGTACAGTTGCCAAACTTACACAGAGTCATAGCTCTGTTGAGCCAACTATTCCCCCAGCTTTCAGTGGTGATGACTTTATGGGATTCTTCATAAAATTAATTCTATAAAAAATAAAATCACTTAGGGCATGTGTAGCGCAGTGGTTAGTGCAGAGGCCTCAGTCCTCTACGTGTTAGTCCCGGGTTTGAGTCGCGTCTCAATGGACCTTTGCCGCATGTCTTCCCCCAATACTCTCCCCCTTTCTATATACTGTCCTCTTTCAAATAAAGGCCACTGTGGCCACAAAACCTTTAAAAAATAAAATCACGTCATAAATCGGTTCTTTTATTCTTTTTGTCTCTCTGCTCTGTCTTCTCGAAACCCCACTCGTACTGAGCCTGGTTCTGCTTGAGGTTTCTTCCTGTTAAAAGGGAGTTTTTCCTCACCACTGTCGCTATATGCTTGCTCAGTATGAGGGATTGCAGTCAACGGTAAAACACATGGGACTGTCTACTGTCGCTACACGTTCATCCAGGAGGAGTGAATGCTGCAAGTCCATGACTTAATGCAATCTGCTGGGTTTCCTTAGATCAGGGGTCTCCAACCTTTTATTTCCTGTAAGCTACTTTTACACAATGAAAGTACAGAAGAGCTACTACTGTCATATGATTTATTCATATTGTTACTTTCCATGTGTGAATATGCTTACTATGTACAGTATGTAACATGTTCCAAAAAGTTAATGAAGAACATACAGCTTATATTCACATGCATTGTATTCCAAAGTTGGTTTCATAGTTTTCAGTACATCAAAATTGTAAAATTGAAACTCAAACTAAACAACATATTTTGTTTTGTAACTAATCAAAATTTGGATACCATCAGATAATGAAATACAATTCACCTTCATGTGAATGATTTGACATTTTTTAGAATACATCAATAACATAATTTTTTCAGCACATTTGACCAACTTTCATATCACCTTTTGTTAAATCAGTTCTATCAGTGAGAGAACTGGCACTGCGGGGATTCAATCAAGGAGCTGTATTCAAATTCAATTCAAAAACACTTTATTGATCCCAGAGGGAAACTAAGTGTTGTTGTAGTTCATACTAATTTTTTCTTTAATGAGTTATAGTAGATCATTATGGCTGTGGGCAGGAAGAATTTCCTGTAGCGGTCTGTGTTGCAGCGAAACTGAAGAAGCCTCCGACTGTAGACACTGTTTTTGTAAGACTGTCTCATGAAGAGGATGCTCAGGTTGTCCATAATTTTTATTTTATTTTATGAACCATCTCCAGTGGTTCCACAGGCGTCCCCAGAACAGAACCAGCCTTGTTTATCAGGTTGTTGAGCCATTTAAAGTCCCTGGCTCTGATGTTGCTACACCAACAGATGATGGTTGAAGAGATTAGACTCTTCACAAAATACTTGTAGATTTGCAGCATCTTGCTGCAAACCTTGAATGACCTAAGCTTCAACAAGAAGTACAGTCTGCTCTGTCCCTTCTCGTTTCCTTAACTGGCTCATCCTTACTCTGCCCAATGTCCTTGTTTACTGTGTATGGGAGATGGGGGGGGGGTAAAACTGTAATCATGTCTTTATTCTGGTGAGGGTTATGTTGGGTCATTTCAATCTGTAAAGCACCTTGAGATGCTATTTCGTATGAAAAGTGCTGTATAAATAAAGTTTGATTTGTGGACGGTTTCACTGTTGCGCCTCCAGTCCAGTCTGTTGTCAAGGTGAACTCTGAGGTATTAATACTCCTCAACCACCTCCACTTCTTCTCCCATGATGGAAACAGTGTTTGACTTATCCCTGTTTCTTCTGAAATCTACAATCATCTCCTTTGTTTTGTTCACATTCAAGGTGAGACGATTGTTTCCACACCATGTCACAAAGCGGTCCACCAGCTCTCTGTATTCAGCTTCTTGTCCATCTCTGATACATCTGAGTATTTCTGCAGATGACAGGTCTCTGATTTGTACTGGAAGTCTGAGGTGTACAGAGTGAAAAGGAATGGTGAGAGTACGGTCCCCTGTGGTGCTCCTGGGCTGCTGACCACCTGGTTTGACATGCAATTCTTCAGTCTCACGAACTGTGGTCTGTTTGTCAGGTAGTCATTGATCCAGGTGATTGTTGAGGGCTCCACCTGTGTCTTCAGGAGTTTCTGACAAAGCAAATCAGGCTGAATTGTGTTAAATGCACTGGAGAAATCAAAGAACATGATCCTCACAGTGCTGCCTGCTTTGTCCAGATGACAGTGGGTTGGTTGAAGTAGGTGGATGATGGCATCTTCAACTCCAACTCCACAGCGATAAGCAAACTGCAGCGGGTCCTGATACGTTCTTGTTTGCTTATTCAGGGGTGCCAACAGGAGTCTCTCCAGGACCTTCATGATGTGGGATGTCAGGGCAACAGGTCTATAGTCATTGATGATTGATGGGTGAGTTCTCTTTGGTACTGGAACAATGCATAATGTCTTCCACGACACTGGAACCTTCTCCTGAGTTAGGCTAAGGTTGAAGAGGTGCTGCAGAATCCCACAGAGCTGCTCAGCACAGGCCTTCAGGACTCTGGGGCTGACACCATCTGGACCTGCAGCCTTGTTCTGGTTCAGTTTCTCCAGCAGCCTCTTGACCTGACTTTTAGAGACATACAAGTGGGAGAGGGAAGCAAAGGGTGTAGCAGCATCTTCTGACTTGGTTGAAGAAAAAAACTAGTGTAATAGGAGGAGTCCATGACTGAGGTGAAAGATAAAACATCCGAGGTGTGATAGGAAAGCTGTGGGTCAGAGGAGAGTGGGATGTCTGTTTGGCTGGGAACAGGAGAGGAGGATGCTGAGCTAGTTCCAGAACTGAACCTAGGGAGCCCTTTTAAAGTGTTGTCAGTGGTCTGTAAATTATGATTATGCCTTTTTTAGCCAAGATCACCAAACATGCGCCGTTTTCTTGGACATAGCTTCAGAAGAGCAGCAGTAGCTCATTAGCAATTTGCCTCGGTGTTGTGGGCGGAACAGTTGGCCCGGAGGTACCCTCCCTCTCCCCGTTTTTGAGAGCTCTCCGTTTACTCTAGCTCTCCTGCTAGTTTACAGCCCCTCACCAACAAGTGGATGGTTGAATTAGCTCCACACAGAAAAAAATAAACTTACCGGTAAAGATACAGTCTGTCCACTTGATGGTGTTTTGATCGAAGGCACTGCTCCCAACTTCAAAAAAAGTCTACTAGCGAAGCCCAGCAACCATGCCAGTTGGTGAAACAGACTTCTAAAATGTTGACTGCAAACCGATGTGTGGTTTTTAATCTCGCTGTGACCAAGAAACTTAATCAATTTCTCTCTCACTGCAGATGGTTTTGGTAAAGTATGAAAGCTAAGAATATCATTCTTCTTAGCAGTGCAACCCGCTACAGCACACAGGCGTTGATCCGCCATCGTCTTCTCTACTCCTCAGAACCTGAGTGGGAGGGGCAGAGCAGAGCAGCAGTTTGTAGCCCACCCAGTGCGGTTGCAACGTCACAAACTCAGTCTGTTTTACACTGCCTTTTAGCGTCTGCTACTTGATTCACAGCGATTTGAAAGCAGAAATACAATTTTGAATGCAAATTTTCTTCAGAAAATATGGAGCAGCTGACAAACTGTTGAAATGTTGGAAGTGTAGTAGAGAGTGATGCATGATTAAAATCACCAGATATTGCCACAAATGCATTGGGGTGCTGGGTCTGTAGCTTAGCGACAACAGAACTGATGACATCACATGCATGGTCCGCAACGGCTGAAGGTGAAATGTAAACTGCCGCCAAAATAACACTAGTGAACTCTCTTGGTAAATTATGGACGAAAACTGACTCCAAGAGTTCAATATCTGGGCTGCAGAGACGACACTTCACAGTAACATGTCCTGGATGACACCATTTGTTGTTGACGAGCAACAGGTAGTGTCAACAAGCTGGGATCTCCTATGTATTTTTCTTTTCCTGTCATTTTTTCTCTTTTAACATTTTTATGTATTTTTTATTATTTTTGTAAGGTTCAACTTTCTTACCACTTGTTTACAGTCTTTTAACCTGATAGAAACGAAAGAGGAATGATTTAATTGAACCATTTATCACAAATTTTATTTCAGGTTCCTTCATTTAAGTACCTGTTTATTTTCTTTTTTAACCCCCATAGAAATCTTTAAAGCCAATTGTTCCTGAAGTTGTCTTTCAGAGTACATATCCAATATTTTTAGGCTGTCAGATGATCAAAACTTTTAATCTAATTAATCTCAGTTGTGAACTACCCACGATTAATCATTCCTAAATATGACAAAAAGGAGCACCATTTTCTGTGTAACCCTTTGACCATTAATCTTTCAGCCAGTTGTCAAGTCAAGTTACCTGATTAACAGTTCCTGAATGTAAAGCTGACAGTTTCTTATTACTTTCGGACAACTCAGAGTATCCTCCTCATAGGGTTATCCTACAACACAGGGTGTTATCTTCAGTCAGAAGCTTTTGCAGTTTTGCCACAACACAGACTGCTACAGGAGGAGATCCTCACTGGGATCAATAAAATATGTCTGAATGGAAGTTTTCTCAACAAAAGGTGAATTATTTCAAATTACCACAATGGGCACGCAAATGGTGCGATGTTTAACCTTTGTGTGTGTTACCCTTTGTAGTTATCTTGCTGCTGCCGTATAGATTAACGATGTTAGCTCGTTCGCTAGTAAAGGATTTAGTTATCGCTGCAGATCGCTGCATTATAAATCTTCTCGTTCTAGTTGCTTTATCAGATCCCTTGTAACCAAAAGGTTTTTAATTTCTCTTGAAAGAAGTCGATTGAATAGAACTTGTACTTTATGTTGTTTTTATCAAAGCGATTTGTGCAATCAACAGCATAAAACATAATCGTCTGTATAATCTGCGAAGGAACGTTCCTGTGGACCAGAAGATGGAGTTTGGATCTGCCATGCTGTCTACGTGATAAACTAGCACTGAAAAATAGAAAGGGTTGAATTGTGGGATAACCAGGGCGAGTCATCACGTGCATGTCTTAATAGCGTTAAACCCAATTACTTTATTTGCTTAATTGTCCTAATCAAATCGATCGGTGTTAACGCATTGATCTTGACCGCCTTAATTTAGGGTTCTTATTGGTGCTTAAAATCCTTGAAATTGCTCAAAAAGTGTTTGAATTTTAATTGGGGAAACTGTATGAACGCTGCTTATTATTTTTTTAAAGGTAACCTTTCGTAAATTATACATTTGTAAGAATTTGTATGACTTGACCTCCAATGTATTTAATTTAATTTAAGGTTTTTAGTTTCAGCCATTTTAGTTTTTTTATTTCCTTAGGTTATTCTTGTGTTCTAATTCCTGAATATTTGATTTACATTTGCATCTTTCAGGATCTACTATTTTGTTTCGGTTCAGGTCTTGCCATATTTGTAGTCCCTGTATTCATGTTCAGAAGGTCTTGCCATATAGGTTTATTTCCTTATATTGCTGTTTCTTAGCTTGCTACTCTCCTTGTGTCTTTCTATTTTGTGTTAAATTGGTTTACCTTTCCCGAGGTCATTAAGTCTGTTTTCTTTTCCTCTCATGTTTTTCCTCCTCCAGGTTCCTTATAGTCCCCTTTAATCTCCAGTTATGACTTTTACTTGTGCTGCCAAATCATCCCCATGTATTTCACTTGACCTGTGTCCTACATAAGTTCATTGTTCTTCGGTGTGCAGTGCTGGATTCTCTGTGTTTATTTCCCGTGTTCACAGCTTGTTCCCGACAGGGATAGAGTACTCGAGTCTTGGACTCGGACTCCAAGTCTTGATTCATGTCACCTTTCAGGGACTTGAAAACCTATGCTAATATTAGTTATATTAGGTCAAATCACTGGTTAAATTCAATGACTTTAATGACAAACCTCTGCACGTTTTGCAGACGTCATGCTGTTTAACATTTTAAAATTAATTCTAAGCACATTTTATTGTTCTGCACACGCTACCGTGTTAGCTTGGTGATAGCGTGAGGTATTTAGTACACTTTCTTTATTTGTACTGTTTTTTTCAACTAAAGTAAACCAAATATGGCTGCCATTATTTTAGTTTTAAAATCTACACCCTACTTTCTTATTTTGGACGCGCTCTTAGGTAATGACTTGATTTGGACTGGAAGATACTTTCTGAGACTTGACCTTGACTCGGCTTTACCACTTCAGTGGTTTCTGAGTGGAGTTTGGTTTGATTAAAATTATTCACTTTGCTTGATCAGGGTCAGGGATCGGGCTGCTGGTTTTGCTCCAACAGATTCAAAATGTACCAATATTCAATTACAAGACCTTGGAAGAGTCCCGTGTTATTTATCTAAGGTTTTCTATCTGCGAGGAAGAAACTTCCTCCTTTAGCTTCATGTTACCATGAGGTTTAAAAAAAAAAACATGAATATAATAAAGGAGCATGGGGCAGAATGAAGAAACAAAACTCACGAGCGACGCAGCCGGCGCTGCAAGTAACTGCAGCCAGCCGCACGGGAGCGCGCACAAACGCTTCACAACAAAAACATACCTCTTCACAGTGACACACTTCTTTTTCTTAGTGCCACTTTTTAGTGGGCTGTGAGTCGTCCTTGGTCGTTTCCCAGTTGCAGAAGAGAAGAATCCATTCTCACAATTAAATCAATGGAGGTCTGCGACCATTTTTCTTCCTCTTTTAAAGCTGTCGAGAACACGCAAGCCGTGTCAATTGACGTCACATTGGTAGGACAGCGCGGGAAATTCGGGCCCCGAAGTGCAGCACATTTTGCAGCACACATCCAGTTTAAGAAAATGGAGCGATACAATACATGGTTTATAACGCTTCATCAGCCAACAGCATTAAAAAAGACTGGACATGGATGTTTATTTTATTTACAAATCCCCCCTGTTCCTTTAAATAATTCAACTCATCCTTTCCTTTGACCGACTTCCAACCTAAATTGATTTATTCTTTAATTTTCTTAGGTTCTTGATTTATTTTTGTACGACTCTCTGATGGGGATTTTCAAAAACCAGTTTCATGGAATAATCCTGTTTTTCTTTAAAACTCACTCATTCTGCTTTAATGTATAACATGCCTTGTGTAGACAGTTCAACTTTTATTCATAGTCATTTTAATCTGTAAAGCACTTTGCTGCATTTTTTGTATGTAAGGTGCTTTATAAATAAAGTTTGATTGAATATTCAAACCCATTTCATTCATCTCATCTCTCTCCAGGCGTAGCAGAGACCCAAAACCTGGTACACCCTGACCTCTCTGTTACATACACATCTGAGGTGGAGGACTGTACACAGCTTTAAGGCTCCCACCTCACCTCCCCCAGCAGAGATGAGGTTCAATGCTCAATTACTTTTATGTATTAATATTATTTTAAATCAAGAATTCTAATTACTTTGATAAAAATACACATACATGACAGAATATCATAAGACAGGTAAACACACAAACATACAACTCACAGGTCAGGTCATTCCTCGCAAATCCCCCACCACTATTTTAGTCTTCACAAATTTCAGAATAACCATTTTTTCTGAAGCTTCAGAGATTTGTGAGGTTTTGGAATGAAAGTTATTTTTCTGTCTTGCTGGTGCCGCCCCAGGAATTTAGGTGAAGAGGTTTCCCAAAACATGGCTAGCTGCAGGCTTTATCAAACCCAAACAATGTTTCCTTTCTCTCTCCGTCTCAGCACTAAATGCATTCAAAGTACAGTCACATCTCTTAATGTTCTAATGTTTATAATTAAGAGAATTTAACCGTTGCAGTGAATTTCTCCGTGGCCAGGTTTCCCCCTGCTTGAACCAGTAGGAAAGTAATAAAAACATTACTGTAAAATAATGTAAGCTCATTTCCAAGTTATTATCCACATCAGCCATTCAGAAAAAAATAGTTTATCAACATCCTGAGCAAAATTCTAAAAATGTATCAGTATAGCAAGCCCAGTCTTCATTGTGTGAGCATGCGTGATTGGTCTGTTAATGTCTCATATAGTTAACCTTCCCAAAACTCATCTGTGGATGATAACTGAATCTTAACCCTGCAGTAAGTTCCCATTTCATCGTCGTCTATGCTTGCCCCAATTATAGAATCATTTAATATCACTGTCTTTCTCAGTTTGCTTCTGTAAAATGATTTTGAAACTCAACCTTTCAGTTGCTGCCCTTCAATCAACAAAACCGACGCTGTGTTTCTTTGTTTCCATGTGTTTTTAGAGGATTCTATGAGCTGCACTTGTAGTAAAAAACAACTTTCCAGCTCAAAACTCTGTCTGCCATTGCTCCTTGAGTGGATGTGCGTTTACAAGCTGAAGTAATTAACTGTCGTCAAGCAGAAACGTCACTGCAATGGTAGGCAGACACCCCCTGCTGTCCTGGAGGGGAATTGCGTCGCAACACTGACACCAACAGAGAAGTATAAAAGGAAAAAGTCTCCAACAATATGCGCGTTTGTGGGTGCAAACTTGCTGATGGAGAAGAATAAACTAGGCTTTAGTGAGGCAGGGTTAGAAACAAGCTGATCTGGGTTTAGATCTTAGTCAGTTGCAGATCTAGATGTATTGAACTTCTCCTTACCTAAAATTCTAAAACACGTCGTGGCCGGCCTGGGGTTGGGCTTTGGGTGGCAACTCCTGATGGCTGCATGCGGTGCCTTAGGGGGGTTGCACTGGCGGACATGGGTTACGGGCCACCAGGCCGTGCTGCGCCTGGGTAGGGTCTGGGGTGGGCCTGGGGATTCGGGGCTCTGGGGCGCCGCGCCCCCTAGCTGTGGTCCTGGCTGGGGGTCTCTGTTGCCTGTGGGGGTCGGGGCCGGCCGGCGGCCGGCATGTGCAGCCGCCTCTCTCTTTGTCTCTGGGCCGATTGTCATCGCAAGTCCCTGTATGGCGTCTCGCCTTGTTTGCTGGTTGGGTTGCTTGGCTGCTGGTCATGGCGGCTGGGTGGCATTTCTGGGCCGGATCAGTCCTTTTTCGCACTGGACTTGGCTCCTGGGTCTTGGTCTTTGTGCGGGGCGCTGGGGTCGGGCATTTGGCCGGGTTCGGTTGGACTTGCGGGTGGGCTGGCCAGGTGGTGGGCGTGCAGGGCAGGTGGGTGGGGCACTGGGTTTGGTCTCCTGCCGGGCCGTTGAGCAGCAGGGGTCGCTCCACAAGGAATGGGGCTGGTAGATGTCGGGCTGTTGGGTCGGCCATCCGGCTCATCCGTTTGCTCCTGGTCTGGGCAGGTACGTCGCCGTGGTTCAGGCCACGGGGGCCTCCGGTGTGC
Source organism: Valencia hispanica (assembly GCA_963556495.2). Lineage (NCBI taxonomy): Eukaryota > Metazoa > Chordata > Actinopteri > Cyprinodontiformes > Valenciidae > Valencia > Valencia hispanica. The sequence goes on from OY747711.1 coordinate 53,512,400, forward strand.
GGGTGGCGCTGGGGGCCTCCTTTGCTGGCGGGGAGACTGTTGCTGTGTAGCGACAGGTGCTCTCCCCCTACGAAGGCACTTGGAAGGGGGGCGAACTCAACCTGGGTGTCTAGTGTCTTTTGAGAGTAGAGCGAATGTCAGGGTGGGTTTAGTTCCCCTTCTGGGATGGGGCTGGGGGGATTGGCTTGGGGTCCGTGGGGCCCCTGCCTGCCGGTGCATCGGTGGTCAATCCGGTTCGGACCTGGTGTGTGCCTGGCCGGGCCTGGGGGGGTCGGTGTGTCGATCGGCCGATGCGCTGGGCTGATATCTTCCTTTGGTTGGTTTGGGCACCTCTTTTAGGGGTGCCAGGTTTGGGATTGTTGGGTGGTGCCTGCTCGGTGGCTCGGCGGGATGCGGATCCGGCGTCTCTGCTCGTTCGATCACCTGTTCTGTGCGCACTGTGCGTGGTCGGTTCATTGGCGGGTTGGACCGGCCCTGGCCCTCATTGGATACCTGGTCTCGGCGCTCTGCGTTGCGTGGGATCAGGACCCGGGAGCTGGTACAACTTGGTGTCCAGATGCTGGCTGAGCCCGGCCTGGGGATGCTGTCCGTCCCCTGCGGCTATCGGTGGGGCGCCCCGACGTAGGGCAGGGGTGGGGCGCTGGCATGTTGGCGGTGGGGATTGGCCTAGGGTGGTGGCGGCGCGTGGCGGCCGGCCGCGGCCCCTGCAGCGCTGGGGGCCCCTCGTCGGCCGGTCCCTTGTCGGGTCCCTGCTGGGGGGTGTGGTGTGGTGCCACTGGGCCCCGGCTCTCCCGGTCCATTGACCAGCCTGCCGTGGCGCGGCTGGTTGCCGGCAGGGCCTATGGGCTCGTCACTGCTGCCCCCCGGGCCCCTGCATAGTAGCTGCTGGACGTTCCCCTGGGGTTCTCCTTTGCTCCACTCTTGGGGGATGCGGTCGGCCCCGCCCGGGTCCGCCTGGGGCTCTGGGGGTCCTTTGGACGTCTTTGCTCCGATCTCCTACATGTCTGCATCGATTCCTGGGAGACGGATTGATTCCTGCTCACACCAACTATCGCACAGTCTTATGGAGAAACCTCATATGCACCAGCATGCTAACACACACACATAGATGTGGGGTCTCTGGTGTTTAAGGATATATTCTTGGGCTGAGGTTATCATTACTAGAGCTTGATTAATCGGTACCATCAGTTTTTCTGTGACATTGTTGTTGTATTTCTAAATCTATTTTTTTATGATGTGGTTGTGTAATTCTTAGTTCACAAGGTTTGGTTTGTTTTGTCGATGTTCCTTTTTCATGTTTTGTTTTGTTTTTCCCCCTCTGCCGTCCTTTGGGTATGGAGGCAGACTTCAATGTCTTCCTGTGTTTTCTTTGTTCCCCTTCCTCTCTTGTATTTTCAACTCACCCTCTCTCTTTACTTTTTGTTTCCTACCTCTCTTCTTCATCTTCCTTCTTTCTTCTCCTTAATTTTCCGTCTCCGTGTCCATAACATCAGGAAATAAAAACCCCAACAATTCATAATAAAGATTTTTCACACATAAATCAAGTGGAGGACTATAGCAAAAGCTGTATTGCTCCGCTTGTGAAAGTAAATCTGTTGGGCTTCTACTTGGTACTCAGACACCAATTCTGAGCTCCACACTGCCAAACAGGACACGTTTAAAAAAATAATAATTCTAAAATAAATATTTTTAATAATCACCTGTGTGAAAGTTTACAGTATAACAATCTGTTTAAGAGCGTCATTCAGGTTTTTGAAACTCATAGCAGATAGCAAATTGTAGAAAATACAGATGGGTTCAATTCAGGTCAAGGTTCTAGGCTTTTATTTTATCTACAAATGTCTCTTGATATGTTTGGATGATGAGCGATATACACCAGAGCAAAAAGTGAGACAACCAGCCCCGGTCTGCCCAAAAGAGCAAACTACTTAGTCAGTCACATTGTACAGTGGCTTACAGTTCTTTGACCCCCAGTACTAATGCTACAAATGTTTCTTGCCTGTGGTCTTACTCCAGCTCCTCCTCCTCTTCTTCTGTCTGAGTTATTGTCATGTGACAGATTGCGGATCTGCCCAGGGAGTACACCTCCTCTGGCCCAATCACAGTTGGAGAAAGGCACCAGCTTGTCAACAGCTATAGACAATAGTTAGATGGAAGATTAATCCAAATGTTTCCCGCTTTCATTTTATACTCCAACTACAGATTTAGTGGTGATTCTACAAATGTCTTGGTCAAAGGCTCCTCTGCTACAGAAACCAGGAGCCAGATTTTGTCCCGTAAGGAGGCACTGTGCCTACTGAATAGGGCTAAAACCCTGCTGTCTTTTAAAGATTACCATTGATGTGGCTTATGTCATCCTGGGCTATCTCTGTAGTGAATGGAATGGTAAATAGATTGAATTTATAGAGCAGTTTTGTAGTCATACTGACCACTATTCTTATTTCTCAAACAGTCTGCTTTCTTTTATTTCAACAGAAGGTTTTCCTGGCCCCATGCGTGTTTTGTATGTTTGTCCTAAAACCTCCAGCCAGTCTTTCTGTGTCAGATCATAAATATAATCCTCACCGAATTCAGTTCAAATCCATCTAGATGGTTCCAATTGTTCTGATGTTTGACTTGCATAGAGTCTTGAGATGAAGCAAAACATTTTATTCCATACACACACACGCACGTCTTGCTATACTTGTGTGGACATTGTATTGACTTCCATTGATTTTACTATGCCTAACCCAGACACTTTCCCTAAACCTAACCATTACTGATACATGGCTAACCCTAACCTTAACCTAATTCACACCATACCTCTAAACCTAACTAGTAGAGTTTAATAGCTTGTTAAACATTGTGGGGACCAGGCAAAATGTCCTCACAACTACAAATGTCCACACAATGCTGGTGGCCTGTCAAAGGTTGGTCCACACAAGTATAGCTATACATGTACACACACACACACACACACACACACACACACACACACACACACACACACACACACACACACACACACACACACACACACACACACACACACACACACACACACACACACACACACCTTTGCCCAGAGTACCAAAAACAATGTCTGATAAAAACTATGGCTTAACTCTTAAAGCAGATTTATCCTTAGGTTTACATCATTTTCAGACTATTAAGCTCACCTGAATATAAGGCACCCCAGCTAATTTTAAAAGAAAAATACATTTTGTACATATATAGAACGTATCTGATTATAAGTTGCACATTTTCATGTTGTAACATGAGATATTTACCCAGAAAGACGGTACACAGATTTTGTTTATCACCTCCACCAGGGGGTAATGTTTTTGTGCCCGTCTGTCAGCAACATAATTCAAAAAGTTATGGACGGATTTCAGCGATTGTCTGCAATGGGACCATGAAGAACTGATTAAATGTTGGCGTTGATTCGACATGAAGCGCGTATCACCCACCAACCACTGATGCTAACCTCCATGCCGCTCCAAGCGGCTCCCCTCACGCAGCAGCCCCGAATCTCCACCAGAAAACGGAATAAAAGTGTGCAGGTAAATGCTTACTCTGTTGATTTTATTGTCTCAGTCTAAAATATACATGGTGCTATAACTTTAAAATAGCTGGAAAACAGCAAGTAAATTCTGGTTTTGTAGATTGTGTGGACAAAACAAAAACACCAAAAATCCTTTTTACAAAAGTTAGACCAACATGTAGGATTATGTCTTGCGTAACATAATCCTGAATCAGAGTAACTTTACTACACACCTGTCTGTTTAGTATTTCATTCCATAGGATTAGAAAATACACACAGAAACAGCACAAAGAAAACAGCCTGCACATTTGAATAGTGTCCCATATGTATACCTAAACCAGCTGCAAACCCATAATATGTGCACTGCAGTAGGTTGCTCTGTTGCCATGGAAGCAGTGAGCCTCCAGTCAGGTGAACTCTCACTGGAACTGATCAGCGGTACTGGCAGCTTTGGGCCCAGGAAGGAGTGGCACTGGGGACGTGGCCTCGATCAAAGCAGGGTTCAAGATGATGGGGAGAGGCATGGGAGGGACGCCCACCTGCAGCGGAGAAGCTAACGGCTGCAGGATGAGGGGGGGCTGACTTGGAGGGGATGGAGAGCGGGCAGGAGACGTGCTCGATGATCCAGGCGTCAGAGACTTTGAAGCAGTTGCTGGAGACGAGCGATCTGCTCCAACAAGACAAAACAAATATATTGCCGTGTTTAGTTTTCTTCAAACTTTTGGTGCCAGGAATCGTTGGTGGTGAAATGTGTTTACCATTGACAGTGTTTAAGTGAGACCCTTGAGGTGGTTCTTGACTGATGGACACTGGAGCCTCTGCTGGGGTCGCTGGCATCAAGGTGGTGGAGGTAGGCGGGGCTAGAGAAGGGGTCACTTGTGGGGATGAAGGTCGTTCAGCAGTGGATTCTGACTGGAGCGGCTCAGCTGAAGGACTGGGAGCTGGATCTACAAAAACAAGGATAAAGGTAAACCAGAGCTGATCCTAACATCAGATCAAATCATTGCTTCATGGTGATCAGCGCTCAGTGGGGCGGGGCAATATAGATTCATTCTTTCAATTCTTTTAACTAGGAATGGCCCATAGAGATACAGTAGGCTGTTTGTTGGGGAGTTCTAGTCCAAAATGAGAAATAGGTTTTATTCAGGTATTTAGTCGTATTTTCTGAGATGAAATAAAAAATGAGTATTTAAAATGTTTTTACAGCTGTTTAGATAGAAAACTATCACTGCAGCCTCACCAAACAAATACTGCTCAATAATAATACATCTATATTATCAAACATATTACTTAAGTACAACACCTATATTGTTCTACTGAAGGTTTAACTGTACAGCAAACAGTTCCAAAAGTAGAGCAATTGTTCAAGCAGTAAAGAACAAATCCTACTGGAAGTATTTATGGAACATCATCAAAAATAGTTTCATCAAAGAATGGATCATTCTGATGATGATTGTTTTTGTTGATAATGAGAAGTTAGCCAGAACTGAGTACCTGGTATAACTGTCTGTTTGAAGAGCTCCTCCCTCAGGTTTGGAAGAAAGCACACAATCCGTTCCCAGGTTATTTCCCACAGGTCCGAGTATCCGGTCCTAGAGTCGGAGCAGCGGAAAATCCCTGCAGTATCCATCACCAGCAACATGTTCTTTAGAGACTCTGGGATGGCCTCCAGCTACACACAAACAGTGAAGAAGTCAAAGTACTGTGCTGCTCAACCACTTAGTACTAGATCATCAAAAATATAATAGATTTCGTTTTAGGTGAGACTAACTGTATATGAGAAAAACGGTGTTAGTGTGTTGTTATCCTCACCAGTAAGTCACTGGATCCCGCATGCATATACTTGTCCATGAAATCCAGAATGGTCAGCCAGAGGGCAGCAAAGGTGGGTAAGGACAGCAGAGGGGAGAGGTGCTGCAGGAAGACCTGGAAAAGCACAAACACACTGGAAGTTCACACACGTGCAACACAATTCCTACATCACCTTCATACTCTGCAAAAAAGGTTCCTTAAAATACAGAAAAAAAATTCTAAAGTAGAAAATCTTCAATTTTAATCCTACTCTTTTGTCATCGCATTAGAATAGAGTGCTAGCACACTAAAATCTGTCAGCTGTCCTTTGGAAAATACCAAGAAGGCATGAGAACATACGCCATAATATCACAGGAGAAAAATGTTAGAAAATTATTGTGACATTAATGGGAGGAAAACAGGTAGTTTAATTCTAGATCTACAAAATGTAGCATTCATTTTGATTTAAACTTCTAACTTGTAACTAATCCTAGAGATGAAGACCTTAGATTTTTACAGATGTTACTTTAGTTTTTTTTCCTTATTCTTTAGGCAAGGCAAGTTTATTTGTATAGCACAATTCATGTAACAAGACAATTCAAAGTGCTTTACATAAAACATCAAAAGCATTACAGCAGGGTGCAGAAAAAGCAAAAGTACAGGAATAAAAACCATGATTTAAAATGAGAGAAAAAAAAATCTTAAAAGAAGCCGTGCAGATTTAAAACTTAGAATAAAAATCTAATCAAAGGCAGCTGAGAACAGATGGGTCTTTAACCTGGATTTATATAAACTGAGTGTTTCAGCTGATCTGAGGCTTTCTGGGAGTTTGTTCCAGACATGTGGAGCATAGAAGCTGAACGCAGCTTCTCCATGTCTGGTTCTGACTCTAGGAACTGATAAAAGACCAGATCCAGATGACCTGAGGGGTCGAGTAGGTTCATACTGGGTCAGGAGATCACTGATGTATTTTGGTCCTAAACCATTCAGAGCTTTATAGACCAGCAGCAGAACTTTGAAGTCTATCCTCTGACAGACAGGCAGCCAGTGTAAAGACCTCAGAGCTGGACTGATGTGCTCCACTTTTTTGGTTTTAGTGAGAACTCGAGCAGCAGAGTTCTGGATGAGCTGCAGTTTTTTTAATTGATTTCTTAGGCAGAGCTGTAAAGACGCTGTTACAATAATCAAGCAGACTAAAGATGAACGCATGGACTAGTTTTTCCAGGTTCCAAATTGTGGCACATCCAGTAATTAATTTCCACAATGCATTTGCCAAGAGCCTGTACAGGCCCTTGGTCTTCTGGTGACATTCTAATATATGCATAATAGATGCATAACCATGGCAACAAGGGGGTTTACAACTGGCAGCAGCTGATTAACATCACACAAGCTCAAATTATACCTCAACTACAGCCACAAAACCCTGATGAGTTGAAAAGAAGACGCCATGGATCCAGAACATCCTCTACATCAGACTGTCATACAACTACAGAGCGTCTTCAGTCAGAGGCTTCTTCAGATCTGCAGAGCACTACAAGAGATCATCCCTACCCACAGCCATCAGCATCTATAACAAATCTTTGAAGGAACTTGCATAATGAGTTACAACAACATTTAATTTCCCTTTGGGATTAATAAAGTAATTTTGAATTGAATTGAATTGAATATATCTGTGTGTCATCTGCATAGCTATGGTAACTTATATTGTTGTTATTTATTACCTGCCCCAGTGGGAGCATATACATGTTAAACAGAAGAGGTCCCAGGATGGAACCCTGGGGAACTCCACATGTAATTCCCGTCTGCTCAGATGTAAAATTACTTATTGACACAAAGTACTTCCTGTTCTCTAAGTACGTTTTGAATCAGTTTAGTACAGTGCCAGAGAGACCCACCCAGTCCTCCAGTCGTTTGAGTAAAATAATGTGGTCAACAGTATCAAATGCAGCACTGAGATCCAGTAAAACTAACACTGACATTTTTCCACTGTCAGTATTCAAACAGATGTCATTGATGACTTTGGTCAGAGCAGTCTCAGTGCTGTGGTGCTGTCTAAAACCTGACTGAAAGACGTCATAGCAGTTGCTTTGTCTTAAGAAGTCATTTAGCTGATGAAAAACAGCCTTTTCAATGATCTTACTTAAAAATGGAAGATTGGAGATGGGCCTGTATTGTTCATTTGTGTCTTGTCCAGATTGTCTCTTTTCAGCAGGGGTTTAATTACAGCTGTTTTCAGGGGCTCTGGGAAAACACCCGACATTAAAGAGGAGTTCACAATCTGTAACAGATCTGACTCCAAGATCTTTAAGACCTTTTTGAAAAAGCCTGTGGGCAGGATGTCTAAGCAGCAAGAGGAGGAGTTCAGTTGACGTAAGATGTCCTCCAGATCTTTGCTGTTTATGAGATAAAACTGTTTCATGGTGTTTAAACAGATTTTCCGTGGACACTGTACATAACCTGAACCTGCCGTTGATGAACCAACCGCTTGTCTAATATTTTGGATTTTGTCTGTGAAGAATTTGGCAAAGTCATTGCAGGCCTTGGTGGAATAGAGTTCAGGTGCTACTGACACAGGAGAGTTTGTAAGCCTGTCGACTACAGCAAATAATGTGCGAGCACTATGACTATTTCTGGTGATGATGTCAGAAAAATATGACTTCCTTGCATTCCTCAGTTGTAAGTTATAAGAGTGAAGTTTCTCTTTATAGATGTCATAATGAACCTGAAGTTTTGTTTTTCTCCATCTGCGCTCGGCTTTCCGACACTCCCTTTTTTCATTTCTCACCAGTGTGAAATTTCTCCATGGAGACTTTTTCCTTCCAGAGATAACCTTCACCTTTGTGGGAGCAATAGTATCCATAACATTTAATATTTTAGCATTAAAGCTGTTGACAAGTTCATTGACTGAACCCCCTAACAGGGCAGGTGTTAGAGAGAAGACCTGGTTAAAGATATCACTAGTGTTTTCAGTTATACATCATTTTGTGATAACCTCCGTTAAAACATTTGTGAACCGAAATTATACTCTCAAAGAAAACACAACAATGGTCAGACAAGCCCACATCACGCACATTAATCTTGGAAATGCCCAGACCCTTTGAGATAAGTGCATCCAAAACATGACCCTTATTATGTGTGGGCTCTGGTATATGCTGAGTCAGCCCAAAGTTGTCCAGAGTGTTACTCAGGTCTTTAGACCCTTTGTTCCGGGGATTGTCAACATGGATGTTAAAATCACCAACAATAATTATACAGTCAAAATCAACACAGATTATAGACAGCAGTTCACTAAAATCATCATTACGTAAAGCCAGCACAGTAATTTGGAGGCCGATAAATGTTAACAAACATGGCTCTAGATGAGGCCTTCAGCTGTACAGCAACATATTCAAAAGAAGGAAAACTTCCAAGAGATAACTGCTTACACTGGAATGATTCATTAAATAAAACAGCAACTCCTCCACCTCTCCTGTTCTGTCTGGCCTGGTTGACAAAACTAAAGTTGGGAGGGGTTGATTCGATAAGAGAAACACTGCTATTCCTATCTAACCAAGTCTCAGTTAAAAACATAAAATCAAGGCTGTGCTCAGTGATAAGATCATTGATTAAAAATGTCTTCCCTACTATAGACCTGACATTTAATAAGACCATCTTAACAGGTTTAAGAGTATTATTGTGCCCCTTGTGGTTTGGGGTGGGCTGTGTACAGCGTATGTTTACTTTACTTAAAAACCTTTTAGAATGCAGCGCTCTGTGTTTTGACATAACTACATTCCTTCTGTTATAAGTACAGAAATGATCGACCTTCTAATGAACGAATGAATGAATCCTTTATCCTTTCTTTAACTCATGTTTTTTTTCTGTATTATTTCCCTACCCTAAAATTAAGTTTTATACCAAACATTGTCCCTCTACAACTATCTTCAAACTAGATTTACTTTTTAATTATTCAGATGTTATTCATCATGAAATTAATGACGCCCCGATATGGCAATCAGTGTTCACTAAAATTAACCTCGTTACGGAAGTTTGCCAAAACAATGTAGGACTCCAAAACTTTCTGTGGTCGCCTCCCGGATTTGACAAGTGAAGAGATGTTTAGCCACATCTGGCCATTTAACCACGGGTTGCCTAGGTGATGTCCAGAAAACTAAAGAGGGCTACATTAAACATTGTGGGGAAACGCTGGTCTGCTCCAGAGAGACGGCGTCCATCCCAGTTGGGAGAGAGAACTTCTTCTTTCTAGGGATTTGGCAGAATTTCTGATGACCACTCAGAGTCCAGACTAGGAAGCAGTTGTATCTCAACATGCTTCTCTGCAGCTTCTGTACCATTACCTACTCATCACCCCCTTCCTACATGGCTCAAATGAAACTGATTGAAAAGCAACCTACAAAGAAGTAGAAAAAAAAGAATACTACTTTAACTAAACAAAAACAAGCGTGGTTTGGATATGGGTTATCTCTCTTCAAAGACTATAAGGAATAGCACAGTGTTTCACTAAGTAGCATTGAAAAAACTACGACAAAAACATTTGGTTTTGTTCTGTAGAGTGAAACTAAAAGTCTCTGTGTGGAAATACAAGAAAGTTTAAACATCACCCCAGTTTTAATCTAGACAGGTTTCAGAATATTCAACTCAAACTGTATTAAGTTGAAAATGAAGAATATCATATAATTAGTTATACTATTGAAACTATGTAACATAAGTTAAATACTGATCATTGTTTTGTATAATGGCTGATAACGGAGCCACGATCAAAATAAAACAAGGACAAACGGGACTCTGAGGCCCTTTGGTAGAACTTTATACATTTATTCTCATTCCATTTCTAGCCTAACATGTTATTAAACTGTAAATAGTGTAATTATCTTGTTTATAGATTTTATTTTTAATTTTAATTTCATCTTTCATTGTTCCAACCTGTTTGCTTTAAAGAAAACAAAATCTAAACAGTTCTCCCTCTAAAAAGGACAAGAATATACAGGAATCTTGGGACTACAAGCCACTACTTTTTTCCCACCCTTTGGACCCTGCGTCCTATACAACGATGCAGCTAATTTATAGAACTATAGCAGGAAGCGTAGTTTTCATGCACACACTCTCATCATGGAAGACACACAAAGAAATGCAGAAAGGCATCGAGCTGGCCGTCAAAGAAGGAAATAGAGCTGCTGCATGCAAGCTTGACTTCAATGAATCTATGGTGAGACAGTTTATCCCACTGCCTCCTCCTGAGTCAGTGTAAAAAGACGACAAAAGCTGTCAGAGGACATAAAGACAATGAAGAAGACGACTTCAGTGGTGTTAGTGAGGAAGAAGAAGCAGCTGGGCTCTTGCTGCCAACAACTTATCTAAGGAATCACAGCAGATTGCATAGAGTCATTGACTTGCGGCATTCACTCCTCCCGGCCCAACATGTAGCAACAGTAGACAGTCACCTGCGTTGTGTGCTCTATTGTGTAGTATGTTGGAGCAGCAGCTTGTCTACAGCTGAGAGAAACTGGTTAGACAAGATCACCAGGAGGACCTGCTCTGTTCTACAATGCCCCCTCCAGTTCAGGTGTGACAGAAGGACAGCGTCTCCCACCCCAAGCATGAAACTGTTCGTAAACCAGAGAGCTCCTACAGTGACGGACTGCATCCTGGGTACATGAAGGCGTTACCACAGATCCTTCCTCCAAGCAGCTGGAAGACACTATAACATCACGGCTCCCTATAAAACTCAATAAGTGTTTAGATGCCTGCCGTTATTGTACATCTCTGTTGTTTGAACAGTTTAGTTATCTGTATTTATCACCTTCTGTAGTCTGTTTAATGCACAACTACACATTTTGTAAATACTTTTAAATGATCCACCTCAGTTGCATTTCCTATAAGCAGCGTATGGTATTTTTACTAACTGCCCAATATTTTTGGTGTTGTCATTTTGCCCTCACTGTACAGTATATTATTCTTAATTCTGTTTTTTAATATTTGATATCTTTCTTTGCATTAATCCGTCACTTTGCTGCTTATATGTGCCTGCCTTCCTCAGTGTGGGATAATAACATGAATTTCTATTCTATTCTACATGTACAGCACTTTTTAAACCTCTGTTTATTTTAAAGTGCCTTATAAATAAAGGTGATATGGTAACGTTAACATCTTGGCTGCTTGTTCACCGATTTTCTGTCTTGTCCCAGTATTATATATCTGATCCTGGTAATATTTCTGGATATGATTTGGTAGATGGGCCTTATCTGTCTATAAAAATCTAGACAGTTGATATCCAACAACATTCTGGAATGTCGATTTAGAAGTTTTTTTTCTGCTGAATTAATTCCCATAATCCCTGATCCTGCAGATTTGTGCAACAACTTTCCGTCTTTGTTTAATAGTACTACTTCTGTCAATTTTTAAATTCAAACCTGGTGCTATAGAACAAAGACAGAAAGTGAGGTGAACCAGACCAGTCAAGTTCCCTGTATTCAAATTTAAAAAATTAAAAGAGATCGTTAAAAAAAAGACTTAATAGGAAAGACAACCAGGACAATCAGCTAAACAAACGGAAGATGTTTGTTAAGACTGACATCAAATCTGAAATCAACTCATGACCTGTCATTAACAGTAGAGATGTGTTATAATGGCTGCTAACAATGAGTGCTGTAAGATTCTTGGCTTCAAACCTTTGACAGCAGAGTGCAGGCTCTCATTCTGGTCTCCTCCATCCCACCCACATCTGCGGGACTGATGTTGTCCAGTAGCTTAGTTAACAGGGGAAAAAGCACCTGCAAAGCACACACATCAATTCAGCTCTTACATTTCAGTCAATATTTCTATGAACATTGTTGCTTGTTATAGGAAATTCTTGATGTTTTCAACCTTGTTGAAGCAGGACTCCCACTCAGCTGCATCAAGTGTCTGCAGATCGTGCACAAGCAGCGCTCTTTGGAGATAAGTGAGGGCTTGCATACGGACTTGTCGCCTGGCATCACAGCATAGCCAAGCAATGCCTGAAGAGCGTAACAGATGACAGATACATGAGTTGAGCCTTTTCTCATGCATTGAAGGTCAGGATATACCAATTAGATGAATGTTGCCCTTTCATTTCCTGAAGGAGCCTTTTTTCAACGCTTGTAACAAAAAACTATGAAATAACTTTTTTATGGTCATACAGTGAAGTTTGATCTAGGAAATTATAGAAAAAAAACTATGTAACTACAACACAACAGTTATACAAAATTTAAATTCTTCTCAAGAACAGAAAATTCTGAATAAAATCATTTACAATTACAATCCTGTAATTTATCATGAATTAAGAATTTTTGTAAACACATTCAATCACAAACATTGATATGATTTTGGACCAAAAAAATTTTTTTAATATTTTTTTTAGAGCAGGCCTACCTGAAAATCATTACAAAAACAACAAAATAACATCCCATTGTGAGAATATATGGCATTAAGCCAATTAGTGGCACATATTTTAACCATTAAATTGTCACCTTCACAACTCTGATATGTTCAGTTGTCTTAAGTTGGTTTGACAAATCCTGTAGTCTGGGATTCCTCAGGGGGCAGGTTAATGTGTGATCCCCGATCAGTGGGGAAACAAGAATCTGTTGAAACCAGGCAGTTCCCTTGGACTGAACTCAAAGTCTTTTTGAAATTCTTTGAAGACTGTTTGTGGCTGTGTGTCCAGTATAAAACATCAAGCTCAACAGAGCTGAAATGAACAAATGGGAGTTGATTCTTATTGCCTGTGGCTGTTGAAGGAGGAGCAGCTGCTCCCGACCACTCCTGATTTCTAGCCTTATTCTCTTTTCTTGGCTTTTTTCTTAGTTACTTTATACACCCAGCCTCTGGAGTCACTGTATTAGACGGGATATCTTTTTTGGATTACTTTCTGAAGGACTGTGGATTACCAAAATGGTGTTTTGCTCAGTTGAGGACTTAGAGAAACTACTCCAGAGAATTGAAACAATCGAGAAAAGTTACACCATCTACATAATAATTTTGATCTAAACACTGGATATGGAAATGAGACAACTTTACCGACGACCACACACAGGGAGGAAGAACCTGGCAGTCCGGTGTTACCTCGGTCTAATAGTCTTGCACAGAAGCCACAGAACAACGTGACTTCTCCAGCCAAAAGGCGCCTAATGGGTAGAACACCCCACTCACAATTTGACGAAGACTGGCCAGCTTAAAAGCGGACTGAATCTAGACCTGCTTTCTCTGCTCCAAGAAAGAAGAAACAAAAGAAACTGCAACCCAAAACAGGAGACATCACTCGCCCTGGAATACCGCTGAGAAACTGATTCGCAGCCCTCAGTTCCCCAAAAGACGACGCAGCCTCTGGGACCAGTCAAGGCCACCAGGAGAAATCCATCCACATAAAGCGGACAGATAAGAAAGAAAGAACCCTCCCCCCAGCAAAAGTTCTCATCATACATGATGGATCAATTAATGGTATCAAAAGTTTTGGTAGCAAGAATACTAGCGTTATCAGCTGCCCCAAGAACACAGTGAGAGAAATTTTAGAAAAAAATCCAGACAATTTTAGAACAACACCCTAAGCTGGAAAAGCTTGTTATCTACACAGGTGCAACTGATGTGACCAAAAAACAATCAGAAATTCTCAAAACAGACTTCTCTGATCTGCTACAGAGACTTGATGGACTTAACATGAACATCTTTATCAGTGGACCAGTCCTTGAAGGAAATAATGAAAGGTACAGTAGACTTTGCATGCTCCATAAATGGTTGAAGAGAAAATCTGTAGAAAAATCGATCCCATTTATTAATAACTTTAAAATATTTGGATCTGCAATGCACTTGTTCAAGAGAAACTGATGTTCTCTCAATAAAGCTGGACTGAGACTGTTGACCTCAAATATTTTCTGTTATCTGAATAAACACTTTATAAAGCACCTGAGAGCTGACCTCGAAGCACAGCCCACAGATACTATCAGAGAGCAAATATTTCCACCCACACACAAAGTGACATCACCAGCCCAGACACCTGCACGGACTGACAGAGAACAAACATTTCCATTAGCAAGTAAAGATGTACATTGTTCAGTGTTCTTCAAGTATTCCAATGTCATCAGACTCATTGACATCTAATGATTCTCCTTTTACAGATTTCTCAGACAGACTGAAAGCAAAAATTAGAATTGGGTCACAACTAACACCGAAACTTGAACTACATCCGGCCTCTGGGACTAACACTGGATGTATTCCGCCCATGCTCCCACTGGTAATAACAGACATCTGACACAGAAGGGAATCAGACAGTAATTCTACTCCCACCATCTCCCAGAAGTCATCCAGCCACCCGGAAAAAAAAAAATCATTCAAGTCATTATAATCAAGACAAAAACCAAAAAACTAAAGTCAAACGCTCTTATATCAAAACAAATCTCGAATTGATTACCTGTCAGAAGGTTCAGCTACCGATTATTAAACCACTTAAGTTAGCTTTATTAAATATTAGGTCTTTATCAGGAAAGTCACTCCTAATCAATGAATTCATCACTGAACAAAGTATACACACCCTTTTTCTTTTAATCAGAAACCTGTCTAGAAGTAAATAATGAAACATCTGTATTGATAGAATCTACTCCTCCTGAGATAACTGTAAAAAGCATTTTCTCAGAGACAGTTTAGTTGAAACCTTTACAATATTTACCCTTCCACCACATCCCCCTCATCTTCCAATTCCAACTCGGTAAATAAGCTGGTAGATAATGTCCTCACTAAAATCTAAGACATCATTGATTCTATTGCTCCAACTAAAGTAAAAGTAGCCACAGGTAGAAAGAAGTCTCCGTGGACAAGCGATCCACTGGTACGTGGTGAAAAAAGTGTGAGATCTACAAAGAGAGACTGAACAGATATCAGTAAACTTTAAAAAATGCTAGGGAAACTTTCTTCTCTGAAATTATTAACAGAAACATTAATAATGCACGGACTCTGTTTGCAACAGTGGAAAAACTAACTAATCCCCAGTGACAGTAGACGGTAGGTCTGTACCTCAGCACCGAACCTACAAATGTTATACACAACTAACACCAATGTAGAAAAAATGTCAGAATTCCATGAATTAAACCAAAAAAAACCTAGAAGAAATCATTAACCAATTAAGCTCCTCCACTTGCTGTCTTGATATCCTACCAACGGCTTTTCTTAAGAAAGTTTTCCCTGTCATTGGGTTTGATCTGATTTAAATGGTGAACTTATCCCTCCTGTCAGGTCTTTTCCCCCCAGCTTAAAAAACAGCAGTTATTAAACCACCATCCTGGGGCCCCTCTTATTTAATATCTACATGCTCCCACTAGCCCAGTTTATAACAACCAATAATATTAGCTACAATAACTATGCAGATGATACTCAGCTCTACATTACGATGTCACCAGGTGACTGAACCCATCCAAATGCTAAGTAAATGCATTGATCAAATCATTGGATAGATGTGCCATAACTTTCTCCAGCTGAAGAGAAACAAAACAGAAGTAATTACTTTTGGACTTAAAGAGGAACAATCAAGAGTCAGCACACAGCTTCAGTTAATCCAGCTAGAAACTACTGATCAGGCCTGAAATCTAGGTGTAGTAATGGATTCAGACCTGAACCTCCAGGGTCACATAAAGGCAATAACAAGGTCAGCCTTCTATCACCTGAAGAACATTTCTAGGATTAAAGGATTGATGTCGCAACAGGACCTAGAAAAACTCATCCATGTGTTTATCTTTTGTCAGATTGATTACTGCAACAGCGTCTTCACAGGTATGCCTAAAAAGTCAATCAGACAGCTGCAGCTGATCCAGAACGCTGCTGCTCATGTTTCTCACTAGAACCAGGAAAGTAGAGCACATTACCCCTGTTAAAAAGTCCTTACACTGGCTCCCTGTGGTCTAATCTGGAACCAACTTCCAGAGAACTGCAAAGCTGGTGAAACACAGTTGTTTTAAATCAAAACTAAAAACGTATCTGTTTAGAGCTGCCATTGAGTGATGTTTTCATTTATCATATGTTTTGTTATGCCTCTTGCTTTATTGCCGTTTTTACTCAGTGTTTTACTGCTATTTTTATTTTACCCCTTAATCATGTAAAGCACCTTGAATTACCTTGTTGTTTAAAGTGTGCTATACAAATAATATTACCTTGCTTTATGGGCACCAGCATATATAGAAAAGCTGTTCAACTATTTCGTTTTCAGAACTTTTTATAAAAAGCTCTATTACAGTTCATGGTGGGGTTTTTTTTATCTGATCCCATGCATCAATGAGATCTCATGGATGTCCAATTAAAAATAACCAGACCTGAATACAATCCATTTTTTTTCCAAATTCAGGATAATGTAATGGTGGCCCACCTTGCAGCAGTGGGCACCAGCAGCTGGTCCACAAAGTTTGAGAGTCAGCTTCTATCTTTTTGCCAGAAGCCTCAAGATGGCGCTGTTCCTCTGCCCATGAGCTGTAGATGCTGGCTGCCCGGGTGTGAAGGGTGTGCATCAGGTCCAACAGCTGCTTGGACACAAACAGTACAATGAACTATCACATCACACATGCTTTCAGGTATGAGGAACATTGTATTACACTGAAACACACATTGTGAATTCTGAACAGAAAAACAAACATCCAATTTAAAAAGAAAAAAGAGATCTATCCATTAATCTAAAAGTGATCTCAACAAATGTTTTTTCTGCAGTGGGAAATATTCAAATTGAAAAATACTTTATTAATCCAAAAGGGACTATACATGTTATTGTAACTTATATTACACAATTTTCTTCAAACAGTTGTTTTAGATACTAATGGCTGAGGCCAGGAAGGACCTACTGGAGCGGCCTGTGTACACACAATGTTGTATGACACTGAAGAAAGAGACATGAGGAGAGTGTTCAGGGTTGTCCATAATTTTCTCGATTTTTAGAAGAATCCTTCTTTGAATGATCATCCACATAGGTTCCACAGTCGTCCCCAAAACAGAACCAGCCTTCTTTATCAGGTTGTTTAGCCTTTTTAAATCCCTGGCTCTGATGCTGCTACCCCAACAGATGACTATGGAAGAGATTACACACCCCACAACAGACTTTTAGAATATCTGCAGGGTATTGCTGGAACCCTTGAAGGACCTAAGCTTCCTCAAGAAGTACAGTCTGCTCTGTCCCTTCTTATAGATGGCTTCACTATTGAGTCTCCAGTCCAGTCTGTTGTCCAGGTGAACTCCAAGGTATTTATAGTCCTCAACCACCTCCACATCATCTTCTATGACGTAAATACAGTAGTATTTGACTGAACCATTTCTCTTGAAAGCTACATTTATCTCCTTTGTTTTGTTAACATTTAAGGTAAGACAATTGTTTCCACACGTTTCTCACATTGCCCATTATAAATGATGGAAGAGATTGCTTGAACTTCTTCCTTCTCTCTCTCCTCTTTGCTCCACCTTTGCATACACAACACCTCCTTATCAACTCATCTGAGATTTGTGCCTTCAGTTGTGATATTATTCCAGCTTTTCCAATGTTAATCAGCTGCTCCCAGTTATAAACCACCTTGCGGCTATGGTTATTAATCATAACAAATGACCAAAAGTTCAAAATGTATAATCAAAATTATTTTTAGCTGCACAGCATCCAGTACCAGAGAGAATAATCATCCAGAAAATCTAATGTTTAAATATAAAAAAGGATCCTCTTCTTAAATCTTAAGCCCAATTTAACTAATGGCAGCTTGGCCTGTCACAACAACAATAAAACAATTATTTGTATGATACATTTAAATTAGCTTAATAAATGTTCCAGCCACAATAATTTCCATTTGAATGCTTGTTTGTTTTCATCATGTGTCTCCCTCTTTCTATCAAAGAGACTGGATAAAAAAAGACAGATATGGTCCATATATCCGTAGTGGCAGAGTAAAATAGGATGTCTTGTTTTATTCAAACTAACTGTTTCTGTTAGTTTGCACTTTTTGTTTACAAAACTCCTAACTGGTAGTTTTTCCTGTTTTCCTGTCTGAGAAGACATTTATTTTTTCGGTTGATTTGTTAATTTCTTTTGGATATTAAAAATGTCTTCCAGTTGCAGTGGTAAATGTTCTTTAGAAATTAAAGTTTATTTATTGTTCAGAAAGTGTACATGCATTATTATTACATTAGTTTAAAATGGTCTCAAAATGACAATATCATCGCTTATCGCAATAATTTCTGGGGGCAATATCATTCAGCAAAATTTGTTATCTTGACACACAGACGGGAAGTTCTCGGCATCACGAAAATGGTTTACCACTTAAGATCCACTGAACCTCCAGCAGCCAGGCTGGTATGCACATTTAAACTCTGAGGTGCAAAAAAATAGTTTACATTCTGTTTATCATTAAGGCCTAATTAAAAGCAAATGCATCAAAGCATGACCTGCATTTGTAAAGTGCTTTTTCAAATCAGAGGACTATAAAGAACTTTACACTACATTCACACGCTGATGGTGGTAAGCTACATTGTAGCCATAGCTGTTCTGGGGCAGACGGACACATACTGCCCCTGAGCAGAAATGACCTGGACAAGACGCACACCATATTAACCGTTAACCTCACAAGAAACATAATAAAAACAGATAAACATGAGGGACCATATTGCATGCTTCCACCTGTAGGCAGAAGTAAAACTGATTGTACTTGCTGTGGTAAACTGGAAGACCAATGACTGTCAAAATGTTCCTCTACTCCCAGGAGTCAAAGCTAATCCAAAAGTTCATGCCAACTATTTAAAGTTTTTCTAAAATTGTCTTCAAGCTGGCGGTAGTTGTACTACCTCTGTGACATTCATTCTAAATGAATACTTTTGAAAACTCTAATTTTTCCTTTTTTTTTGGCTGAGGGACTACTTTTTTTGCACAATTGTTTCTTTTGTTTTTGGATGGTGTGAAGCTGGAAAGATTTTTGTTGTTACTTTTTACCTTTTGGACAGTTTTCGTAATACATAACTATGCTTTCTTCTTTAAACAACTGGCAGAGTATCAGCAATAAAGCATTGCGTATTTCTCTGAGATGTGGTTGCGAGATTAAATCCCCGAATCAACGTCTCTCTGCCAGGCTTTCTAACCACATGAGCAGTAATCAACTACACCAAACAAGGATCCTTTCACATAGAGGGAAGCAAAAGGAATAAAGCAACTTTCAAGCCTTGTTGAATTACCACTGTTTCTTGACCCTCACAAGGTTTTTTATTAGCTTTTTATCTCTACATGTATCTCTGCATGTAGGAGAAGTATCTCTGCTTTTAAACTAATCAAAACCCATTTGAGCAGAACCAAGTCTGATGAGCAACCTGGGTGTCCTTAGTATTGAGGCTAGAGGAGCAAAGCTGCTTGACACAGATCATTTCATACAACAACTAATCTATTTAAGATAGATAAATGCATCCCCCATTTGTATCAGTTTATATGAAAGCAGAAAAATATTTCAGTCACTGCAAGACCTAAGCATGTTTTTTTTCCATTGTTTCACACCATATTTGGATGTTTGTGCTTCATAACAGGTTCATTTAAAACTCAACAATCCTCAGTCAGAAGCTTCATTAGATCTGCTGTAAGACACACAGCTACATGATATCCTTTCTGCCCACAGGAGGAAGAACATGCAATCATTGAGAGTCATTGGACATCTGAGTTTTGGTGTGATTAAGTAATCAGGATTAAGTGACTAGTTACACTTAGTAAATGCATCTAGGGAACATGCCATGTTAGAGATCATCAGAGTGCTTAAACAGACGTAAGTAAGCAGCAGATATCAACTGGACACGCTCTGACCTCGTGTCTCATGTTTCAGCCTGGCTGGACCAGACACTGAGACTGGGTAGGAGGGGCTGAAGAATATAATCTTTGATTACCAAATGCTATATTATATTAGGTATAAGAGGTTTGGGGAAGAGCCTGAGCATGGCACCGTTCTGGCTGCATGCATTGTCCTCCAGCTGGGCCAACGTGCTTATTAAATATCAAAAATGCCGGAAGGACTCCAGATTAATCTTTGTTTAAGAAGAATACATTTTTTCCACGACAGGTGCTATGGAGTTGTTTTTTCACTTCAACACAATGATCAACATAATGTTAAGTGGGAGGCGGGACTTGACAGATCACATTGAGTGGAGGAGTCCGGGTGGTTGGGGGCAGCTTCACTTATCCTCTACGCTGCATGCTTTTATGCCTGCTGTGCCTCTTAATGGGGATGGTTTGTATTGATTTGTTTTGCTGTGGATTAAAAAGAAAGTGTGTTTTGGAGCCTAAGCTGTCCAGTGATGAACTGTAGGATCTTGTATTTGGAATCCCCCTTCACCTGTGACATCTTATCCTCTTTCTGTATTAAATAAAGTGGTATTTTTGCAACTCTTGCTTACTGGTGGTTATTTGAAGGTTCTGTCTGTATGGACAAGAAGTTCTTCCTGTGCAACCCACAGTTGATTTTATTACAATAAGATGGCAAATTTGTTAAAGATACTGCACAAAAAGTTTTTATAAATCCGAAAAACAGGGCAAGCATTAATCTGAATTATTGCATAAACATAAATGATACTTTGGCAACTGACAGATTTCTACATTTTGAAAATGTAGAGACACTTTGTAAAAAAAGTACATGAATTAGTTTTTCAGTTAATGAGGAAAACAAAGTAAACAGAACTAGAACCTATTGCAACAGTCTCTGACAAAACTAAAGATAATATTTCATCATCTCTGGGACTCTTAGACTGTCACCAAGAGCAGATGGTCTAGATAGACAGATGAGATAGTATCAGGAAGGATGTAATGTTCCTTTGGTCAAATGAATGGCTAGATGTTAAGGATTACAATGCCGTTCTCAGACAAAAGTCCCTTTGGTGGAGAAAGAAACTATGCTTTACAGAAAAGAGGTGTGTCGAACATGAAGGATGTGAGAATATAAATACAAGTACAAGGGCAAAGAGGGTTATTGTACTTACATCTTGACTAACCTGTAATGACACTGTGTGATAGCTGGCTGGCACACCCTCATCCTCCTCATCGTCACTGTGAGAACGTGATGGACGCTGACTCGATACTCTACTTCCAACTCGTCTTGTGCCGCCTCCTACATCTCTCTCCCTACCCACTGGCTTCTTCCTCAACCGGGACTTGGATTCGTATTTGTGGTTTTTCTTCTTGTCATGGTTCCGGTAACCTGGAGAACAGATTCACCAGGAAAATTCAAGCAACATCTTCTGGATTGCAGAGCTGACCCACGTTTTTTTGCTGATAATCTGTATAAATGAGTGCTGTCTACATGTCTGGTCATTATTTTGGTATTTTATTGGATCTTAGTAAAGATATAAATCCATCCATCCATTTTCTGTACCAGTCTATCCTATGCAGGGTTGTAGGGGGCTGGTGCCTATCTCCAGCAGTCATGGAGTGTGAGATGGGGTACACCCTGGACAGGTCGCTGGTCCATCATAGGACAACCCAGAGACACACAGGACAAACAACCATGCACACACACACTCATACCTAAAGGCAATTTAGAGAGACCAATTAACCTAACAGTCATGTTTTCGGACTGTGGGAGGAAGCCTGAGTACCCGGAGAAAACCCACGCAGGCACAGGGTGAACATGCAAACTCCATGCAGAAAGACCCCCTACCGGGATTCGAATTCAGGACCTTCTTGCTGCAAGGCAACATTGCTACCAACTGCTCCACTGTGCAGCCTAAAGAATTTACATTTTCTGCCTTAAACCATCAGTGGGCGCCCTTTTCAGGTTAAAAACTCTATAGTGCACTTGAATTAGCATCAGGCATTGCTATTTGCTCTGCAGTGAGGGCTGATGTCAGCCACCCTGGCACTGTGGGGTATAAAAGAAGCCATGCCTCCTCCACAGAACCTCCCTCCCTTTCCTCTGGTGAAGGAGGTGGAGAGAAATCCTCCACCTCAAAAGCTGTCGCTATTGCTCTCCATCTTTCTTGCTGTCTGTCTCTGTGCCACTGTAGCAGTGCCGCTATCAAGATGTCAATAACAACGCAGACCACGCCAGCCATCTGCCCCCGCTCGTTTGCTGGTCTACCAGGGAAAGCCAACTTTTGGCGCATTTTTCAAACAGGAAATTTGGGCGGAGTAACATTCTGGTAGGGGAATGAGTTGCTCTTCAAGATAAAAATACAGTACTATATTAATGACAAAAGAGTGTTTCCCATGAGGGGGCTCACTCTACTGTGGATCAGCAGAAAAGCTGCTCTCCACTCCCCTATTTAAAGCTTGTGAACTAAGTGCCAAAAGAGTACTTGAAATTTGTCAGCTCAGTTTGTCACAACTCTGTGTTGTGTTTGACAAGAAAACTTGGACTCACACTGTCAATTATAGAAACAATGTGAATCCTACAGTTTGATCAGTTGGTGAACAGCTTTCATGCCTTCAACAGTGTCAGACAGTTAAAGACAGACACATACAGGCCAACAGACCTTCTCCACTGATACATTGTTAGTCATTTATTGTTGGTATCCAGGCGGTGCCCTGCCAAATTATTTACTTCATTACCAATTCATAACAGTCTGTAGATATTTATTAATATTTAATTCCTAGAATTGTTACAATGCTTTGCCGCCTTAAAGCTGCTTCATAAAATACATTTTCCAACAAGGGAACTTTTAAAGGGTAACTTGGTTGATTTTATGGCTTAGGAAACGATCAGCTAGGATGGATGCCAACATGTCCAAGTAAGAACAGTAATCCTGATGAGATTAGCTTAGTCTCAGTTAACTATTTTCAAGAATTGACAGGCTTACCTATACTCTATTTTAATTAACTGCATCTCTTCCTTCTTTCTGTTTAGCAAAAAATATGTTTGTGGGAGCAAAGGGAGTGGTTTTGGCTCACCTGACTTCATAGCGTTTGTTTGTGAAAACAGACTAACAAAACTAATAAAACAAGTCTATGGGACCAAGAGGACCTGTTTGTGGGAAAGAAGGCCAGACAGATACATGACAATGTCAGAGAAAGTTCCTGACAACTCCAGCTTCTCACCTCCATTGAGGCTGGCCTCCACAAACACACGGATGGCCCGAACACACAGCTCAAAGTTGTCAGGCGTGACGTGGGCAGCATCACGGACGATGAAAGAAAGGGTCTCAACACACTTGATAAGAGACTTGGTGTCATGCTGGCCGAGGTCCTGACCCAAAGTAAGACTGTACTGGTTGACCAATGGGTGATTCAGCTGAGCTTTGGAGTTTACTTGGGTGGGCTTATTTGTCTCCAAATCATCTTTTCCAACCTGGTGAGGAAAAAAAGAAATGACCACATTTATAAAAACACGAGTTTAGCTGTTCCTCCAGTAACAAATTCTGTTCTGTTCTATTAATATTATATTACTCAACAGAAACTTGAATATGAAGGGGATGACCTAAGTTTCACAACTGAAAAAATATTGCCTTTAGTTTTACTTCAAAGTAATTTATTTACATTCCTTAATAAAGATCCGGAAAAATTCAAGCCACTAGCATATGGTGATGAAAAATCATCCAATATACACTGCTCAAAAAAATAAAGAGAAGACTTAAACAACACAATGTAACTCCAAGTCAATCACTGTCCACTTTGGAAGCAACACTGATTGACAATCAGTTTCACATGCTGTTGTGCAAATGGAAGAGAGAACAGGTGGAAATTATAGGCAATTAGCAAGACAGCCCCAATAAAGGAGTGGTTCTGTAAGTGGATGACCACAGACCATGTTTAGGACACACACACTACTGAGCCTCATTTTGACTGGTATCAATGACATTACGTTAAAGTTGGATCGGCCTGTAGTGGGGTTTTCCACTTTAATTTGGAGTGTGAATCCAAATCCAGACCTCCATGAGTTGATACATTTGATTTCCATTGATAATTTGTTTGATTTTGTTGTCA
The DNA here is from genome assembly GCA_963556495.2 of Valencia hispanica. Classification (NCBI taxonomy): domain Eukaryota; kingdom Metazoa; phylum Chordata; class Actinopteri; order Cyprinodontiformes; family Valenciidae; genus Valencia; species Valencia hispanica. The sequence goes on from OY747711.1 coordinate 53,536,621, forward strand.
GCACATTTAATAAGAATATTTCATTAATTCAGATTTAGGATGTGTTATTTTAGTGTTCCCTTCATTTTTTTGAGCAGTGTATATAGAGTACTGTACAAATGTTTTAGGCAGGTGTGGAAAAAATGCTGTAAACAAAGAATGCTTTCAGAAATATAAATAATGATTGTTTAAAAAAATCAATTTATTAAGTAAGCAAACAAAAGACAAATCTAAATTAAATCAATATTTGGTGTTACTATGTTGAGCCTTCAAACCAGCATCAGTTCTTATAGGTACACTTGCACTAAGTCAGGGAGTTTAAAGGATTATAGTCAGGTGTATGATCAACCATTTATACCAAACAACTGCTAATGATCATCAATATCACACGTAGGTTGAAACACAGCGATTAATTGAAACAGAAACAGCTGTGTAGGAGGCTTCAAACTGGGTGAGGAACAGCCAAACTCTGCTACCAAGGTGAGGTTGTGGAAGATAGTTTCATGTCATGGCAAGATTGAGCCCAGCAACAAGACGCAAGTTAGCATCAGCAATGTCTCTCCCAGAAAAAGATTTCAAAGCAGAGTGGGGTTTCAAGATATACTGTTCAAGCTCTTTAGAAGAAGCACAAAGAAATGGGCAATGTTGAGGATCGCAGACGCAGTGTTCGGCCAAGGATGCAGCAGATGAAAGACACATCAAGCTCATTACCCTTCGAAACTGGAAGATGTCCAGCAGTGGCATCAGCTTAGAACTGGCAGAAACCAGTGGGTCCCAGGTACTGGCCAGAAGTGGTCTTCACTGAAGACTTGCAGCCATTAAGCCATACCTCCGAAGTAGAAACAATGCCAAGTGACTCAGGTATGCATGAAAACATAGAAACTGGGGTGCAGAACAATGGCAGCAGGTGCTCTGGACTGATGAGTCAAAATGTGAAATATTTGGCTGGAGCAGAAGGCAGTTTGTTCGTCAAAGGGCTGGAGAGCGGTACAATAATGAGTGTCTGAAGGCAACAGTGAAGCATGGTGGAGGTTCCTTGAATGTTTGGGGCTGCAATTCTGCAAATGGAGTTAGAGATTTTGTCAGGATTAATGGTGTTCTCAATGCTGAGAAATACAGGCAAATACTTATCCATCATGAAATACCATAAGGGAGGTGTATGATGGGCCCCACATGTATTCTGCAGCAGGACAACAACCCCAAACATACAGCCAAAGTCATTAAGAACTATCTTCAGTGTAAAGAAGAAGTGATGGTATGGCCCCAACAGAGCCCTGATCTCAACACCATGGAGTGTGTCTGGGATTACATGAAGACACAGAAGGATGTGAGGAAGCCTACATCCACAGAAGATCTTTGGTTAGTTCTTCAATAGCGCATTTCCACTTCCTCTGTCCTCTCCCTAGTTACCTTCAGGTTAAAAATCATCTTTATGCTTTTAGTGTATTGGCAGAAAATTAAATGCACTATACTTTTATTGAGTAACAGCAGTTTTAGCAAAAGTTTCCAAAAACTTTTTTGCTAAATTCACAATATATTTGGACTTGAGCAAATGGATCCATAATTAGCTTCAGCTCCACAGTCTAAAACTGTACAGCTTGTACACATTGGAAACCATAGTGCTGTTAGTGAAGTTTGGGAGGGGCCACACAGAAATAACATACATTGGTTTATTACCTTGCAATAAATATACAAATATACACACATAGGTGTGTGGACCTACCAAGAGCCATCCACTGCTTGCTACATCCACATCAGTAATGGAGCGAGGTATCCTGGTCTTACTGTGCTCTGTATAAACCTCGGAGTCAGATGTGTAGCCACGGTCTAAGCTTACTTCATTGGAATGGTGAGATGACAGCTCACTGTCTGACTGTGCACCTGCAGGCATGAGGACAATACGGCTTTTCTACATGAGACATAATTTATTTATCTTTTCAAGAAACATCTAAACATTTTAAGTGATATGGACTTAAAGAATGCATCTCTGTGGAAATATTGAACCTGTTTCATTGTCAGCAGTAGAAGAGGTGAGCTGAAAGGAGGCCCGAGGTTTAACTCCCGCTCCAATGCACTCCAGGAGGGAGAAGAGTGTGTACCAATCATCTGTACAGTGGATGTTGGCTGCATTCGTTTTTAGCAGCTCATGAAGCCCATAAGCAACCTCCCTACTGATCCGGGACAGGACATGCGGCTTCATCATGAGTAGGAGACGTAGAGAGAGAAGGACCTGTGGATGAACAGTGAAACCTTTAAATATGTTAAAATGATTTGCATTCTGCAATTATCACAAGCAGAAAAATAATATTGTGAAACATAAATGGGCAGCATCAGCAAAGCATGTTTTGGTAATGATATGGAGACTTTCATTTCCTGACTGATGAATACCGCTCTACAGAAGTGACAACACCTATGACCTCTAACGACTGACCATGTCCTGAGTATATTTCTAAAAATGTAAATAATCTGCTTTCATATATTCTAAAAATGTTGCAGCGCAAAAAACAAAGTAAATCTCCAATCTCCAAGTGTTTTATTATTTCAAGCCTGTGTTAGAAAAAATACAGGTTGATTTAATGTCTTGATGTCCACCTGGTTTCTATCTCACCATTTCTCCTGTTCACTGGTCCCATTTACAGAATCAAAGAATACCAGCACACTTTAAGCTTTTGTGTAGCGTGTGTCATTAACATTCGTTGTTTGTATGTTTAAAATAATGATTTCATTCATTCATTCAAAGCCTGCAGCAGAAGCCTCTGCCGACAAACAGTTGGTAGCCCTGTTGCCTTGCAGCATGAAGGGAGAAGTATGAATCCCGGCCTGGAGTCTTTCAGCATGTTCTCCCTGTGCATGTGTGGGTTCCCTCCAGGTACTCCGGCTTCCTCCCACAGTCCAAGAACATGACTGTTAGGTGAACTGGTCTCTCTAAATTACCCTTAGGTATGAGCAGAGCTGTCAAAAGTATTCACATTCAATCCTCAAGTAAACGTATAAATACTAGGGTTTTATAAGACTTCCATAAAAGTTGAAGTATCGAGTCAAGTTTTTTACCCAAGTAAAAGTAAAAAAGTACTGGATTCAAAACTACTTAAAGTATAACAGTAATTTAAAAAATGACATTAAAGGAAAAAAGGCTTAAGCCACACCTCCCCCTTTTACTTAAGGCCATAATGATTATAATGTTATATAAAAATGCAAATATTGAAACATTTGGGATACACTAGGCTACCTGTTTCAGCTGCATATATGTCCATTAAAATGTATGCATTTTAGTGCAATGCAAATACATTAAACAACCATATGTAGACTATTGAGCATTAATAAGTGTTTCACGGAGTGGAAGATATGATAACTAGTCACCTAAAAATATTGTAATGCTGCATTTGCCCGAGTCTCTACCACCGACTTCTTTGAACTTGGCATCATACGTCTACTTTGTCCTAGCTCCCCTCCTCTCTCGTGTCAGAGAGGTCATAAGCGGCTCCCCTCACGCAGCAGCCCCGAATCTCCACAGGAAGATCACAGCCATGTGTTTCATTAACAGGTGTTTTACTGGAAAAGTACCAGAAGTTAGAATTAGAGAACATGGGGATGAGTGGTGGAGGCCTGCGCTCTCAGTTCTTTACTGGTTTTAATTTCAAACGTGCTTTTTCCCCAAACTTTTCCCGAAAATCAGCAGTACGGCATCAACACAACACGACAGTATCATGTCTGGTTAGAAAATAAAATCATTGGTCGCTGTCTTCTTCTTCCTCATTTAAAACAACGGAAGTCGTCTTCTTCAGCGTCTTAATCTCCTCTGAAAGCTTTTGTCGTGTTTTTATACCAACTCCTTTCTTCCCACTGTCAAGCTTACATGCAGCAGCTCTATTTCCTTCTGTGACGTCCAGCTCGATGCCTTTAACTTAAAAGCTGCATTTCTTTGTGTGTTTTCCATGATGAGTGTGTGTGCATGAAAACTACCGGTAGTGTCTTCTTCTGTCCCCACATGTCCGTCTCACTTATGCACTTCCTGCTATACTGTCCCCCGTTAGCCAGTAAAAAAACCTAAAAATGAGCTGCATCGTTGTGTAAGCCGCAGGGTCCAAAGCGTGTGAAAAAGGAGCGGCTTATAGTCTGAAAATGACGGTATGTATCGATAGATGTGTGGTGTGATAGGAAAAAAAAGGGGTTGATAAACAGTTCAATAAAAAAAACAAAGTCTAACTCTCCTTCATTATAGCCTATCATTTTAAAGAGTTATGGGACGCACATCAACACTGAATGTAACAATAATAAATTAAATAATAGAGCTAATACTACAGTCAGCAACGTTTTCGCGGCAGGCACTAGTCTGGCCTACTTTTCCTCTGTCTATAAATGTTTGCCTTGATTCATGCTGATTATTTGTTTTTAGCTCTGTACCTGAGAGCTGATCTCTTCTCTTCGCAGCAGGCGAATCGCGAGTCGAAGCAAACCAACCACAGCTCTCTCCACCAGAAAGCAGCTCTCAGTGGCATGAACACACAGGTGATAGAGATGGTCCCGGACTGTTTGCCAAACACACGACACACGGTCCCTTCAAATGCAAAAACAAATGTGGTTTCAATTAAAACTGCTAAACAACATTGACTGTTAATAAAAGTATTTCTTATTTCTCTGCAGTTTTCTCAAACCTATTCTCCAGAATAATCCGCAGCAGCATCTCCAAACAGAAGGCAGAATCCTCTTCATCATAGGTCTCTTCATCTGGGCTTACAGATATCAGTGCCTTATGAGGGGAAGGGGAAATGAGTGTGTTTTTTTTCAATTAGACATTTCTCAAAACAAAGCTTTGGGTAAAGTAATACACATTAAAACAGTTTGACTGAAAATATGAGACATGCATTTAGAAAGATGGAAGAAACCTTCATTAGCTCCTGCAGAGACTCCAGCTGGAGGAATTTACTCTCAGTGATCAACTTCTCTGGGTCACATTGCTAAGAGAAAATGGGAGACACAGTGATGTATGTAAACAATTAGCAGTTCTTCTGTCACTAAGTTACGTTTGTCTACATACTTAGCAGACAGAATATTACATAACTGATCTGGACTTCTAACACGTGGAATGTCATTCAAATCTGTTGCTTTGAAATTCTTAATGATGAAAAATATAAAGCCTAATTAAGCAGCAGAAACGCTGTGTCATTAGTACCTTAATGCAGAGGATGGCAGCCTGCTTGGCTTCCTGGTTCTCTGTGGACGGCCCTCTGAGTCCTGACTGCTCCGCTCCACTTGGTGTCAGCCAGTTGATAAAACTTAACACTGCTGACTCACCGCTTTATGGATTAGAAGAGGAACATTTTTGATTTTCTCATGCATTTGTTTTTATTGTAATTAAAGTTACAGCTATTAGAAAATACTATTTAAAATAAGTATATTATATACAGAATATCTACAATGGACGAGGTTGAGTTTACCGATTTGAAGGAGTTTCCTCTCTCTGAAGCGAAATTTTCCCGTTCGGTTCCACAAAGTCCTCCATCTGAGGAATGATTAGTGATTTTGAGCGCAGACCAGCAGGTGGCAGCAGAGTATGTAAAATGCTATCTCAATGTGTTTCTAACAATAACAGTGGTCAGTGGTGTGTGTTAGAGTCTAGAGATGGAGTCCTGACCTCAACCATGGCCTTTGGTAGGAGCTGGGCTCTGAAGAGTTGCAGCATGGACTCCATGATGTTCTTCCAGCCTTCCCTCAGGATGTTACCATGCTGATGAGCCAAGTCAAAAACAGTCTTGGCAGCGGTCTGTGCCTTATTGTTGCTCCCGAACACTGTAGGTAGGTTTTCCACAGACTGTTAGGGGAGAACACATTCAGATAAATACTATTACATTTACAAAACTTTACAATTTACTGTTTGCTGGCGAAAAACTTCAATTAATTAAAAGTATATAAAATACAATCTGTGTCGTTTTTTAGCCAGTTGGTCCTCAACCAAATTCTTTTACTTAGCCAACAAATTCTGAATTATATCTGCTGAAACTTGGACACGATGGGAGCTTCAAATTGAAAGGTTTTGTTCACTAGGAAACCGGTTAATACTAATGTGTTTCTGTTAGTAGAAGCCAACTGTTAGCACTTAACTTCACAAGATGGTGGAACACATTCGGCCCTTTGTGGACATAGACAGCAGCGTTGCATTTTTTTACCCAAGAAAGAGGAGCTGAGGAAGAATCTGTTGCAATTTGACTTCGAACCTCCACCAGCAAAGTAAGGGAAGTTAGCTATTTATTTGAAAGCAGCATACCAGTCGCACTGGGAGACATTTGCATTTCATGAATACTAATGAGTTAGACTTGTAATTCTGACGTTTCCCCCCCACCTGCAAGACGTTGCAGTTTGTTGTCCAACAAACTGCAACCTCTTGAAACAGGAGCGAGAGAGCATTTTTTCCACATAAAACAACTCACAAGGCAAATATTTCTACTGGAGACCATAGCAGATCTATTAAAAAAAATGAGTGATTGAGACCTTTAACAATGATCCCAACATTGGAAAGGTTTGCAGAATGGATAAATTAAGCTAATATCAACATTCTGGAATGCTTTCTACCCCCAAATCCTTATCACAACACTTCATCCATCAATCTTCTTCCGCTTATCCGGGGTCGGGTCGCGGGGGGAAGCAGCTGCTTAAGCAAGGACACCCTGACTTCCCTCTCCCCAGCTACTTGTTCCAGCTCCTCGGGAGGAATCCCAAGGTGCTCCCAGGCCAGCGGAGAAACACAGTCCCTCCAGCGTGTCCTGGGCCTTCCCCTGGGCCTCCTCCCGGTGGGACGTGCCTGAAACACCTCACCAGGGAGGCGTCCAAGGAGGCATCCTGACCAGATGCCCGAGCCACCTCAACTGACTCCTCTCGATGTGGAGGAGCAGCGGCTCTACTCTGAGCCCCCTCCGGATGACTGAGCTTCTCACCCTATCTCTAAGGGAGAGCCCAGACACCCTACGGAGGAAACTCATTTCAGCCGCTTGTATCCATGATCTTGTTCTTTCGGTCACCACCCAGAGTTTGTGACCATAGATAAGGGTAGGAACATAGATCGACCGGTAAATCGAGAGCTGAGCCGAAAGGCGAAGCTCTCTCTTCACCACGACAGACCGGTACAGCGCCCGCATAACTGCAGATGCCCTACCAATCCGTCTATCGATCTCCTGCTCCATTTTTCCCTCATTCGTGAACAAGACCCCCAGATACTTAAACTCCTCCACTTGGGGAAGGACCTCATCCCCGACCCGGAGAAGGCACCCCACCCTTTGCCGGCTCAAGACCATGGCCTCGGATTTGGAGGTGCTGATTCTCATCCCAGCCGCTTCACACTCGGCTGCGAACCGCTCCAGTGAAAGCTTTAGATCACGTTCCAATGAAGCCAACAGGACCACGTCATCTGCAAAAAGCAGAGACCCAATCCTGAGGCCACCAAAACGGATCCCCTCAACACCTTGGTTGCGCCTAGAAATCCTGTCCATGAAAGGTATGAACAGGATCGGTGACAAAGGGCAACCTTGGCGGAGTCCAACTCTCACCGGAAACAAGCCCGACTTACTGCCGGCGATGCGAACCAAACTCTGGCACCGGTTGTACAGGGACCTAACAGCCCGTAACAAGGGGCCCGGTACCCCATACTCCCGGAGCACCCCCCACAGGGACCCCCGAGGGACACGGTCGAACGCCGTCTCCAAGTCCACAAAACACATGTAGGCCGGTTGGGCGAACTCCCACGCACCCTCCAGGACCCTGCTGAGGGTGTAGAGCTGGTCCAGTGTTCCACGGCCAGGACGAAAACCGCATTGTTCCTCCTGGATCCGAGGTTCGACTATCCGTCGGACCCTCCTCTCCAGAACCCCAGAATAGACCTTTCCAGGGAGGCTCAAAAGTGTGTAGTTGGAACACACCGTGGTCCCCCTTTTTGAACAGGGGGACCACCACCCCGGTCTGCCAATCCAAGGGAACTGCCCCCGATGTCCACGCAATATTGCAGAGCCGCGTTAACCAACACAGCCCCAAAACATCCAGGGCCCTGAGGAACTCCGGTCGAATCTCATCGACCCCCGGAGCCCTGCTACCGAGGAGATTTTTAACGACCTCGATGACCTCAGCACCAGAGATCGGAGAGCTCAACCCAAAGTCCCCAAACCCTGCTTCCAGATTGGAAGGCGTGCTGGTGGGATTGAGGAGGTCTTCAAGGTATTCCATCCACCGACCCAAAACGTCCCGCATCAAGGTCAGCATCACACCATCCCCACTGTAAACAGCGTTGGTGGCAGACCGCTTCCCCGCCCTGAGACGCCAGATGGTGGACCAGAATCGCTTCGAAGCCGTACAGAAGTCGTTATCCATGGCCTCTCTTCTAACTCGTCCCAGGCCCGAGTTTTTGCCTCCGCGACCATCCGAGCCGCACTCCGCTTGGCCTGCCGGTACCTATCAGCTGCTTCAGGGGTCCCACAAGCCAAAAAGGCCCGATAGGACTCCTTCTTAAGCCTGACAGCATCCCTTACCGCTGGTGTCCACCAGCGGGTTCAGGGGTTGCCGCCGCAACAGGCACCGACCACCTTGCGGCCACAGCTCCGGTCAGCCGCCTCGACAATGGAGGCGCAGAACATGGTCCACTCGGACTCATTGTCCCTCGCCTCCCCGGGACGTGTTCGAAATTATGCCGGAGGTGTGAGTTGAAGCTCCTTCTGACAGGAGACTCTGCCAGACGTTCCCAGCAGACCCTCACAACACGTTTGGGCCTTCCAGGTCTGTCCGGCATCCTCCCCCACCATCGGAGCCAACTCATCACCAGGTAGTGGTCAGTGGACAGCTCAGCCCCTCTCTTCACCCGAGTGTCCAGAACATCCGGTCGCAGATCAGATGAGACGACAACCAAGTCGATCATCGAGCTGCGGCCTAGAGTGTCCTGGTGCCAAGTGCACATATGGACACCTTTATTTTTTATTTTTTGGACACCTTTATGCCTGAACATGGTGTTTGATATGGACAATCCATGACGAGCACAAAAGTCCAATAACAAGACACCACTCGGGTTCAGATCGGGGGGGCCATTCCGCCCAACCACACCCCTCCAGGTCTCACTGTCATTGCCCACATGAGCGTTGAAGTCCCCATGCAGAACAAGGGAGTCCCCGGGAGGAGCACTCTCCAGCACCCCCCCCAAAGACTCCAATAAGGGTGGGTAATCTGATCTGCCGTTTGGTGCGTAAGCGCAAACAACAGTCAGGACCCGTCCCCCCACCCGTAGGCGGAGGGAGGCTACCCTCTCGTTCACCGGGGTAAACCCCAACGTACAGGCGCCGAGATGGGGGGCAACAAGTATGCCCACCCCAGGTCGGCGCCTCTCAGCGGGGGCAACTCCAGAGTGGAAGAGAGTCCAACCCCTCTCGAGGAGACAGGTTCCAGAGCCAGAGCCGTGCGTCGAGGTGAGTCCGACGATGTCCAGTCGAAACCTCTCAACCTCGCACACCAGCTCCGGCTCCTTCCCCACCAGAGAGGTGACGTTCCACGTCCCGAGAGCCAGCCGAGGATCTGACTGCCAAGGTCCCCGCCTTCGGCCGCCGCCCATCCTACACAGCACCTGACCCCTATGGCCCCTCCCACAGGTGGTGAGCTCATGGGAGGGGGGACCCATGTAACCTCTTCGGGCTAAGCCCGACCGGGCCCCATGGGTAGAGGCCCGGCCACCAGGCGCTCGCCAACGTGCCCCGCCTCCAAGCCTGGCTCCAGAGGGGGGCCCTGGTGACCCGCGTCCGGGCGAGGGAACACTAAATCCAATTTTTTTTTCCATCATAGGGGTCTTTTGGGCTGCACTTTGTCTGATCCCTCACCTAGAACCAAATTGCCATGGGTGACCCTACCAGGAGCAAAAGCCCCCGACAACATCGCTCCTAGGCTGATCACCTCACTATGAATCATTTCTAAAGCAGTCATCCAGACACCAAGCGTGTGGCTGGGATGCAGCGTACTAAGGAGACATTTAACCAGATATTTGTCGGGTTGTATGTATTTGAAAGTGCAGGTATAATACTTACCGTATGAAAATTGGAGAAAATACAAAAGTTAATTTAAAACGGTGGACCCACTGCTTTTAGAATTTAGTTAAGTTGTATCCTATCTCTTTAATTAGAATAAAAAATTTAAAAAGCAATGCTTAAAATAAATCTCAGACAATCCAAAATCAACAAGACATTCATGTATCACAAGTGTTGATAAGCCTCTTCCTGGATTTGTATTAAACGGAGGTGTTACAGTCAGTTTATCTTCTCTTTACCTACTGACCTTACACAGCGGTAGATAAAGGACCACATTTGACTGGCTTGAAAACGCAGAGGTCAGTCAAACTGGATGGTGACACACTGGCATCAATGCCAGAAGTAAGAAGAAAGCTAGATTTCAGCAGCAGCAGGTTGTGGTAATCTCACCTCACTGGCCAGTGTTGTGAACTTGCAGAGGGAGATAATCAAGTTGTCGAAAACATCACTGCAGCCGTAGTGAGCAGCTATCACAGCACACTTTCTGCAAAGACAGAAACCCAAATTATTGTACATGCTGCATCAGCAACCAAATCCTAATTATACTTTTACTATGTTCACTCCAGTTATGAACACAATCCTTTAGGATATAACATACATTTTGAGGCCCACTGAGCTAAATGTAAACAGTAACAAGATTCATCAGAGACACAAAACATTAAACATTTCAACTAAAAGTGGAGATTTTTTCCAGAACAGTTAACTCTTAAGTTTCCATCTCTGCTGTAATTTGCAGTTTTTCTTACTTAGAATAACATTTTTGCTGCTATTTGCACACCTGTTTGCACAGTTTACATTTTTCACTTCTTGTAAATAAAATTCATGTACAAATGCACATTCTGTAAATATTCTGAAATTATCCAACTCAGTTGCACATTCTTCAAATCTGAGTATGCCATTTTTATTTTTAATAATGGCACAGTACTTGAGTGTTGTAATTTTGTCCCTAATGTATGTATATTATTCTTAATTCAGATTTTTATATTTTTCTTGTGGAAATCTTAACGCTTCTCTTCATTCCATGCTGCTGTTACAGCTGAATTACCCCTTTGTGGGACAATAAAGGAGGATTTTATTCAGGCTAAAAACTGATTGTTGACATGTGGCAGTTTTAACCTCCAACTATCTGATGGTTCAATACTCCAGTACCTGAACCCGGTGATGGACTTCTGGATGATGTTTTCATCAAGGCTCTTGTCAAAGACATAAGACAGAGCAGCGATGGTAGGACCCCAGGTCATGGTGAACAGGTCGTGGTCATAACTGCCTGGTGGTAGGAGGAGAAATATCCCCTCAGGAGTGGCACCGCGGTGTAGCAACACACTCCAGACGTAGTTCTCCTTCACCAGACCCGTCTGCTCATCTGGCATCACAATCTCTTCACTCCTGAGCAGGAAAGCATTTCAGAGATCAATTGAAGAGACAAAGTAAAATATGCAGCATAAAAAATTCTAGAGAAATTAAGAACATTTTAATTAATAAAAGTCTAGATAAGGAAAAATCCTAATTTATATTTACACAACATATAACATGTGGCACTTGACTAAAATGATGAACTGATTCATGTATTGGGACAAAAACATACATAGAGAGGTATTGATTACTAGAACATTCATCTTCGGCTAAGTGACATTATTGGGTAAAGTAGGAATGTGAGCTTTACAGAAGTGAATCAAAGGATGCCACAAATGCAATGCAGCAGAGGTGATTCATTCCTAGGAGGTATTTTACTGCTATATAGTGCTCAGAGTTCTGGCCTTAATGACTAATTTAGCCATTTTGCACAATAAAAGCTACAGCCATATCTACAGTGGCTTGCAAAAGTATTCGGCCCCCTTGAACTTTTCCACATTTTGTCACATTACAGCCACAAACATGAATCAATTTTATTGGAATTCCACATGAAAGACCAATACAAAGTGGTGTACACGTGAGAACTGGAATGAAAATCATACATGATTCCAAACATTTTTTACAAATAAATAGCTGAAAAGTGGGGTGTGCGTAATTATTCAGCCCCCTTTGGTCTGAGTGCAGTCAGTTGCCCATAGACATTACCTGATGAGTGCTAATGACTAAATAGAGTACACCTGTGTGTAATCTAATGTCAGTACAAATATAGCTGCCCTGTGACGGCCTCAGAGGTTGTCTAAGAGAATGTTAGGAGCAACAACACCATGAAGTCCAAAGAACACACCAGACAGGTCAGGGATAAAGTTATTGAGAAATTTAAAGCAGGCTTAGGCTACAAAAAGATTTCCCAAGCCTTGAACATCCCACGGAGCGCTGTTCAAGCGATCATTCAGAAATGGAAGGAGTATGGCACAACTGTAAACCTACCAAGACAAGGCCGTCCACCTAAACTCACAGGCCGAACAAGGAGAGCACTGATCAGAAATGCAGCCAAGAGGCCCATGGTGACTCTGGACGAGCTGCAGAGATCTACAGCTCAGGTGGGGGAATCTGTCCATAGGACAACTATTAGTGGTGCACTGCACAAAGTGGGCCTTTATGGAAGAGTGGCAAGAAGAAAGTCATTGTTAAAAGAAAACCATAAGAAGTCCCGTTTGCAGTTTGCCACAAGCCATGTGGGGGACACAGCAAACATGTGGAAGAAGGTGCTCTGGTCAGATGAGACCAAAATGCAAAACGCTATGTGTGGCGGAAAACTAACACTGCACATCACTCTGAACACACCATCCCCACTGTCAAATATGGTGGTGGCAGCATCATGCTCTGGGGGTGCTTCTCTTCAGGAGGGACAGGGAAGATGGATGGAGCCAAATACAGGGCAATCTTGGAAGAAAACCTCTTGGAGTCTGCGAAAGACTTGAGACTGGGACGGAGGTTCACCTTCCAGCAGGACAACGACCCTAAACATAAAGCCTGGGCAACAATGGAATGGTTTAAAACAAAACATATCCATGTGTTAGAATGGCCCAGTCAAAGTCCAGATCTAAATCCAATCGAGAATCTGTGGCAAGATCTGAAAGCTGCTGTTCACAAACGCTGTCCATCTAATCTGACTGAGCTGGAGCTGTTTTGCAAAGAAGAATGGGCAAGAATTTCAGTCTCTAGATGCGCAAAGCTGGTAGAGACATACCCTAAAAGACTGGCAGCTGGAATTGCAGAAAAAGGTGGTTCTACAAAGTATTGACTCAGGGGGCTGAGTAATTACGCACACCCCACTTTTCAGTTATTTATTTGTAAAAAATGTTTGGAATCATGTATGATTTTCGTACCACTTCTCACGTGTACACCACTTTGTTTTGGTCTTTCACGTGGAATTCCAATAAAATTGATTCATGTTTGTGGCTGTAATGTGACAAAATGTGGAAAAGTTCAAGGGGGCCGAATACTTTTGCAACCCACTGTATATATCCAAATGAACAATCTCAATTTGGAATCAGTTTAACAGCAAAAACACATTTTTTAAGTAACTATAAGGACAGTAAGGGATTGAACTAAAACCTATGTTCTGATAGAGCATGTTCTAACAATAACAGTTACCTAAATGTTATCGATTGTGATGAATGACTGCTTCATGTTTTAAACGTATGAATAGGAACGATGGCAATTGATCCAGACATCTTCCATCTGCAGAGCAGGAACCCTACAGTCCACTGTGGGTGTGTTCTGTTTACTGAATGCTGTAGATGGTAGGCTGTTAGATCTACAGGAACACGCCAAGATGTATTCTTAGTGATAAACTAGGCCGTGCTGAATTAAAGACTGAAGTCACCTTTCAAACCTCCACATCAACACAAACAATGTTCAAAATCTAAGTCCAGCGGAGGTCTACACATCCTATGCCAAACCAGAGACATGCTGTCTCTTCCAGGGCTGCAAGAACCAAATGACATCACTCTGTTCTTGACATTTTATCTAGGCAGAACTTGTTCTATTATTATATACAAATGCTGCTGGGGAGGTGGGGGTGGGGTAGGGTGGCATTGGGGGGACCTATGAGGACTTCCCAGACATTTTGCCACAGTTCTTGTTGCTGCCACTGAAATGAATGGAGGAGGATAGATGTATTGGCCTCCAGTCAGGTGTGAATGGTGAGCCGTTTGTGTTTAGTCAATGCTAAATACAGGTGTGAATCTACTTAACATTCAGGACAGTTTTGAGCAAAGTGCTAAAGTTGTGCAGGTGATTTATGACATGGCAGGGCTGTGTTATGGGAGAAAATCTCTCTGTACTGATGTTAAACTTTAAAAAGCCTCACAATTTATTCCCTCAGATCACATCTGGTAAATCTGCACAGTGAGATCAGAGTCTCAGAGGAATGTCTGCAATTTTGATTTTTAAATAATTTGGGGCATGTATCTATGATGTTACAGAAGGTGGATCTGTTAACAAGTGAATTATGATTAACACCATTGTTAGGCTGTTATAGTTGTGTCAGTCAGGCTGGATGTTAATATAAGGTCTGTAGAGGGCCTTACTGTCGGGGGAATCCTTCAGTTTTCAGTATAACTTGAATTTAGAGTAATATCATTTTTACCTGACACAGCAAAGACTAAGTCAACAATAACATTAGGCCAGCGGTTCCCAAACTATTTCTACTGGACCCCCCTTTGGTTTATAAGAAAATGTTCACGCCCCCCCCCCCCCATACCTTCCAGTGTAATCATTTCCTTTTGTTACTGAGCATTAGTATCCAACATTTCTTCCATTGCTTTTCAGTTTTTTCATTTTTGAAATAATCTCTGTGCATACGCCTTTAAAAATGTAAAGAACTGCAAGAGGAAAGAAATAACTAATGTGAAGGGGTGTTTTACAAAACTGAGGCCTTAAGTCATCACTTTTCAGTACCTGGTGTGAGCCTGCTGTGATGTCACTATCTGGCAGGTTGTGCCCTGCATTAAGGAATTTGATTCATTGAACATTTGGTTTCAGGAAAGAAAATCACTGTATGCAAGTTTAATAAAGAAGTTGTTACAGTAAAACTTTTGGGCACGATCGCTGCACTCTTCATAAACCCTGGAAAGCACCTTCCCACCCGACAGTCTTCAGGACTCGCTGTCTGGTCGAAGCCCATATCCTCGCACAGTACCGCAAAAATCCTTAGACAGGTCGTGTTTTTCAACAGTAGTTGACTGTGCCGAACACATTGAACGTTACATCATTTAGCCCTGGACTTGGCTGTTTAGACCCTGCATGCTTGATGCAGCCCTCGGCTTGGAAGGAAGTTTGTTTAGACGCATGTTTGGGGGTGTTTTATGTTCTGCCTTGCTTTTATGTGGGAGCCTCGTCAAAAACCTGTCCATTATGTTAGCAGTGTCCAACCATTTATTTTATCCATTTATACCGGACCCCCTTTGCGCCCCCCATTATGAGAACCCACTGCATTAGGCTAATAGAAAATGACAACAGAATGATTTTTTCTGGCATATTTTGGACTAATGAGAGCAGGAGAGCTTTGAGGTATTCTAGATTCTTACTTGATAGCATTGTAGATGTCCTCCAGCATGTCCTGGTCAAAGTCCTTGTTTCCATTAACACCCTTGAGATTTTTCTTGAATTGCTGTTTGGAAAGACAAGATGAAACAAAGAAGAAAAGCTAGCTAATGTTTCGGAATACTAGAGCCTTATTTCCTGAGACAAGCCTAACATCATCAACAGTGTTTCTACAGCTTAGCTCAGAGAATGAAGCATTCTAGCCCTTGGTGGAATATCAAACCAACTTTAAAGCAGCCAAAGGTGGACACACTGTGTCACTTAATATGCTAAAGTTCAATGGTTAGGAAAATAGGGCTAAACCCTGTAAATAAACAGAACCATCTAGTGATGATTGATAACCTCAAGCCTCTATGCCTTCATCTGACAGGGTATATGATACCAGAGGGCCTGGACAGAGACAGCAGCAGCTACTCTGCAGGTCACAGAGAAACAAACATGGGTAGACAGATGCTGGGAGGGCTGAAGGGTGCTGAGTATAAAACCTTTTCTGGAAAATATTCACACAAACATCACACATCCTCACAGACCTGGGATCATGTGCTAGCATCAATGTGTCAATCCACAAACATCATAGCACAGATCATCTGTACCTCATGTAACATAGCTCCTCATCAAAGATAGGACCTCATTGATTTATTAATAATAGTTCCACTGCCAGCAGAAAATGTGCTGCAAGCAGTCAGTAAGTGAGGGGCTGGCTACCATTTAAGATACAGTAACTCAAATATTGTGTGTGACTGCAAAGGAGCCATTTAAATATACAACACATGCACACACAAGAGACTGACCGGCTAAAAAAAGAAATCTGCCTGCTGTAATTGGTCAGTGAAAATATCCCACCCACAAACCATCCACATGGTCCCTAGAGACCATGTTTAGTCTACAGCAAATGTCAATCAGAGACAGAAAAAACAAGGAGAGTGGATAAACCAAGAGACAGACACTAGGCCCTCCTCCTCCGTCTGAGAGCCCTTCACCTCCAGAAAGGACTGCCACTGGCTCCAACTGTTGGCAGTGGGCTTTCTGACCAGCCAGGCTGAATGTGGGAAAATGCTAGCACACCCAGAGGAATGTCACAACATGAAACCAAACAGAGGTAGCTTCACTGGGACTGTAGAGTCACTCACCTCTACGGTCATGGGGATGTTCTGCTTACGGACATTGTGGTTGTGTTGATCGGTGTTCAGCATAATCACAGCATAGGCCAATGCAAAGCCTGCATCATTGGTCATGAATGGAGAACCATTGACTTTCTGCAAATATACATGCAAAAAAAGCATTACAACACTACACACAAACCTTCAGATTTCTACCAGTGTTATTTATATTCAACCATACCAACAATGATTGATATTCTGAGTAATGTAGCCCTCAAAGGTGGGTGGTAAATCTTTGGCATTGATCTGTTAGAGTTTTTTTCCCATTGTGGCTATTGTCTGATCTTGACAGCAATATCCTGTCTTACTAATCCAGTCTCAGGAAAACTTATTTAAAAAACTTCATAGAGGCAGAATCAGATCTATTTTGCTGGCCAAAGCAAAACACAGGAATGAGGTTTTCCACTTCTGTCCTTTTCGTATTTTCCATTTTGTTATGTGAACAATTAAACTGAGAGAATGTCAAATGTGGGGGCTCATGTTTTACATTCCTTCTAAAAGGCCACTTCAACACAATATACAGCTGTTATCAATTTTTTTGCAGTTTTGGCCTGAGAACATGCTTTTCACATTCAGTACATTGGTTTAAAAAAACAAACAATTTAAGCTGCAAGCAGCCTTGAACGGCCCTCAAGGTTCGGTGTCGCGAGTTGCGACTGCTCGGCACCGCCAACTCAAAGCCTCCACCGAGCTAGCTGATCAATTCTGCACATTCGCCACTAGGCGGTACACTGAGTGCCTGTCTGCCTTGATATTCCATTCAGTCAGACTCAGTTCAGCTCTGGTGAGAAGCATTCAACATTTGACCAATCCAACCTTGTTGATGGAAGATAGAAGGAGGGCATCTGTCATCAAAACAACACTTGAACACTTTGTGTTCTAAGTGGGTGGAGCTAAAGAGATAAACAAATTTAAATGTGTTGAGTATTGGTCTGTGATGGGACACAAAGTGTGGCGTAACTTCAACCTTGTGTATGGAACTTATTACACCATTTTTTATAATGAAAGATAAGGTTTTGAGGCTTGCCATGCCCACATGCTTTGATGCAACAAAAACCTTTTTACAACTTCTGATCCCCAATGCCTTGAGACTATACTGGCTCATTTTGAAGCCAGACAAAAACTCAAGGAGGACAAAAACTCAAGGGGTTTGCTCAAATACAACTCTTGTAAAAGGCAAAAAAATGGTGGCTTTAGGCCAACATGGCTGACTTCCTGTGGGGTTTGGACCATTGCTCCAAGAGACTTTATTCATAGGTCCTTAGATACTACATATATGTACCAAAATTTCCTAATCCTCTGTCAAAGCATGGCTTGGGTCTGACTGTTTTAATGCTTCTAGGGGGCAAAGTGGAGGAATTAGTCCCCGCCCACCAAACATTTGCATAAATATCTTTTCGGGGTTGGATTAATATGCTTCATGTTTAATTTGGTGCAGATCAGATCATACATGTAAAAATTTGAGCCAAATGTATGGCCAAAGCGTGAAGTTGGATGATGTCAACATCTGATAATTGAGTTTTAGGTTGATGATAAATATTGTTGGCTACAGTCAGACCCTTCATCACCAGCTTGATCCAAGTTGGTTACTGCAAAACCCAAAATGTTTTTAGTTGTCCAAATAAAACTTCAGAAGTACAGTTCCCTGAAAACCCAACTGGTGTTACTTAAATTGGATCATTAAGTTTGGATTAATTAATCTTAATCTCCTTTTTCTCCATAAAGGTGCTCGGTTTACAGTGTTTTTAATTCGAGTAAAATGGAATTTGATGGAAGACAAATTTATTTGTATAGCACATTTTCAGCAACAAGGCACTTCAAAGTGCTTTACATAATTAGAAGTAAAGAACATTACATTTCAGCAAATATGCAGCAAATAAACAGTAAGACGTACATGCCAGTTGTCTGTAAAAGTTTCCAGCAACCTCTGAATTACAGGAGCCTCTCCAGGAAGTCTAAAGGCCTCCAAGTAGAGCCGCAAGGCCTCATCAATACGGAGTCCCTGAAAAGTGAATGTACTACAGAAAAGGTCTGTGTTAGATGGAACAGTTAATGATACAAAATATGACAGACAGACATTATGACATTTTATAGTACTTCACAAAGCTGTCCAGGAGTTCCATGTTCTTGCGATCGCTTATGTACTCCCCGATCATTTTCTTGTCCAGACGGGGGTTTTCTCTGAGCCACTGCGCCACCTGTTTTGTGTCCAACGGGTCACTAAGCAGGCCTTTCTCCTGAAGGAACTGAATTCCTTTCTTCGACTTTTGGTTGAACTGCTCTGTGCCTGTGATAAGAAGCTAAACAAGACACAGTTTTAATACAAATTCTGGATGCAATGTAAAAAAAAAAAGGATAAACTAATCCAAACCACATACTTTCTTTTTGGTTCTAATTTCCATCAGTTCCAGTGTCTCAGGTAAACAGGTAGAGAAACGGGGGGGCTTGTTTGGTGCTTTCTTCTCTGCTGAAGCGAAGAAAAACTGATCAATAACCCATTCCTAGTTTCAAAAATTGCTTTAAAGAAGTTATCTGGATATGGACCTCACCAATATCACTGTCCCCTTGATCCTCCCTACCCAGTTTCATCTTCTCTGCCATCAGGTGTCCACTGGTAGGTGGATATCCTGAAGCATTCACCACTTTTGGAGAGTTATTAGGATTGCCTGTACTGTTAAGATCTAAAGAAGAAAAATGTGTTTCATGAATATTAATTCATACAAATATTTGCTTTTTATCAGTAGAAGAAATTAAAACAATGGAATATGATAAGAGCAGATGCTATGTGACTGCTATGGACTGATACCAGTTGTTAAGTCTGTTCCATTTGAAGTGGATCCTTCTCCATCTGCTAGCAGGGTGTCTGACTGGTTCTGCTGAGTTGTGTTGTTTACCACCTTGGATTGGCAGTGGCCTTCAATGCTGTCGATGACTGTGAGCAGGGCCTCCAGAGACAGAAGGTGAGTGGTGTAGAGTTGTCCTGACACAGGGAATGCATTCTAAAGAGGTGACAATAAAAAAAGTCAGAATGTAAAAAGTGCTCTGATGGAAGTCTGAAAGACAACCCTTAGTCAGGTAGAGTAGAACACACAAAAAGAACAGCAGAAAAAAGGTTGGAGTGTAGGAAATTAGTGAACGCTGTGAGCACACGCATTGATGACGTATAAATGTCATTATTTTCCTTTCAGCTTTTTCATCGATGTTTCTTAAGCGTTTCCATGTGCGCAAAATTGCACACATCACAAAGACGAGCGCTGCGAGTAGATCTGCAGTTTCGTCTACCATCTTTCCAATAATGCATTTGTTTGGGGAAAGGACGTACGCCTGCCGCACTAAGTTTACGTAATATCCACCTAGAACCCCCCCACTCCCCCCACTCCCCCCACCCCACAGATATTCATCAGGATTCTCCGGTACATTTATTGCTGTGTGAAAGCAGCCGAAAGGCAATGTTCCGGGAAAAAGTGGCGTGTTTGAAAACAACTCCGGTTAAAGACCGGATGGAATTGTCCGCACATATTCCAGAACTTCTGTCTGAAAACGGCTATAGAAACAAATAAAGATGTAACTTTTTAAACTGACAATAAAGTGATTTCTAGAGTTTTAATTAATAAAGTCATTTAAAGAGAAAACACATACAAAACTGAATTAATAAAAAAGGACAAATGAATTCCTTAAATTAACCCTTCAAATAAATGATTAATGATAGATGTTACCTTGGAGAGTAGCTTAGTGAGGTCTTCAAACAGATTGGAGCAGTAGAAGTCACAGTCATAGTTAATGTAGAGCTCTGTGACAAAGCTGGGGATCCTCCAGAGCTGGACCAAAGCCTCTAGACCCATCTCCTTCATCTCATATGGCATCTTAGTGTTCTCTGATGTGATGATGTCCATCAGCTTCTTCAGGTACATCTGCCCAGTCAGCACACAGTTTGTTGAGCAAAAGAATGCCAAAAGTCTCTTGACATTTTTTTTCAAAAAACAGTTTTAATTTAAAGGAAAACAAAGAGCAGTGAGGACATTTACCTCCAGCTGGAACTTTAAATGTTCTCTCATGCTTTCAAAAAGCAAGAAGCAAACTCGCATGGAGGAAGCATAGAGGTTCATGCGCTCCACACTCAGCAGCTACAACACACATCACTTACATCATTACAGAACATACTGAAGTAGTCTTTAAAATTATCTTTCCCTCTGTTCTTGATTCCAATTATTCTCAAAATTAAAACAGGTTTACATAAATGTAACAAAGACATTAAATTAAACACTCAATTTCCCTCTGGGATCAATTAAGTGTTTTTGAATTGAAATGAAAACAGTGCAGCACAAATTCTACTTTGAAATAAATTAAAATAAAAACAAAGTTGAAGTATAGTAGTTTCAAACTAGAAAATGTTTTAGCTTAACATATATTTTTATATCCTGTCCAGAATGGTGAAATATGCCAACAAGAAAAAACAAACACTCAACAAGTTCTTTTTTTCTTTTTACCTGAAACAGATGCCTGCAGAGCTCATCTTTAACTAGCACTAGTAAAGACTGGTAGTTAACAATGTGTGAAGACTCCAGTGCTACAGTTAGGAGCTGCAGCCCCATGTGTATCATAGCATCAGTGTTGTGGCGATCATGAGGATTGGTCAGTGAAATCAGGAATCGAAAAAGTTCTCTTAGACACGGCAAGCCATAAGGAATGAGGGCGACTCCTGGACAAAAAAAGAGAATAGGAAAATAAGCAACTAAAGGAAATTCTACCAGTACAGTTGAATACTTTAAACAAATAGACACATATCTGACATGTACAGAAATCTGAGTGTCTGGTTTCCTTACCATCTCTCTGTGTGGACTGTGTGAATCGGACTCCACGAGGGTTAACGTAGTCCATGTCATGAACAGAGCTGCTATCTGATGGCTCAGTAACAGAGTCTTTGTCGTCCACAACTTCAGGGATGGAATCTACCGAGGCGGCCTGAGTCACGTCAACCTGTCCACCCTCACACTGCACAGCACATGAAGATGGAACACATGTCATTCCCACAAAAAAACGGAATCTACCATGTTCTGTAGTTAACGACATATTAGAGGTAAATGATCTACCTGTGTTTGTGAGGAGCCAGACTCAGTACCAGGTAGTGAGGTAACAGTGCAAGAGGAGTTTGCAGATGAAATACACTGGTCCAGGTCAGAAAGGTCTTCCCTGGAGGTGGCCTTGGAACATGCATCTAGGCCGCTGTCCGTGGCTGTGGGGCTGGATATGGAGGAACCGGCACTGTCTGAGGTGGCAAGGCTAGAGTTAGAGCAGCCTTGTTCGATGAACGGGACACCACCTAGAAACACAGAAATAAATTCATGCTGGAAATCAACTGAACACCACAGAAAGGAAAATCACAAGCAGAATGTCCACAATACATCCTTTACAAATGTATTTGGTTTATCCACAGCTGAGAGGAAGACATTAGACAAGCTCATCAATAAGGCCAGCTCTGTTCGAGGATGCCCCATCAATCCAGAGAAGAGTGGTGGGAGACAGAAGGACTCTGGCCAAAATAACATCACTGATGGACAGCGTCCCCCACCCCAAGCATGAAGCTGTTACTCAACTGGAGAACTCCTTCAGTGACAGACTGCTGCATCCTGGGTGCATGAAGGAACGTTATTACACAGTGGGGAAAAAAAGTATTTGGCAGCCACCAATTTGTAAAAGTTGTCCCACCTAAAAAGATAAGAGGTCTGTAATTTTCATCATAGGTAAACTTAATCTGAGAGACAGAATAAAAGAAACTCCCAAGGAAATCACATTGTATGATTTTTAAAGATTTTATTTATTTAATGGTGCAGAAAATAAGTATTTGGTCAATAACAAAAGTTCACCTCAATCCTTTATAATGTAACCTTGGTTGGCAATGACAGATGTCAAAGGGTACCTGTAGGTCTACACCAGGTTTACACACACTGTAGCTGCTATTTTGGCCCATTCCTTCATGCAGATCTTCTCTAGAGCTGGGATGTTTTGGGGCTGTTGCTAGGCAAATGCTTTTTATGCTTTTTACGTAGCCACTCCTTCGTTGCCCGGGCGATGTATTTGGGATCATTGTCATCCTGGAAGATCCAGCCACGTTTGATCTTCAATGCTCTCACTGATGGAAGGAGGTTTTTGCCCAAAATCTAAAGATACATGATCCCATTCATCCTTTCCTTAATACAGATCAGTCGTCCTGTCCCCCTTGGAGAAGAGCAGCCCACTGCCAAATGTTTCCACCCCCATGCTTCACAGTGAGTATGGTGTTCTTGGGATGTAACTCAGCATTCTTCCCCCTACAAACAAGGCGAGTGGCGTTTATACCAAAGAGTTCTATTTTGGTCTCATCTGACCAAATGACATTCTCTCAATTCTCTTGTTGTTACTATGTTCTGGGCTGTTTCCTCACTGTTCCCAAGATCATGTGTACCCCACGAGGTGAGATCTTGCATGGAGCCCCAGATCGAGGGAACTTGGCAGTGATCTTACATTTATTAGGCCCGAGCAGCTGAGCACCGCAAAGGCCTATTGTGACCGCTCTGGCTCAGGCCTAAAGGTATTTGGAAACTCAAGATGTTTTGCAGATAAGTCAAGTGTGCATGAAATGTATGTATTTTAAGGCTCTCACAAAAGCCGCAACAGAACTGGGTCAACAGTGCACTCCAGAAAATTCCAAAACACCCCCCATATAGCTTAGTTTATCATAGAGCTATGGAATTCGATACACTTGTAGAATTTCCTAAGACCTACCTAAAAGTCTCTAATCGTCAAAGTCAAAAACAAACAGGAAGTCGACCATCTTGGATTAAACATGCAATTTTGACCCAGTTTTGCTGTTTACAGCCTCGACATTTGATCAAACTCCTCCTAGAGATTTTGACCGATCACTTCGTAAATCAGTTTGGCCTTCCGGCATTTGGGATCTAAAGTTATATTTTTAAAAAGACTCTGTATATGGGCCTCAAACTTTGACTAAATGGCAAAAAATAAAGGTTGTTATATCTCCTATTAAGATAGTCAAAAAGGAGTTTAACTTGCTGTGGTGGATCATCATCAGGTTGCTGACAAAACCTAATGGTCAAATGCTGACATCACTTCAGTCCTGCCACCTCAGAACAGGAACAGTAAGGTTTTGCTTTTAAAGGATTATCTTACACCCTTGATGTAACAACAGCAAACCATGTCCAGTTATAGTAGATACATTGGAGTAACTTGTTGTCCAATACTGAAAGACTGCAAAAGAGGGTGTGGCTGTGTCACACCGTGACCATATATTTGGCTTCAATTCCACAAAAATATTTCGAATGCACCAGATTACACAACATGGTTGTTACTCCAATGCTGAAAAGATATTCATCCAAATTTGTGGTGGGCGTCGCCTAATTAGAACACAGCGCCCCCTAGACGCATTAAAACATCAAGCCACACCTTTTTCAAGGATTATGAAGTTCGTGACACATATGTAATGTCCAGGACCAACAAAAAAAAAAGTCTTAGACACATGGTCCAAACCCCACAGGAAGGAGGCCATTTTGGATCAGTGCTGCCATTTTGTGCCATTTACACACGTATTTGAATGAACTCCTCGAGCATTTGACTTACAAACTTCAAAATAAATCAGGTGAGTTTCAAGGCACTGGGGAGCAAAAGTTGTTCAAAGGTTATTGCTGCATCAAAGCATGTGGGCGTGGCCAAGCCTCAAAGTATGGCTACTCGCCATAAAAGTAGAAAGCATAATAACTTTAACACAGTGTCAAAGCTGAACCAAATCAGAAGTGCAATATTTTACTTAAAACTCCATATTTGACTCTTTTTATCTAATCAACATCTAGTTGTGGCCAGTGACAGAAAACAAGTTGGTATAAGTTGGTTTCCAGAACTGACAGGTTTGGAAAGAGGGCGGGGCTTTGGCGAAACCAGGCGTCACATTGTGGCAATGCGTTTGGTTCTAATTTCCACATCCAGGTGAAACTCGAAAAATTAGAATATTGTGCAAAAGTTCATTTATTTCAGTAATTCAACTTAAACGGTGAAACTAATATATGATATAGACTCATTACATGCAAAGCAAGATATTTCAAGTCTTTATTTGTTATAATTTGGATTATTATGTTTTACAGTTTATGAAAACCCCAAATTCAAAATCTCAGAAAATTAGAAGATTACATGAAATCAATAAAACAAGGATCTTAAATTGAGAAATACCAGACCTCTGAAAAGTCTAATCATGCATAAGTACTCAGTACTTGGTTTGGGGCCCTTTTGCATCAATGTCTGCATCAATACTGCGTAGCCTGGATGCTATCAGCCTGTGGCACTGCTGAGGTGTTATGGAAGACCAGGATGCTTCAATAGCGACCTTCAGCTCTTCTGCATTGTTTGGTCTCATGTCTCTCATCTTTCTCTTGGCAATGCCCCATAGATTCTCTATGGAGGTCAAATGTCAGGTCAGTTTTTTGACCAATCAAGCACAGTACACCCATGGTCCTTGAACCAGGTTTTGGTACTTTTGGGCAGGTGCCAAGTTCTGCTGGAAAATGAAGTCAGCATCTCCATAAAGCTGGTCTGCAGAAGGAAGCATGAAGTGCTCCAAAATATCCTGGTAGATGGCTGCGTTGACTCTGGACTTAATAAAGCTCAGTGGACCAACACCAGTAGATGACATGGCTCCCAAAATCAACAGACTGTGGAAACTTTACTCTGGACTTCAAGCATTTTGGATTGTGTGTCTCTCCATTCTTTTCCAGATTCTGTGACCTTGGTTTCCAAATTGGATGCAAAATTTGCAGTTCTTTTTTTCATTAGCTCAGGTAAGACGCTTCTGACATTGTTTGTTGTTCAGGAGCGGCCTGTCAAGAGGAATATGATATTTGAAGCCCATGTCCAGGATCTGTCTGTGTATGGTGGCTCTTGATGCATTAACTCCAACCTCAGTCCACTCCTTGTGAAGGTCCCCAACACTTTTCAAAGGCCTTTTCCTGACAATCCTCTCCAGGCTATGCTCACCCCTGCTGCTTGTGCAACTTTTTCTTCCACATTTTTACCTTCCACATTTCTATTAATATGCTTTGATACAGCACGTTGGGAACATCCAAGTTCTTTTGTAATGACCTTTTGAGGCTTTCCCTCATTATGGAGGGGGTCAATGATGGTTTTCTGCACAACTGTCAGGTCAGCAGTCTTCCCCATGATTGTGATTCCTACTGAACCAGACAGACCATTTGAAGGCTCAGGAACACTTTGTAGGTGTTTTGGATTATTTAGCTGATTAGACTGTGACACTTCGAGGCTAAAACATTGAGCCTTTTCACAATATTCTTATTTTTTGAGATGTCGCCCATTAAAGGGGAATTCTGCAACTCTTGCCATTTTTTCGCTGGTTTTCACTTTTGTTGTCGTATGTTTTCTCAACAAGCTCCCCCTAGAGCTCTGGGACGTATATTCCACAACACTGTCGTAAAAAAACTCACTTACGGCACCCTCCCCCTTCTTACCAAAGCTGATGTGCATTGTATGGTTTTGTCGGGCAACTTTTTCGTGTGGAGAAATGTCTACCAAGGTGAGTAATATATTATACACAGTATTATAGAACATTGACATCTACATTTTGTATTGTGTTATCGATCACAAGCTGTTACAGTGGTTGGACGGATGAAGCTCGGATGGAGTTGCCGTAAAGCAGTTTGTGTTTCTCGCTTGTTCTCGCCCTGTTTCTCGCTTCACACGATACTTCCTGTTTCTAACTTTCGGGGACGTGCTCCTGTTTGAGGATGCTTGCTGCTTTAATTCCATTTTCTAATAATTGCTCCAACAGTTGATCTCTTCTCACCAAGCTGCTTGCCTATTGTAGATTGGCTCATCCCAGTCTTGTGCAGGTGTACAATCTTGTCCTAGGTGTCCTTGGACAGCCTCTTGGTCTTGCCCATGGTGGAGGTTGGAGTCTGAAGGTGTGGACAGGTGTCTTTTATATAGAAGATGAGTTCCAACTGGTGCTATTAATACAGGTAACAAGTGGAGGATAGAAGAGCTTCTTAAAGAAGCAGTAACAGGTCTGTGAGGGTCAGACTTTTTGCTTGTTTGTAGGGGGTAAATACTTATTTTCTGCACCATTATACAAATACATTCTTTAAAAATCATATAATGTGATTTCCTGGATGTTTTTTCACATTCTGTCTGTTACAGTTAAAGTGTACCTATGATGAAAATTACAGACCTCTCTTTTTAAGTGGGACAACTTGCACAATCGGTGGCTGCCAAATACTATTTTGCCTCACTGTAGGTCCTTCCTCCCAGCAGTGGTTAGACTTCACAACCATCCCTGCTCCCAACAAACTCAAATGTTTACATCTCTGCTGTAATTTGCAAGGTTTCTCTTATTTGAAATAACATTTCTGCAACTGTTATTTGCACAGTTCATATTTTTCACTTTTTGTTATATGCCGCTCTGTGCATGTGTCTTGTTTCTTAACTCTCTCTGTCTTGGCTGTGACCAATTCTGCCAATCAGTAGTTGAGGCTGGGAATTTAAGGTGTGGCAAACCTGCAGAGCTCATCAGCTCTGGCCCTGACACAAGAATTAACATGATTTCATTTAGTAAAACCTCCTAAAATCACTGAGTCTTTGTGTACCTGAGAGATTGTTGCTGAGGGTGCTGGAACTGCCTGGGTCTGAAGGACTTTGGAGCATGTGGCGAGGGGGCCTCGGTGAGCGTTTCTGCTTCTTCCATTTGGATGACTCGCTCATTCCTCCTGCACGCATCTTCAACTAAACAAAGTTAAATTGAAATGAGTGAAGCTTTTTCCACGCATAACTGTTGGCTGATTACTATAAATTAAAAGATATAGATACTTCCTCTCTTAAACTTAAACTCAGAAACCAACAGAAACAAATGTGAGTAAGAGTTTCGAAACAAACAGGAGGCTTTATAAACATGATGTGAAACAGCTTAAATCATCTCGAATTTTAAGCTGAAGCGTGGAATTCCATTTAAAAGAATCAAATCAAAGTTTGGTAAAGTAATACAGAGAATAATACTTAGGAAGAAAATGTCAAAATAATAATATGCTAAAATGAACATATTTCTGCATCACATTTAGTCAGAATTTAATGCCATAGTACAACAAAATGCATTTGAGAGTAGGTAGATACAGTAAATATAATACGTTATATTATAAAATGTTAAGAAGCTGCAATTAACAGCCTTTTTTGCTCTGTATGTCTATTGTTTTATGTTTTATTACACTACTCTTTCTAGTTTCCAGACAGAGGTGGGAGGAGTCAGCAAAAAGAAAGCATAACTTCTTTTAGCTGCAGGTTTTAAAAAAAATTTAGGATAGGGTATTATCTGAATTTAACCTTCAGTGTACAAAACCAAACAGAACCCATGTCCACATATTTACTCAAAGAGCCAACATGTAAAGGCTTTATGGAAATAGGCTGTTGCTGCTTCCATAGGATCTAGGAGGAAATGTAGCAGAAATGTCCTGTTATGAAATAAATCATCAGCATAGGGGACACCTTCTTACGACAACCCATGGCTTTTAACAGTTCCACAGTGTGCTAATGTGTGTAAATACAACACCAAGAGAGACAGACAGCAGCAGCAACAACCTAAGACAAGAAACAGTTGCTTTCTATAAATATAGGGAAGGTTATACAGCTGTGTGCTAATCATTTCAAGTCTACAGTAAGTATTTTATTCAAAAAATAAAAACATTTCACTCCTTGTAGGAGTCATGTCTCCATACAGTCATGGTTGTGTACGTATATCACTACTGTCTGTTGATGCATACTCTACACAATTTGGAAATGGGACTAATTTTCAAATTTCCTATACTTACCAAATAAATGTATATCAATTGTGTGTACTATATTCAAATGAATAATCCCCATTTTACAGAATCAGCTTGACAGCAAAAACACAAAGAAGTTATTTTTTACATAATTCTAGATAAAGTTCAGTAAGTTGTTAAGACAGCTGCCAATCCTGCAAGGAGTGGAGCTCTCCGAAACGTCATCTCCAGGTCCGACTGATCAGCTTAAAGAAACTGAACTCATCTGTTAGCAGGGTAAATGTTACAACAAGCTCTACAGTAGCTCTTCAATTATTCACCTTTGCTGTAGTTTTTTAGACTGATTGGTAACCTGGTGTGCATTTCTTTATTATTATAGTTGTGGGTAATTGTTGAGGTTTTGGCATGTTATTTTGTTTTTCAAACATGATTTATTTGTTCCACGAGAGGGCGCCTACAGCTCATTGATCAACTATGAAAGACAGCTGTCAGAGAAAAGATAATCAATATAAACTGATGGTGAGTACTACCCATTTAATGGATTATGGCTGCATATTCTTCCAACAGAAAGCAGGGAGTACAGAGAGCTCAATACTTCTGTTTATTGATTTGGTTCTTTGCTGATCAAAGCCACTGACAGACATTTTGCTGTCATGAAATAATTTAACCACATAGGTAAACTACATAGTTCTTATTATATCTTGAGACATAAAACCCTGAACTTGTAAGAGGGTTAACTTTCCTTTCTCCGTAACTGCAAACGTGGAAGGATCTTACAAAGAGAAAGTATAAAATAACACAGATACAAAGATGGGTGAGGCAAGGTTACGTGACTTCACCCTGAGAGCTATTAAGAGCAGAGAAAAGTTTACAACCACAGAGATTCCCCAGCCTACAACAGAGCACATGAACCTATCATCCTTACCTGCACACGTTTGTTTTTCCACAAGATATTGTAAGCCTCAGAAGAAAAAAGGAGGAGGCAGGTGCCCATGATTAGTGATAAAACACTTCATAAGCCAACATTAGACATGCTGAAGCAGGAAGATTCGTGCATGGGAGGAAAGGTTCAGATTCCAAACTGGGCAAAGGGTTTGGAGTAATGCACACAGCCAGGATCTACACACTGCAGAAGGTCAAAACAGGAGGGAGCAAGGAATGCGACAGACAAGCAAAAAAGCAATGAAGGACTGAGCCACTGATGAATCGCTTCTTACATCATGAACACTATCCACAGGACTGAACCATACTCAGATCTACACTAAAAACAGTACCAGTCATATGGGTAGAAAGAGGAAGAGAATGTGTGTATTCTTTCCCACCAACTGTGGTGTGAAGGAGTGAAGCGTGCTCAGTAATTAATATGGGTAAATATAAATATAATATAAATAAGTTTGGTTACAAGATGCCTGAAGGCTTTCTGTATTACTGTGTATGTCTGGGCATCAGTCATGGACATGTGAACGACTTTCCAAAATATTTATTATGTTGCATTAATATTCTCTGGGAAGAGAAAAATGTAAAACTGGTTTAATCTTCAGTCATCAAGGATAAAAATGTCCACTTCAACAGTTAAAAAATATTCAGATGTTTGGTGTTAAACCTCTTCAGCAATTTCAGTGCTGATCAAAACTACCAAATAATAACCATCAGGATTTTAATGATTAAATGTCAGTGTTGTTAGATGATCCTAATATTTGTTCTGAAAAAACAAAAAGCTATTTGGCATATAACTGCCATAAAATGCAGGGGGAAGGGGGGATTTTCTTCTAATCCACCTTGGATGTGTCAAAGGTTGGCAAAAAATTTAGACTTTTATGCTCTGGGATTAGGCATGGGCCGGTATGAGATTCTGACGGTATGATAACCGTGGGCAAAATATCACGGTTTCACGTTTTCACGGTATTATGATTATGGCTCTAAAATGTGTATTTTGAATGTCTGTATTATTTTTTTAAAGGAAAAAACACTTTTTAGTGAGGCAGATATGGTAACTAACATGCTAAGATAAATCCTCATTAGCGTGCTAGTTACCATATCGGCCTCAATTAAAAAAAGTTACTAAGGATAAAGATGAAGAAAATATGATCTGGTAGTTACCATATCTGCCAAGGTAACAAGCTCATATATTGCATTGTCCAATAGTACAATGCAAAGTACAACACAAATTACAAAAGCAAAACAATGTGTTTTTGTTTTTATTTGTTTAAAGATTAGGATTCACCCCCCTATTCAAATTTGTGGATTTTGTATTTGCTCCCACATCATGTGACTTAGTCACATTTGATTTTGACCTGTTATTTTTAGATGCTGTTCTCTCTCTTCATTGTGAAAAGGTTACAGAGATGTTGTCGTACTGTACCTTGATGTTTAACATCTATCCAGCACTAAGCAGTTGTTACTCTGCTAGTAAAAATAGCCATATTATTCCAGGACATGTTTGATGTTGGATTATTCTTAAAAGTATTTCCTTAATAGTTTTGGAACTTTGTTTTGCGCTTATGTTTTTTGTAAACTACTTTGATGGGAGAAGGGTGCAAAGAAATGTTGTTAGATGTGGTCACCTAATACCATTATTGATATAGCTGGTTGTACATGTATACAGGTAAAATATGGACTAATACAGAACAATGCTATAGCTACTATTATGTAACATTTCATAATATTATTTAACAAGCTGAAGGCCCACCCTGCAAGGCAAGTGGCAACGGAGAGAGCAAATTTATTTCATTTCCCCCCAAAAAAATAAGATGGGATTTCTGACCCTGACTTAGATAAAAGTTGATCACATGTCCTAGATGGAGTTTAAAAAAATGCCCCAGTCATCGAACATTTGTTATATAGAAAATTGTTTTTTTTTTTGTTTTTTTATAAATAGCAGCAGAGAAAAGTAGTAATAAAACTGATAGTTAAAAAGTTCAAATTCTCAAAATGGTATAATATTTGGTCATTTTAAGTACAGCTCAGGTTAACTAAGAGATCTACACACAAAAAAGCAGAAAAATCACGTGTATTAACAAAAAGCTAAGAATAAAGAACAGCAGAAGGATACAAAGAGTTCCAAAACTGCCGGAACCAAAGCTGTTATACATAGTGGTAAATTCATTAGTACTTAAACCTCACAGACTCTCTTAATTTGAGGTTCAACTTAAGAACCAAGCATTTGATCTCTGCTTCCTAGTTGATGCAAGTTTACAAGGACTATTTTAAACAGCCAGAACATTTAAACACTTGAAAGCAAAGCAGAGAACCATCAAGCACCTCATCAAACAGTGTTCAGAAACGGTTAGAAAATTAAGCAACAGTAAAATTAAACTTTGAGAGTAAATTAAGTGGGAGGAGCATGTCAGAGGAAAGTTGACACGAGCTGTACATCCATGAAAGTGTTAAAGTACAGTGTATTCACATTTTAGTACTTTATGAAAACAGCCAAATTTACCAACGCCTGAATATTGGAGATGTTTTTAGTGTGTACAGCGTTCACCTTTCCCAGCTTACTAAATAATAGTTAATAACCAAACTACACAACCACAAAGAGCCAAGAAACAAACAATGAGAAAACCCAACACAGGAAAAATGTAGTGAAATATGTGCAAGCATATCACATTTACAGTCAGCATCCAAGTCATGTTACCTTCTTCATGTTGGTGCCCACATAACTCTTTGCCTCCTCTTTGAACTGGGGTAGCCTGAAAACGGTTGAAAACGTTTTTTAGCAACAAAAAATATTGAAATAAACTAAAAATTGTTGCAAAACAGTTTAGAAAATCAACAAAAAAGTTGGTGGGTGTGTTCCAAGCTTTGGGTGTTTACTTAACGAAACATGGCTTTGTCTCCGAGGCATTATCCAGATATACAATGCTTTATCCCCCAATGACTAAATCCATTCATCTTTCATGTTATAGGTTTTTGATTTATAGTGGATGTATTTGCAATTTTAAACAGCTTTTGCCTAAAACCCAATTCTCAGAAGATTTTGCAGCATAAATGCCATAATTAGATGAGAGTACTTTACAGTTAAACACTCTCTTCTAGATGGGTGCTAGTGCTAGATTGTCAAGCCATGTTGGGTACAGCTACAGAATGGTTTCACTGCATTTCATCAACAACACAAAAAGTTTTACATGATTCAATTGCTTCTATTTGAAACATAATTGGTTCTATAGCTCCTAGGGGACATATAATGAAAATTCCACTTTTCTAGCCCTTAAATGCTTTGTGTAGTGAATTTAGAGTGTCTAGGAGTGCAAAAAGCATCAATCTGTCACTCCATGTGTTGTGGAGATATTTTTTAAAAATGTTTTGGGTCATATTTTTTAAGCCGTTCAGTTTTCTCTATTATCTATTACGTTTTTTAAAAACTATTACGCCACAGTACTTGCACTAGAACTGCCAAACTTGGTCATGGATTTCCGCCTTAACGCTGAGCTAAGCCGCCATCTTTATTTCTCGCTGTGAGTTTGTAGTCCAAGTTTTTAGGTATGCCGAAAGTACAAGTGTCATAATGTTCTGTTGTTGGGTGTATTAACCCACACAACTCTTTACATCGTCTCCCAGCATCAGAACCGCTTCGAAGTGCGTGGTTAAGTTTTATTTTTAATGGTAATGTGCCTGAATCTGTGGCTAAAGTGGTTTTTGTTTGCACCAAACACTTAAGAGACGAGTGCTTCAGTAACCTCCGCCAGTATCAACAAGGGTTTTCTGAAAGACTTCGTCTTATCGAGGGCTCAATCCCTTCATTTCCCTCTCGCTCAGGGTCAGACTCTGGCTCCAACATGTACGGCTGGATGGACAACTCTCCCGACATAAAAAAAAAAGACGAATAAAAAGTTTCCGCAGTGCTAGGTTGCCGGTTCTCTATCAAACTACAAAAATGGCTGAATTCGGTGGAGTGGAAGGTTCAGCGACCTGGAGGGGGGCATGTCATTCTGCAAACCCTGTTCAGAGGTAGAAGAGGGGCCTATAGTACTACTATCATAAAAGATTCGGACCGAATAACTGCAGTTCTACACTCAGCAAAAAAATAAACGTCCTCTGACTTTCAACTGTTTTTACTTTCAGTAAACTTAATGTGTGTAAATGTTTGTATGAACACTAAAAGAGTAAACACCATAACACATAAACTAAAAATGTTTCAAAGACATGTGACTAACAGAAATAGAATAATGTGTCCTTGAATGAAGGGAGGCTCAAAATCAAAACTACCAGTCAGTATCTGGTGTGGCCACCAGCTGCTTGAAATACTGCAGTGCATCTCCTCCTCATGGACTGGACCAGATTTGTCAGTTCTTGCTGTGAGATGTTACCCCACTCTTCCACCAAGGCACTTGCAAGTTCCTGGACATATCTGGGGGGAATGGCCCTAGCCCTCACCCTGCGATCCAACAGGTCCCAGACGTGCTCAATGGGATTGAGATCCGGGCTCTTCGCTGGCCATGGCAGAACACTGACATTGCTGTCATGCAGAAACTCACGCACAGAACGAGCAGTATGGCTGGTGGCATTGTCCTGCTGGAGGATCATGTCCGGATGAGCATGCATAAAGGGTACCACATGAGGGAGGAGGATGTCTTCCCTGTACCGCAAGGCATTGAGATTGCCGACAATGACAACAAGCTCAGTCCGATGGTGATGTGATATACCGCCCCAGACCATGACGGACCCCCCCACCTCCAAATCGATCCTGCTGCAGGGTACAGGCCTCGGTGTATCGCTCATTCCTTTTGACGATAAACACGAATCAGTCCATCACCCATGGTGAGACAAAACCGTGACTCATCAGTGAAGAGCACTTTTTGCCACTCCTGTCTGGTCCAGCGAAGGTGGGTTTGTGCCCATAGGCGGCGTTGTTGCTGGTGATTGTCTGGTAAGGACCTGCCTTACAACAGGCCTACAAGCCCTCAGTCCAGCCTATTGTGGACAGTCTGAACACTGATGGAGGGATTGTGTGTTCCTGGTGTGAATTGGGCAGTTGTGGCCATCCTGTACCTGTCACGCAGGTGTGATATTCGGATGTACCGATCCTGTGCAGGTGTTGTTACACGTGGTCTTCCACTGCGAGGATGATCAGCTGTCTTTCCTGTCTCCCTGTAGCGCTGTCTTAGGCGTCTCACAGTGCGGACATTAGCCACATCAGCAGTCCTCATGCCTCCCTGCAGTATGCCTAATGCACGTTCACGCAGATAAGCAGGGACCCTGGGCATCTTTCTTTGGGTGCTTTTCACAGTCTGTAGACAAGTCTCTTTAGTGTCCTGCGTTTTTAGAACTGTGACCTTAAATGCCTACTTTCTGTAAGCTGTTAAGGTCTTAACGACCATTCCACAGGTGCATGTTAATTAATTGATTATGGTTAATTGAACATCCATGGAAAACATTGTTTAAACCCTTTACAATGAAGATCTGTAAAGTTATTTGGATTTTTACAACATTATTGTTGAAATACACAGTCCTGAAAAAGGGACGTTTCTTTTTTTGCTGAGTTTACTATATATAGACCACAACTAAATGATTTAGAAGTAAAAAGGAAAAAAATTTCAAGCATATCTCCACTTTAATTTGTACATTCATAATACTGTATCCATTTCCTGTAGATTGATGTATCACTAATCAGCCCCCACCCCCCGCCCCCCCCCACCCCCACAAACTACATTGTCCTATGTGTTGACACCATGTCACATCCTTGTTTACCAATTCCTACTAGTAGTACTACTTTAATCTAGTTCAAGTGGTCAACATATCTTTTTTTTTTAAAGTCTTTTCTCACCGTCTTCCTGACCGATGCTATATTGTCATGCATGCCGCTCTCTGACATCACCTTCCTTCCTTTTCCTCTAATTTACACCAGATGTCTTCTGACACAGACATTTGCCCCATGATCATTATTTGACTACTATCTCTAATATTTGAATACCACGTCACATGTGACCACATATTTGGTGACAAGAATAGGAAAACATGGCTGGCCCATTAAGAGTATTAAGAGAAAACAATGAACTTTGTGAGAAAAAAAAGGGCAGTTCACTGTCTGACCATGATGAAAACCTTTAACAAACTGAGTTAATTGAACAAGAGGTTTAAAGGTAAGACCATGTATTTGCTGCACTGACTTTACCTTTATTCATTAGCATAGAATAAGTAAAGGCTGATATGTTGAACACATAAATGACTAAAATGTGTGCTCATCGTTCGAGTTTATATAGATGTGTTTGAAGGATTAACTAACAGAATCTTTTTTGTGATCTTTGAATATTATTATTGCTAGATATGTTTTTTTCCATAAGGACATTTTTGATATTAGAACCATTAGAC
Organism: Valencia hispanica; assembly: GCA_963556495.2. Classification (NCBI taxonomy): domain Eukaryota; kingdom Metazoa; phylum Chordata; class Actinopteri; order Cyprinodontiformes; family Valenciidae; genus Valencia; species Valencia hispanica. The sequence goes on from OY747711.1 coordinate 53,572,381, forward strand.
CTCATGTTCTGGTTAAAATGCAAATATATTTACTGGAAATGTTCTCCTAAGTTGATGAGAAGCTAATTTCATGGTGGGAACAGAACCCCAGACTTTTCAGAACAGCAAATAAAACATCTGCCTAGAAACCCTGAATCAGTCTCTGAAGTCACGCTAATATAGGTGCATGTGTGACACTAGGCTTCTGTAGGCACTAAAGCTTAGCTGAAAATGAGAAGTGGCACGCACACACCCTGCAACCCCCTCCTGATATTAGCTCCATGGTAATAAAGTGACGTCTTTCAAGCATTATTATAGGATGATCTGTGGGCCCAACAGATTAGCATGACTAATACTTTCAGCAGCCAGTTGAAGTCTCCTCCTACAAAGCTGCTGAGATCTGCTGCTCATTGTCCAGTGTTATTGGGGTGAGAGTGCAGCCCAAGCACAATCACATCTCTATTACCCAGCATCACAGGGCAAGTGTCCGTCTCGGGGCAGAAAAGTGAGGGAGTTGTCAAGACCGTGGAAATATTGGAGGAAATAATCTGCTCTATGCTGAGATATTCTTGCAGATGAAGGCATTGGATTTTAAGTAAAAAAAGAGAAAAGGTAGGATGGAGTGGAGCCCCCATTGTGTGATCATTCCTGTCAAATAAAACAGAATTCAAAGGCAACTGGAGGTGGGGAGGGTCATGTAATGGCACTGGGGAATTAATAACCCACTGCCTCAGCATGAAGGGGAAAAGTTCTGTTCATGTATTTTCAACAAGGCATTAGAGACATCAATGCAGAGATCTGCCACCCTTAAATTGAAAAGTGAAAAAGGATGGTGATTAGATAACATCAAACAGTCATCTAGTTCATAAAGAAACGTTTCCAAACCAACATATTTAATCAGAGATGATGGCTGCAAAGCAAACCACTACAAACACAATATCCATGTACTTCTTTACAGAACATTATTAGATTGTTTACCTGGAGAACAGCAGCTGCACCATGTCAACCAGTGTGTGTTCTGCAGACTTCCTCAGGAGTTCTACAAGCACAATTGAAAACAGCATCAGAATCAAAGAAAATGACATCATACCTTACCAAGAAATAATAATTATTTTCCATAAGAAGTTTGCACCCTTGTTTTAATTCAGAGTGGTGTACTTGAGAAAATAACACACTAAACATTTGGCGCAATCCTACAAAATCTGGAAAATTGTATATACAAAAACGTTCAATTTAAAACTTAATATTTGTTATCATACATACATCACACATACTTTTAACGGGACATGTCGTTTAATAAGGAGATTAGACAAGGTTTTCAGGAGTTGATTCGCCCATCTGTTTTTATATTATATTTTATATATATATATATATATATATATATATATATACACTGCTCACAAAAATTAAAGGAACACTTTTTTATTTGGGCCTGGCATGAAATCAATTTAACCTGTCTGATAATTTTCTCGTTGGCTAAGCAGCTGAGGGCATTGTTAATCACTTTCAGCTGTATTGGTGTTCATGGACTTAACAACAGGTGCACTACAGTGG
>OY747711.1:53581413-53616413 GCA_963556495.2 Valencia hispanica
AATGAGAATAAAAAGGAGATTGTTTTCTTCAATTTAAGCCCCTTTTTAATGGACTCCATTTTTACTCCATTACGTAAAATTGTCCTTCTATAAAAAGCTCCTAATAATCAGCTCCATCAAACATCAGAGATCTGATTGTTCCATATGTTCGTAACAGAGCACTTTGCTCTCAGACTGCAGGTTTATTGCTGGTAGAATGGGAGGCAGGTCTTTTAGTCATCAGGCTCCTTCCTCTCCTGTGGAAGCAGCTTCAGACCGACTCACCACTTAAGCGCATCTCGAAGCAAATTCTGAAGCAGGACTGCATTATTTCACACACAGACTCGTTGGTCAGATGAGCTCCAACTGGCGTCAGCAGCAGAGTCCTGAGGACCTGAAGGAGCACAGAAGGAATAGTTTAAATAACTAGCTTCTACTGGTGGTGGGATCTGGTGAAAAACAGCAAAAAACAGAGATGATGGAAAGTTTGCAGTTGCAGGGCAGTTGCATATACACACACTGACATGCAGTTTAACATGTTAACAATAAAAATTTTATTAATAATAATAATAAGTAAAACCGAGCCAAAATACAGTTTGCCTGTGACAAAAACTGTATTTTAAAAGTCTGTAAACCATTGTCTGTCAGCAATGCTGCTGTCCTTTCAAAAAAAAATAAAAAATCCTGTGTGTCTAGGTGTTAAGGTTAATGTACGTAAGAGGGAGGAAACATATGACTGTGTGTGTGCGCGTTCCCGTGTATCAGTCAGGTTGGAACTTGGGCTGCCCCCTTTCCTGGCGCATCTCAGGCCCCCCACCAAATGAGAGGCCTGTTTCCCCTCAGTCACTCGCTGCCGGTGACTGATGCCTCTGCCCACCAGTGTGTTGGTGGTTCTCGTTATCCAGGGCTGGGTGCTCGGGGGGGCATGCCGGTTCATCCTTTGGTCCTGCCTGGCCGGGACTGGGTGTACCGATCAGCCGGTGTGTAGGGCAGATGCTTTCCTTCTTTGGGATGGGACTATTGGGGCATTGTTTGGTGGTAGCTGTCGGGTGGCTAAACAGGGGGCGGGTCCTGCGTCTCCAATTGATTGCCTGTTCTGTACGTTTCGTGCTCAGTCGGTTCATTGGTGGGTTTGATTGACCTTGGTTGGATGCTTGGTCTTACTGCTCCGGGGTGTGGGATTGAGATTCGGGAGCTGTTTGAGCTCGGTATCCGGGTGCTGGCTGGTCTTGACCTGGGGATGCCATCCGTCCGCTGTGGCTATTGGTGTGGCTCCCCCGACATGGGGTGGAGGGGCATTGGGATGTCAGCTGTGGTGATTGGCCCGGGGCGGTGGCGGCACATGTCACCAACAGCTGGCCATGGCCCCCGCGGCCTGGCAGCCACTGCAAATGTACTACTACAAATGTACCCACAATGCTGGTGGCCTGTCAAAGGTTGGTCCACACAAGTATAGCTATACATGTACACACACACAGGTGTGAGGATTCCGGTGTTTACAAATGCATTCTTGTAATAATTGGTACCAATAGCTTTCAGTGATGCTGTTGCATTTATATATACACTACTGTTCAAAAGTTTGGGGTCACCCAAACAATTTTGTGTTTTCCATGAAAAGTCACACTTATTCACCACCATACGTTGTGAAATGAATAAAAAATAGAGTCAAGACATTGACAAGGTTAGAAATAAAGATTTTTATTTGAAATAAGATTTTTTTTACATCAAACTTTGCTTTCGTCAAAGAATCCTCAATTTGCAGCAATTACAGCATTGCAGACCTTTGGCATTCTAGCTGTTAATTTGTTGAGGTAATCTGGAGAAATTGCACCCTACGCTTCTAGAAGCAGCTCCCACAATTTGGATTGGTTGGATGGGCACTTCTTGCGTACCATACGGTCAAGCTGCTCCCACAACAGCTCAACGGGGTTCAAATCTGGTGACTGCGCTGGCCACTCCATTACCGATAGAATACCAGCTGCCTGCTTCTTCTCTAAATAGTTCTTGCACAATTTGGAGGTGTGTTTTGGGTCATTGTCCTGTTGTAGGATGAAATTGGCTCCAATCAAGCGCTGTCCACTGGGTATGGCATGGCGTTGCAAAATGGAGTGATAGCCTTCCTTATTCAGAATCCCTTTTACCCTGTACAAATCTCCCACCTTACCAGCACCAAAGCAACCCCAGACCATCACATTACCTCCACCATGCTTAACAGATGGCGTCAGGCATTCTTCCAGCATCTTTTCAGTTGTTCTGCGTCTCACAAACGTTCTTCTTTGTGATCCAAACACCTCAAACTTGGATTCATCCGTCCACAGCACTTTTTTCCAGTCTTCCTCTGTCCAATGTCTGTGTTCTTTTGCCCATCTTAATCTTTTTCTTTTATTGGCCAATCTCAGATATGGCTTTTTCTTTGCCACTCTGCCCTGAAGCCCAGAATCCCGCAGCCGCCTCTTCACTGTAGATGTTGACACTGGTGTTTGCGGGTACTATTTAATGAAGATGCCAGTTGGGGACCTGTGAGGCGTCTGTTTCTCAAACTAGAGACTCTAATGTACTTATCTTCTTGCTCAGTTGTGCAACGCGGCCTCCCACTTCTTTTTCTACTCTGGTTAGAGCCTGTTTGTGCTGTCCTCTGAAGAGAGTAGTACACACCGTTTTAGGAAATCTTCAATTTCTTAGCAATTTCTCGCATGGAATAGCCTTCATTTCTAAGAACAAGAATAGACTGTCGAATTTCAGATGAAAGTTCTCTTTTTCTGGCCATTTTGAGCGTTTAATTGACCCCACAAATGTGATACTCCAGAAACTCAATCTGCTCAAAGGAAGGTCAGTTTTGTAGCTTCTGGGATATTTTCTTGTTTTCTTTGTTCCTCTTCCTCTCATATCTTCAAAGTACCCTCTCAAGTTTTTTTTCCAACCAATTTCTAATAAATAATTCTTACACATATATCAAGTGGAGTACTATAGCAAAAGCTGTAATGCTCCACTTGTGAAAGTAAACATGTTGGGCTTCTACTTGGTACTCAGACACCAAATCTGAGTGTCACACTACTACACAGGACACGTTAAAAAAATAAAATGCATAAATACACACATTTTCAATTAAAGATAGCCACATGAAGTATCGATATTTGTACACTTATTAATAAAATGAATTCCAATTCCTAAGCTTTATATGCTTTTCTGATGTAATTTATTAGACAATACTGAATGGTCTAAGGAGGAGGAGATAATTTTTTCTAAATGTTGTGCACACAGTTGGTTCCATGATTGGTACAGATTTTAAAAAACAAAATTCACCTGTGGCTTAGAAACAATACAGTGTGGCAAGTCTTAAAATAGGCTGGGGGCGTCGTGTGGCGCAGTGGGTTAAGACAGATGCCCCATGCTCAGAGGCACTAGTCCTTGACGCGGTTGTACCAGGATCGAATCCTGCACAGGTACATTTGCCGAATGTCTCTCCCCCTGCTTCTCTCCCCTTTCTGTAAGCCTGTCCACTTTCAATAAAGGCCACTGGGGCCACAAAAACTTTTTTTTAAAAATTAGTTCTATTTTCATCCATCATACCTTAAATCTTCTACATTCATCAGTTTGATGCAACTCTTACCACACAGCACAGGTCTGGGATATTTGAGTGATTGATTTCCATTCTGGTGCAACCTGACTGCTTGGCTTGGCCATTGTGGATAGAGAGACTGCCTCTCCTGATGATGGAAGCAATGAAACACACCCCTTTATCCAGGTGTGGGTTTGGATGCTTTAGCATTTTACTCATTCTGGTGAAGTTATGCCGCCTGATGTTTAGGTTCCCCACCTGTACTTACCAAGACTTTCCTGTCATTATATTCAAGATTTTGACTTATTGATGGGCCTGCTGTGGTGTAAGTTGATCTCTTTCTATCTGTCTTTCTACAGCACAGAATCATGGTGGCATAAGCAGCTCATCACCATTGGCACTAGTCAGGAGAAAAGTCCCTTTTTCTTGGATGTAAATATGAAATGGACAAACTGGATTAAATTGGGTTGGACACAAGACAGAAAGACTATTTTCTAGTTCAAAGGTTTTCCCAGAAGACTGCTGCTGTACGTAAAGAACATGTACCTGAAGAATTTTCATCAAAACCACTTCATCACTTGCAGGGTCTGTTCCCACAAATCGTGCGTGTGTGACTGCATCTGCCATGTTCTCGATAGCCTCTGCAGCAGCCTCATGGTTGGAATCTGGAACAGAAAAGATACTGCAGCTCACACTTCCACAGGAATACAAGTCTATAAAACGAGGATCTAAGATAATTAGTTCATTTATAGTTCATTCATTTAGTTGATTTATCACTACATTGTTGTGCGTTTAAAAGCTTTTTCAATTTTAATCAGGCTTGTGGTTTATAACAGTCAAAATGATTTCCATCTCCAAAGGCGAGAACAAAGTAAAACATAGAAAAACGTCACGCATCTTAAATGTTAAACAATCTCATTTCTGTTGGAATCAATTATAAAAGGTTGTCACACTCTGTTTTTTTATTTTTTTATTGAGAAAGGGACAATCAGTAATCAACATTGAAACAAACAGATCTATAAAACCACACATCTATGCATTTTGATTGGTTTGTATCACAAAGCAATTCTGTCACATTTTGGTGCAAAACTAAACAATCTATACAGGCAATGACTTGAGTTTCTATGACAACAGTGAACACAAAAATGAAAATAAATAAGGTTGGAGGGTAACTAAACAAGAAGATGGGACCTTATTAATAAGCATAATGAGCTTAAGTGGAATGAAAAAAAGTTGATAAAGTATTGGCACCTAAAATAAAACGTCAATTTCTCAGCTGATCTTTAGAGAGATGAATGCTGTAGAAAATTATATCAGTAATAGGTCATTTCCGAGCAGCTGTGTTCCAGGTCCAATCCCAGCTAGTAGTGGGCGATATAAAAGGTATAAGGTAGAAATGACTTAAATTTAGCCAATGGTAGAGATTTTGACTATACCGGCCAACCACGATTGCATATTCTGATGATGTCATTAAGCTGTGCCTACGTACTGTGTGCCAGGTACACAAAGAGGATAAATACTGATGTTCAGTGTTTGAATTTAAACTAGATATTGCAAGTTTTAAACGTGTTTTCTATTTAACAGAAAAGAAACCTGTTGAAAATTTTTCATTCAAATGGCAGCTTTATTTTCCAGCGCCTCAACGCCCGTCTGCACGCTTAGGATGGCAGCGGAAAATTTACCCTTCAAATTCAAGCTAAACCCAGCAGGAAGAGTTAGATACATTGTCATTTCAGGCATCTGAGCTCAGTCTTGACAATGGAAGCCATTTTATTGCAGAGGGAGGAGAGTAGTTCACTTTTACAATTGGAAGTTAACATCTTGGATGTGCAGGAACAAATCTGCAGAGTAAAACAACATTACAATGAAAGGAAAACAAAAATCAAAAAAATCAAAAAGCCGTGTCTTCATCAGATTATCAAAAACAACCTAGCAGGAAGCAGATCTTAAACCACCGACTGATTAACCAAAAGTCCACAAATCATCACATATAGTACAATTTCTGTTATCTAAACGTTCACTTTGTCAGATACAAAACCTTTTAGAAATGTTTGGTTTGAAAATGAATGAAAATAAGAGTATTAGATGAATAATCTTAGAGCTGCAGTGTAACGTACTAGCACAGCCAACAGACAGCGTACCCTTTACTCTGCTCTTCACCAAGCTTACAGTCACCGATCATCAACATGGAGACTTTTGGAGCTTGCCAAGGACTTCTAGCTGCTCCCTGGATCAGGATTCTTCACAGATTTATCTCCATGTTAAAGGCTTCTCTCGTCTTTAACTTTAATTGCCCTAGTGTTGCTTTTAGCATAAGGTAGGTGCATCATAGCTGACATCAACACAGACAAACTCTGGCCCTTTCATTTCTACATATGTGTTATTTAGTTATTTGAAACTTCCAGCTATTTTGCAGCGTACTGGATGAAATGTTGATGTGTACAAGAAGCAGAGCTAAGCCCAGCAGGAAGGTCATCAGGAGTGCTTTTTGGTCTGAGAAGAACCTTTTTAACTAGCAGTAAGCAACCGACAACAAATATCCAGCAGTTCAACTCTCACATGGTCGATGCACACTGAGATCTGATGAGCAGATGTGGCCTTCTGTTGGAAACAGGCTGCCAGAGCAACAGGAGTCTGTGTTTATGAAATGTGAGAGGCTACCCAGCCATGTTCCTGGAGCCAGCTTGTTTTCCTTTCTCATCTCTCCTAAGAGCAGCAACTCATTAACTAATAAGTAGTGGGGGAAGGAGAAGCGGATGTATGGCCAGAAAGACACAGATAGGGAAAAAAGCTGAAAGGACACCCAATCCCTCTAAAGACAGATAAAAACTCTACCTAATTTAGTTAACTACTTTTACTAACTGTCGGGAAGTACATGAAGTCTGACCTAAGTTAGTATTTCAGGTTGATATCCATGTACACACAGACAGAGGGAAATGTTTAATGTTAAGCAATGCGTCATAAAAGAAGCTGGTGTGATGAGTCCCAGAGGAGCTTCACAGGAACAGCAGCTGCCTCATTTCTTTTAAACCTAATGCCTGTTAACCATTCACATTCCTGGGCTTGGCTTGTTTTCATTCATGACTGCAGAGATAAATGCTGTTAAACATTCAAAGATACCACGTTCAATGGAGGATTTTCTCCCTCTGTTATCAAAGACAGCAGAAAACACAAGGCTGGGATTTTAAATCCATCATATTATTTATTAACTGTAGAGGAGTTAACACAGAGGACTGGAAAACAAGTTGAAAAATTTGATGTTTTTAGCACCCCCCCTTAACAAGACCCCAGCCCATTGGTTCTGAGTAATCCAAAGATGTTTGGGCTAAAGTTTTACCTAGGGCTGATTATCAAGTCATACCTCTAAATTCTCAAGCTGATAAAAACACAATGTATCTGAGCAACCGCTTGTCTCTCACTACTGTACACCTTGCTGCATTCACCAGCAGGCAGCTGAAGAAGAAGTGGAATGACTACCACTAATGTGGATAGAGGAGGGAGAAGGTGTCCGAGAACGACTGTCTAATCATACAGGTTTGTAAATATGCCGGTCAAATATGTGTCATAATTGTGCTCGCATACCTAAAAATGGTTTTTTAATGGTTTTGCTCTAGCTGTGTACCAGTTATGCTGAATCGTTATGGCGTTGCATTAGCTATTGTACTTACTATAATAAAATGCTTTGAAGCCTTGCTGGAAATATTGTACAATAAAGTAGTGGATAATATTACAAATGCAAGACGACCTATTAGCCCCTCCCCATTGTTTATTCACAGTCTGGGGATTGTGTTAACTATTTTCTATATTTGACTCTTTTTTTTCCCTTTCAGTTTTTTTAAACAGTGACAGAAAAATCTGAAGGCCGCCCGTCACTTTGACAGATTAGTATTCACACCTCTGACCACTTGATGCAAATGTGCAGACATTTTTAACTTTACGCACAGAGTCCAGGTAACTAAATCAATCAAAAAAAGTTGCCCATGAGAACATCTGAGCATCATCTCAGACCTGGACAGCATACTCAATGCATCTTGTAATCCAGAAGGTGACAGGACGTTGAGGAGTTACTGAGGCATGGAGCGGATCTGTGACTGAACTGGACACACACTGGTGGCGACGACAGATCACTGCAACCTAACTACTGATGCAAAAAGAGCGCATGCAGGGGGATTTCCTCCAATCAGACAAGCCCTCTTTAGACAGGTTTTCTGACTTCTGATCACTTCAATTGGAGAAATGTTCCCTAAATTCAAAACTATGGCTGAAGTGGTGCTTCAGCCTCCATTAGTAGTCCAGCTCCTTGTGGAGCGTTCAGGCCACAGCAGGTGAAATGTTCATCATATATGAAACTTATTAATCTGCTCGATGTGTGATGGCACCATCTCTCTTCAATTTCTTTGGATTGAATGTTAACTAAAATGAATTAAAATGAACTACAGAATATATTATGGGTGGGATCTAAAGAGGAACGATCAACAGTCAGCACACAGCTTCATTTAATCCAGCTAGAAACTACTGATCAGGCCTGAAATCTAGGTGTAGTAATGGACTCAGACCTGAACCTCCAGGGTCACATAAAGGCAATAACAAGGTCAGCCTTCTATCAGCTGAAGAACATTTCTAGGATTAAAGGACTGATGTCACAACAGGACCTAGAAAAACTCATCCATGCCTTTATCTTTAGTCGGATTGATTACTGCAACAGCGTCTTCACAGGTCTGCCTAAAAAGTCAATCAGACAGCTGCAGCTGATCCAGAACGCTGCTGCTGGTGTTCCTCACTAGAACCAGGAAAGTAGAGCACATCACCCCAGTTCTAAAGTACTTACACTGGCTCCCTATAGCTCAGAGAATAGACTTCTAAATACTTCAGTTTATAAATCAGTTAATGGCTTTGTACCAAAGTATTTGGAAGACTTGCTGCAGCTATACAACCCCCCCCCCACACACACATGGAGACAGAGGAACACTCAGGTCCTCTAATCCCAGTCTATTCAACATCCCTAGAATCAGGACCAAAGATGGAGAAGCAGCTTTCAGTTTCTATGCTCCTCTGATCTGGAACAAACTTCCAGAAAACTGCAAAGCTGCTCAAACACTGAGTTCCTTTAAATAAAACTAATAACTTATCTTATAAACTTCTGTGTTTAGAGCTGCCTTTGAGAAAGTGATTAATAGCTGGAATGTCATATGTTTACTGTATCAAATGTTATGTCTCTAATGTTGTGTTTTATGTTTTTTTTGCTGCTTTTATTTTATTACATCCCCAACAATGAAAAGCAACTTGAATTGGCTTGTTGTTGAAAGTGTGCTATACAAATAAAGCTGCCTTGCCCTATTATAATTTAAAAATTGACCGGATGGATTATGACCGGAGTTTTTTTTCCAACCCTTAGTCAAAATGGCCGACAACAAAAAAATTTATTCATTTCCAAAGACAAGAAACAGCTTGGCCCTAGATGGTACCCTTTCCTCAACTATGACTATAATAATGGCTTACTTGGAAAACCGAAAAAATAAAAAATAAAAAAATCATCTCACTCCCGGGCCCTCATTTCTCAAACATTCGTAGAAACTGACCTATATTCTATGAAAAAGAGTTTTAATGGAGAGACTTTTTGAAAATTGTCATAGTTAACGCTAATTCATTTGAACACGTCTTTGAACAAGTTTTTGCCCTCTGTTATCAGCGGTTCCTCTGCTTTATGCCCCCCCCCCCCTTCCCTTATTTTTATTTAACCCCTCAGCTTTTTTACCTCCCGTTGGCAATGTGTTAAATATTTCCGGGTCAAAATGGCCCTTTTTGACACTATGTACATATTCATATTATACATAATTTAAAAAGCGACTGGCTGAGGTTCTGGAGTTTTTCTGAACAATCACTCTGTTCTAGATCGGTGGTCAGAACGTTTGTTTTTGTTCTCCAAAAGGAGCCGTAGTTGATTCACTGTCACGATCATACTGTGTATCTGCTTGTGTATGTGAGTGAGCCATCTTCCTTTATACAAGCTCCTCTTCACTCAGCGGGAGCTGTGGTCAAGTCACGCTGATTCAGAGGGAAATGAGCAGACGTCGCCAAACTGGCTTTGTAAAAATAAGAAGAGTTACTTGCAAACCAGTTAATAACAACATCAAACACAGCAACAAGCCTTGATTGTTTCTCTTATTTTTCTGCTGCTTTGATTAGTGACGCTACTCGCTGCTGAAACTGTCCTGATACACTCAGAAAGAAAAATAATGTAATGTCCAACTCACTGTTCTTAGCTGCGCCTGCACATCCACAGAGCCATCATCTCGAACAAAAACAATCCTTTTACGTCCAGTTAATGTACTCCAATAAAATACTTAGTCCACAAGTCTTCCTCAATCCACTTCTGCCGCTAAGAACATTTAAATTCCTTTCTTGCGTGTATTTCTCAGAATGTTTACATCATGACTACCAGTTAGCATGCTCTTATTAGCGCGCTTCTTCTTCTTCTTCTTGATAATTATCCACGGCTGGCAAACAACGAATTGGTGTGTTACTGCAACCAACTGGTAAGAAGTGTGGACCAGAATGTCATTTAAGGGTTATATTCTAGTATTCAACTGTGTGTGATAATTATTCCTTTCAGCAAGGTGGCAAAAAACACTTCCCAAACAAAATACAACATAGAGGAAGCCGTGGAGCTTCGCACCCTCTGTTGGTTGACTTGGGTCAACCAACAGAGCAGACCTCCATGAAGCACCTCACACCCCCCCAGATTGTGACTCACAGGATCTCATGATCACCCCCAAAATGTAATTCTTTATGGCAAATTTCTAACATTTGGATTAAAATTTCAGGAAATCTGTCCATAGATTTTTGAGTTATTTTGCTAAAAGACAGACAGATGCCAGCTTGAGCTCCTTAGTGGTGGTGTTAAACTGATGAGATAAATATTCAATTCAATTCAAAAATACTTTATTGATCCCAGAGGGAAGTTAAGTGTTGGTATAGCTCATATAATTAATTCTTTAAGGAGGAGTTGTAGATAATGATGGCTGTGGGCAGGAAGGATTTCCTGTAGCTGTCTGTATTGCAGCAAAACTGAAGAAGCCTCTGACTGAAGACGCTCTGTTGTTGTATGATAGTCTCATGAAGAGGATGCTCAGGGTTGTCCATAATTTTTTTGATTTTATTTGATTCAGTCAAAGTAAAACTTTTTCAGTGTTGCAGTTCCCCCGTTCTACCACCTGCCACACAAAGCAGTTAAAACTAGTTTTAAATATGTGGCATGAGTCAGACCAGCTCCTTTTTTAAGACCTCAAGCTGCACGTTACATAGCAGGATCTAAAACAAACATCTAAAACTGAAAATCTCCAGATTAAGCACGCAACACGTTTATACAAATATAATGCAAAATATCTGATAATACAGCATAAAACTGCTGCTGTTTTTACCTGTCGATTCACTTCTATAAAAGAACCAATATGCTTGGTGAAAAACTGTTCAAAGTTAAAGAGGTTAAAGACCCACTCCAATGAAAATCATGTTTTTCTAGGTGTTAACATGTTCTTGTGGCATTTTTCTGATGCTAGATGACATATCTTGAGAAAATTAAGCTCAAAGTTGTATTTCTGTGTATTTCTGCAGTCAAACGGCTGTGAATCAGTAGCAGACATTAAAATGCCAGCTAAAATAGATTGGAGTTGTTACGTAGAACTCCACTGGGCGGGGCCACAAGCTTCTACTCCGCTCCGCCCGCTCAGGTTCTGAGGAGTAGAGAAGACGATGGCGGATCAACACCTGTGTGATGTAGCGGGTTGTAATACATTGCTGAATAAAACAACCCCTTTCTTTAAATCTACTGCCTTGTGATGTTACTGCTTGGTACTACTACATGTCCACTACATATAGCTTCAATACTGGCATCATTTGTGGCTGTGTTTCTATGAAAAAAATTGGAGAAAAAAAGGTTTGAAACCCGACAACAGCTGTCAGCGCGCCCAGCTGCTGAGCGCGAGAGGAGAGAAAAGCAACAGCAGCGGTTGCAGGAGAGACAGATAGCGATTTTTATAACCAAAAACAAAATGCCCAGATGACTTTACAGTGCGTATGAGGTGCGTGCACCGATCTTTGCCGATCAAGATTCAGAAGGGGACGATTTGCCCTCTGATGATGATGATCGCTCGTCAGAGACAATAAAGTGACTGACGAAGCAGCTGGAGCTTCACATACTGAATATGTGAATGTCACTTATTATTATGAAATAGTGTCAACAGATGTATTGACCCCTGGACTGTAAGATGTAGTCACAGTAATACATGTCTGTTCATTTTTTCACAGAGCTCTCTGGGGGGTAGTGGGGAGATGGGGGGGTTTTCCGTGCCAACGGCTCCACCCACAACGCAGAGGCGAATTGCTAATGAGCTACTGCAGCTCTGCTGAAGCGAAGTCCCAGAAAACGGCACAGGTTTTGTGATTTTGGCTAAAAATGGCATAATCATAATTTAAAGACCAGTGAGAATGTTTAAAAAATAGCTCAAATTATGATCGGAGTGGGACTTTAAAGCTGTAGATTAAGATCACTTTCTCAAGGAGTGGGCCTCACTCACAAGCAAGGAATTATTTGTCAGCAATACAAACTCTGCTGATGAGGAAGGGCGACCAGAGGACAAACAATGAAGACTCAGACAGAGATACGGACAATGAGAAGGGAAAATGCTCTAAAAAATGGTAAAAACAAAGCCTTAGCTCTGCTTTTCTCTTTAGGCTTGATGATTTTGTTGAAAACATTATGAACTAATTAAAGAAAAAGACCATCAACAAGGGAAATTCTGGAAAAACTGTCAGGTGTTGTTAAACACTGGAAAACAGGCAACCGTCAAACACTGCCATCCGCCAGCAGATGGCAGTGTTTGACAAGACCAGTGCTTTCTGAATCTGCTGTTTTTCCATCCTGACATATTAACTCAGCTGACAGTTGCAGGGTGACATATTATTAAACTGTGAGCAAAAGCTTAAGAGTGTGAAAGTAACTTCTGAATTTTCAGCTATAAAAAGGAAATACCAGCTCAGATCTGCCACAGATCAGGAAATCCAGAGAATATTAGAGAAGAGAAGATCCACAGAATGAAAGCGCTTAAAGAAAAGCAGAGGACTTCTGGATTGGCTGTACTGTGAAACCTAAGAAACTGAAAACCTAACTCTGACAAGACAACACAAACTTGTCTATAGAGGTGAATAAGGAAGGGGTAAGAACCGATGAGTCAAAGAGTCAAAAACGTGGAAGTTTAAGGATTGGAAAATAACACAAGCAGAGAGGACTATACACACAATAAAGAATACTTTAAATGGTCAAATAGAAACTGAACAGGGGAAAATTCAACAATGCTTTCAGAACTATTAGCATCAGCAGCATCAGCAGCATCAGAGCCAGGGATTTAAAAAGGCTCAACAACCTGATGAAGAAGGCTGGTTCTGTTCTTGGGACGACTGTGGAACATCTGGAGATTATGATGCAAAGGATTCTTCATAAAATCAACAAAAGAAAATTATGGACAACCCTGAGCATCCTCTTAATTAGACTATCATACAACAACAGAGCGTCTTCAGTCGGAGGCTTCTTCAGTTTCGCTGCAATACAGACCGCTACAGGAAATCCTTCCTGCCCATTATATGAGCCATACCAACACTTCATTTCCCTCTGGGATCAATAAAGTATTTTTGAATTGAATTGAATTACAGAGGACTTTACTCTCAACCTTCATGTAGATAACTATCAGGATGTCTGAACTACAGTTACCAACAGTGACAAAGTAGAACAAAATAGAATGTTATAATCCACAATAACCAAAGAACAAATTCCCTCAGAAATTCAAAATATTAAAGGGAGGAAAAATGGCAGAGGCAGATGAATTTGGCCCAGAATGGAACAAAATAATACAAGATTACTTGACCCCTCCCCCCCTGGCTGAAAACATGTAATGGAAAAGACAACTGTGTCTCCCTCACGGAGGGAAGCGATAATATGGGGTCAAAACAGGAACAGCACAACGTGAATGAAAAAACTGGTTGTAAACTCAAAAAATAAAAGAAAATTGAAAAAAAATATTGTAAACTTGAATTTTAAATAACTTAACTATAAGCCTAAAACCATTACCCAAAAAATGTGCAAAAATTTAAATTAGAATTAAAAAAATTATATAAAATTTGCAAACTAAGCTGTACTAATCAAAATATTTTTTTCTGTTCATTATTTTAAACTGCTATTTGTATTTCCAGATCATTTGACAGTTTTTACATTTCTCTTCCCCTTCGCTTTAAGTGCTCAGCTTACACTTTTAACTCAGTTTTCGTTTTCAGAATTGAACCTACTTTCCCATGGGGGCGGGCTTGGAGTCCATTGGCTCCCTAGGACATGACTGACAGAAGTTCGGTTGACGTCATTTCTACCCGAGTAGCACTTCTGTTGTTGGGGCCGGAGAGTAATATGACCCTGCCTCTGCTGATGTGTCTAAACCAAAGATGGAATGGTGGACAGTCGTTTATCTGCGGTAGGTTTCGTTTTGTGATTATGTATTGTTTATACAGTTATGTTTTAGTTTCAGAAGCGCTTCTTGCGCTCAGCGGTTAGGTTAACGTCATTTCTGCCAGAAATTAAGCAAACCCAGAAAGCTGGATAGGATAGATTGGCTTTTTTCCCTTTTCAAATGTATGTTGACAGCAGAGTCAAATATGAAACCTTACATCTAAAGAAAGATAACGGAGGGCCTTCCTTATTTTCGAGCTAGGTTGAGATGATTACTATGTTTGTTTTTTACGGATTACACTGCAGAAAATATGATTAATGCCAATTTCTCCATATGTCTACAGGTCAGAAATAATTTTCATCACAACCTAAAGGTGAATTTAAACAACCTATGATTTGTGGAAATATTCATATCATTAACTAACTCTGGAGCACGCTATAAAATTATTTCTAAATTATACAGGTCCTTCTCAAAAAATTAGCATATTGTGATAAAGTTGATTCTTTTCCATAATGTAATGATAAAAATTTAACTTTCATATATTTTAGATTCATTGCACACCAACTGAAATATTTCAGGTCTTTTATTGTTTTAAAACAGATGATTTTGGCATACAGCTCATGAAAACCCAAAATTCCTATCTCAAAAAATTAGCATATCATGAAAAGCTTTATGGAGAGGAAGATTTCCTCTTCACTGCATTGAAGCAGTCATTTCTGCAAAAGGATTCCCGACCAAGTATTGAGTGCATAACTGAACATAATTATTTGAAGGTTGACTTTTTTTGTATTAAAAACACTTTTCTTTAATTGGTCGGATGAAATATGCTAATTTTTTGAGATAGGAATTTTGGGTTTTCATAAGCTGTATGCCAAAATCATCAGTTTTAAAACAATAAAAGACCTGAAATATTTCAGTTGGTGTGCAATGAATCTAAAATATATGAAAGTTTAATTTTTATCATTACATTATGGAAAAGAATGAACTTTATCACAATATGCTAATTTTTTGAGAAGGACCTGTACAACAGCATCCTGTGATGTAAAAACGACAGCACTGTTTATGTTAAAGGAAAAGTGGGAAAAAGAAGGTACAGAGGGATGTTGGGACCACATATGTGAGATACAGTGGGCTACAACTGGGTCAAATGTCTGGTGGGAACTTTGCTGGAAAAGCATATGCCGTAATTTTTGGACTATTGAGCGCACCTGAATATAAGGCGCAACAGCTAAATTTTATAAGAAAATAAATTCTGTGCATATATAGGGCGTAACATGATATTTACACAGAAAGACGGTTCAGAGAATACTTTTTTATTACCTCTGCCAGGAGGTAATGTTTTTCTGTCTGTCTGTTAGCAACATAACTCAAAAAGCTAAGGATGGGTTTCGATGAAATTTTCAGGAAATGTCCGCAATGGTAGCAGGGAAAATTGATTACATTGTGGGGTTGATCCAACATGAAGCGAGTATCCACCCACCGACTAACGGTGCTAACCTCCACTCCTCTCTCGTGTCTGAATAGCTCGTTTCTTCCTTGACAGCTAGCTCGATTGTCTCCAACTCAAAAGCTGCATTTCTTCATGTGTTTTCCATGATGAAGGTGTGTGCATGAAAACTACTGGTAGTGTCTTCTTTGGCACATAATCTTTCCTCACACGTCTGTCTCAGTTTTGTGCTTCCTGCTACAGTGCCCACTGGAGGCCGTTAGCTAGCAAAAAATAAAAAATAAAAAAATCTAAAAGTTAACCACATCGTTGTATATCGAGAATTAGTGACACCTGTTGGGAGATGTGGGGGAGTTTGAGCCAACCACTTCCACATTTTTTTAGGAAAGTATTGGTCTCGAATCCATGAACATATGCAGGATGTTTTACCATTTACTTTCCTTAAACTTCTGAAACCATATTGCTTTGTTACATACTAGTGGATAAATTGAACTTTAATGAAAAACATAAAAACCTTTTGTACATTTTACTGGCTGCAAGGAAAAGGGTTCTCACAAGGAGATGGCTCAAACATGAACCACCTACAACTGAAGACAGGATAAATGTACATCAGAATGAAATGGACAATGGAAGTACTGAAAACTTAGGGCATGTTAATGAGCTCCTGGTGGCCGGGCCTTTACTTATGGGGCCTGGCCAGGGTCAGTCCAAGGACTTCAGCACTCGCATGAACAATGACAGGGAGACCTTAAAAGAAATGACTGAAAGGAATGGCTCCCAGATCTGAACCAGAGTGGTACTTTGTCATTAGACTTCTGTACTCGTCATAGATTGTCCATATCTGCTCTTGGCACCAGGATAAACTTGGCGGCAGCTCATTGATAGACTTTGTTGTCGTTTCATCTGATCTGCGGCCGCATGTTTTAGAAACTCAGGTGGAGAGAGGGGTGGAGCTGTCCACCGATCACTACCTGGTGGTGAGTCACCTCCGATGGTGAGGAAGGATGGTGAACCGGCTTGGCAGACCCCGGGGGTGGATGAAATTCCCCCAGAGTTCCTTAAAGCTCTGGATGTTGTGGGGCTGTGTTGGTTAACGCGGATCTGCAATATTGCATAACCATCAGGGGCAGTACACTTGGACTGCCAGACCGGGGGGGGGGGGGGGGTCCCCCACAGAGTGTGTTCCATATACAGGGGGATCACACTTCTGAGCCTCCTGGGTAGAGTCTATTCAGGGGTTCTGGAGAGAAGGGTCTGCTGGAAAGTTGAATCTCGGATTCAGGAAGAACAATGGACCAGCTCTACACACTAAGCAGGGTCCTAGAGGGTGCACAGGAGTGTGCACAGGAGTTTGCCCAACCAGTGCTTTGTGGACTTGGAGAAGGCGCTCCACAGTGTCCATCGGGGAGGATTGAGAGAATGCCATTTGGTCAGATGAGACCAAAATAGAACTCTTTGGTATAAACGCCATAAACCGTATTTAAAGGGGGAAGAATGCTGAGTTGCATCCCAACAACATCATACCCACTGTGTAGCATGGGGGTGGAAACATTATGCATTGGGGCTGCTGTTTTGCTAGAGGGACAGGATGACTGTTCTGTATTAAGGAAAGGATGAATGGGGCCATGTATCGTGAGATTTTTGGCAAAAACCTTCAGTGAGAGCATTGAAGATGAAACATGACTGGATCTTCCAGTATGACAATAAACACCCCAGCTCTAGAGAAGATCTGCATGGAAGAATGGGCAAAAATGGCAGCAACAGTGTGTGGAAATCTGGTGAAGACCTACAGGAAACATTTGACCTCTGTCATCACCAACCAAGGTTACATTATAAAGGATTCAGGTGAACTTTTGTTATTGACCAAATACTTATTTTCTGCACCGTTACACAAATAAAATCTTTAAAAATCATTCAATGTGATTTCCTTGGGGTCTTTTTTGCATTCCGTCTCTCACAGTGTACCTATGATGAAAATTACATACCTTTCACATCTTTTTAAGTAGGACAACTTGCACAATAGGTGGCTGCCAAATCCTTTTTGGTCCCACTGTAAGTGGACAGCAGGCAATAAGAGAAATGCATGTCTTCTAGTGGTGGGAAATCTTGACGCACTTCAATTTTATTATGATTCACAAGGCTATGATGTGATTGTACATTGACTCTTACAAATGAATTTGCCCTATTAGAAAGTTTTCAGGTTGTGTTTGTTACTTGCTTTGTTATGCATTCACCATAAATTGTGTGGAAGCTACAATTAATGATAAGAGTTCTGCTTGTTCAGTTCTTCAAAAATAGGTTATGAAAATATATACAACATAAAATTAGTTTTCACAATCATCCATTTCTCCATCAGAAATCAGATTTCATACCCTACTACTAATGGCTTCACCATGCTGAAGAGACAAACATCAGCAGCAGTTTAAAAATAATCTAAATGAAACAGCTTTCTTAAGTTTTGAGATGAGAAAAAAAACCTCCCACTTTAAAATAAGGCGGTAAGTGCAGCGCAAAACAAACCGTTTTTTAAAAAAAAAACAACGTTGTTCATACTGCAGTACAGCACATAAAAGGCATTTCAATGTGTCTAATTTTAGATAAGATATTTAATACATTTTAAATGAGGTCAAAAGAATAGACCATATCTATTGTACCTAAGCAGTCTTAATGGCACAAACTAGTTTTTTTAAACCAGAACCAGGACAATTTCATATAGGGCCCTAAATCAGATACATATCTGATACTTTTCAAAGCAACCTCAGTCAGAACGGCGTTTTTACATTTCATCTGACCGGAATCTTTTGTAATTTAACAGATGCACAATACTGCGCTGGAAAAGTCGGGGAGCATTGAGATCCAATGTAAAGAGAGGAAACAAACATGCTAGCTGGTGCTTTATTAAATAATTGTAAACTCACTTAGTTGCTTGTTATTGCAGGTTTCCATTGTGATTCTTTATTCTTATTCACACTACATGTAGAACAACGCTACTTTCAGGAGACATATTAGAAGTATGCACAGTAAGTGTGTCATTGCATTTATAGAAAAAGTGGTCCTCAACCCCAATACACCTTTATTGTAAAAAAAAAAAAATCCCCAGAAAGTTCTGATTCATGCTCAGATATAAGTGTGGTATTTTCTGATAACTGTAACAACAATAATCTATTGATTGGTTAAAAACAACTGCACATACAAGCTGCATTTCAGTGTAAGGTTCATAGACCCTTGAGTCATTTTGACTGCAGCTGTTTGGACAGTGATGGAACAATGACTCAGTCGACACCGTTTAAGCAACATCTGTTTATACATGCTTGTTTCACACTTAAAGCAACTGGCAGACACTGGGCCATATTTCCATGATGAGGCTTAAGAGGACATTCAGTACTGATGGGCCACCAGCAAAAGTAAGACTATCCATGGATACATAGACTGATATCTCTGAGCTGACTTGACAGTATAGCAATAACTACCAAAAGTATGTTCACTGATGAGTCAAAGGTGGGTTTTCACTGCAGGGAACATTTTAGGACCTTGGTTAGTTTTCTGGAGTCGTTTCCCCCCCATTTGTATTTAGGTTTCCAAGTAGAACAGGCCATGTAAGGCTCCAGTGGAGCAGGAAACCCTATGTTTGTATTACATTTTCGTTATTTGTTATTGCTATTATTAATCTTTGCTAAAACGTTATGGGTGGAAGAACCAGAAGCCTCATTTATAAAACTATCCGTAGAATCCTTACTAAAACCATAATTAAGCTCGGCAAAAAAAGTTTACTTGCGCAAATACATTTTTGGATTTATTAAACCCTCAGTATGCAAAGCTCCACGCAATTTCTGCTTTATTAATCAAACGTTCCCTAGAAATGTGCTCAGGTGATTTTGGATCATATCCCGCCTCCTACACGCCCACTTTATGCCATAAACAAAGTGCCTAATGAATATTCTACATTAACTTAAGCCAGGTGATATTGGTTGTTAACGGGAGAGGCGGAGAAAGCACCATTCGAACTGTCAGAGACTGAAATCCAGGTGTTTATGGGTGACATAAATAGGAACAATAAATACAAAGTTACATTTATTTGATTACTTCTTGCAGCAACAATAAGATTGGAATAAAAGCAAATTAAAACAAATAAATTACAGCAGAATGTATTAAGTTTCAGCACTCCTAGAAGCCTGCATTTTGAATATGGAGATCCATTTATTAGCCAAGAGTGGACTTACTTGTACGTTACCACTAAAAGGCTAAATGCCCTGTAATGACAACATCTTTAAAAAGTAAGCCCTGTCTTACAAGTTACCAACTCAATCGACCTGAGACAAGACCTAGCAATGCCAGGCTAGCAGAACGCAGGGAGCAGATTGCACGCAGAGAGGCGGGGCCAACTGGCTGGGTTGGGCTTGGAACGTGTTGATAGCTCCCTGCAGCTCTAGATGGTTTATCTGCAAACATTTAGATCCAGCTATCCATGTAGAATATTACACTGTTGCAGTTAAATACATAAAAACCACCGACCCAAGTGGAAATATTTGAATAAAGTGACTATATCTGCTCTCAGCGTCTTCATGGAAGCGCAGAGAGGACTAATCTCAAAGATTTTAAGAGGTAGAGTTTAACATCTTCTCTTTGTGTTTATAAGGGGTGTAACGGTACATGTATTGGCATTTTTCGGTACAGCCCTGTAAGTTCGGTACGAAAGGGTACGAATCCAGCTGTTTTCAACCTGAACACATGCAGAATGTTTGTGCTAAACTCAGAGCAACATTATTTAAAAAGTGACACCAAAACAAAACAGAATATTAATGGTTTCTCATGCAGCTACAGTAGAAAAAGAAAAATGGACCATACTAGAACTTTGTCAGCAAGCGCATCTTCTAACAGTAGTAAAGTTCTTAACAGCTTTGCTCGGAACTGAATGACTCACCTGAAACAATATTAATGTCGGGCTAAATGGAAACATCACTGATACTAGAGAAAAAACAGCTGATGTCCCCATGGCTACCAGTAGCATCCAATCAGACCAAACTCCTGATGTAGGATAAAACAAACGTTGGCGGAATCCCTGTTGAGAAGGGATTTTCCCAACAGCTCCCCATGCTGCATTCAAGTACAGCTGGGAGAATAGGCTGTCAAAATATCAAAACAACTCCAAAGGGATTTAAGCATGTTTTGTTCTCAAATATGAGCAAAGTATTATATAAACATTTCTAAACATTAACACTGACTGTTTAAAGTGATTATATTGTTTTCTACTCTGGCTAGGTCTCCTTGTACGATTATTATTATTTTTAAATCAAATCAAATCTCCAGTTGGTTCAATGCCAATAACTTTTAAGGACATTTCAAATTATTTCAGGAATTGAAAGAAAAGAATTCTTTCCCAAAAAAAAGTTGTTTTGTTGAATTCAAATTCAATTCAAATTCAAATTCAAAAATACTTTATTGATCCAAGAGGGAAATTAAGTGTTGGTATAGCTCATATAATTAATTCTTTAAGGAGTTGTTGTAGATGATGATGGCTGTGGGCAGGAAGGATTTCCTGTAGCGGTCTGTATTGCAGCGAAACTGAAGAAGCCTCCGACTGAAGACGCTCTGTTGTTGTATGACAGTCTCATGAAGAGGATGGTCAGGGTTGTCCATAATCTTTTTGATTTGATGTAGAATCCTTCTTTGCATTATCATCTCCAGATTTTCCGCAGTTGTCCCAAGAACAGAACCAGAACCTTCTTTATCAGGTTGTTTAGCCTTTTTAAATCCCTGACTCTGATGCTGCTACCTCTTACAGATGACGGCTGAAGAGATTACACTCTCCACAACAGACTTGTAGAAGATCTCCAGCATCTTGCTGCAAACCCTGAAGGACCTAAGCTTCCTCAAAAAGTACAGTCTGCTCTGTCCCTTCTTGTAGACGGCTTCACTGTTGCGCCTCCAGTCCAGTCTGTTGTCAAGGTGAACTTCGAGGTATTTATATTCCTCAACCACCTCCACTTCTTCTCCCATGATGGAAACAGTGTTTGACTTATCCCTGTTTCTTCTGAAATCTACAATCATCTCCTTTGTTTTGTTCACATTCAAGGTGAGACGATTGTTTCCACACCATGTCACAAAGCGGTCCACCAGCTCTCTGTATTCAGCTTCTTGTCCATCTCTGATACACCCGACAATTGCAGAGTCATCTGAGTATTTCTGCAGATGTCAGGTCTCTAATTCGTACTGGAAGTCTGAGGTGTACAGAGTGAAAAGGAATGGTGAGAGTACGGTCCCTTTTGGTGCTCCTGTGCTGCTGACCACCTGGTTTGACACACAATTCTTCAGTCTCACAAATTGTGGTCTGTTTGTCAGGTAGTCATTGATCCAGGTGATTGTTGAGGGCTCCACCTGTGTCTTCAGGAGTTTCTGACAAAGCAAATCAGGTTGAATTGTGTTAAATGCACTGGAGAAATCAAAGAACATGATCCTCACAGTGCTGCCTGCTTTGTCCAGATGACAGTGGGTTGGTTAAAGTAGTTGGATGATGGCATCTTCAACTCCAACTCCACAGCGATAAGCAAACTGCAGTGGGTCCTGATACGTTCTTGTTTGCTTACTCAGGGGTGCCAACAGGAGTCTCTCCAGGACCTTCATGATGTGGGATGTCAGGGCAACAGGTCTATAGTCATTGATGACTGATGGGTGAGTTCTCTTTGGTACTGGAACAAGGTAGGATGTCTTCCACAACACAGGAACCTTCTCCTGAGTTAGGCTAAGGTTGAAGAGGTGCTGCAAGATCCCACAGAGCTGCTCTGCACAGGCCTTCAGGACTCTGGGGCTGACACCATCTGGACCTGCAGCCTTGTTCCGGTTCAGTTTCTCCAGCTGCCTCTTCACCTGACCTTTGGAGACAGATAAGTGGGAGGGGGAGGCAAAGGGGGTAGCAGCATTTCCTGACTTAGTTGAAGTCAAACTTGTTGACTTGGTTGAAGTCAAACTTGTGGAATCAGAAGAGTCCATGGCTGAGGTGAAGGATAAAACATCCGAGCTGTAACAGGAAAGACATTTCGGAATCACATTGTCTGATAGGATTCCGGAATTGCGCCGCTCAAGGTGGCAGCATGTTGGAGTAGCTCTGTTACTTTGGTTCATATTTTTTTCTTTTTTTAAACTTTTATTCTTCCATTTCTGGTAGAAACATTGTTTTTGTGGACAACTGTTCTCTCTGGTTTTGAATGCTGTGCAGCTGGAAGGATTTTTGCAGATACTTTTTATTTTTGGACATTTGTGATGATGCATAACCATGGCAACAAGGTGGTTTACAACTGGCAGCAGCTGATTAACATCACAAAAGCTCAAATAATACCTCAACTACAGCCACAAAACCCTGATGAGTTGAAAAGAAGACGCCATAGATCCAGAGCATCCTCTACATCAGACTGTCATACAACTACAGAGCGTCTTCAGTCAGAGGCTTCTTCAGATCTGCAGAGCACTACAAGAGATCATCCTTACCCACAGCCATCAGCATCTACAACAAATCTTTGAAGGAACTTGCTTAATGAGTTACAACAACATTTAATTTCCCTTTGGGATTAATAAAGTAATTTTGAATTTGAATTTGAATTTGAAAGCTGTTGGTCAGAGGAGAGTGGGATGTCTGTTTGGCTGGGAACAGGAGAGGAGGATGCTGAGCTAGTTCCTGAACTGAACCTGTTGAAGATTATGTTCAGTTCATTGGCTCTGTCCAGACTTCCATCTATCCAATCCTTCTTGTCCTTAAAACCTGTGATCTTTCTCATTCCTGACCAGACAACTCTGGTATTGTTCCTCTGTACTTTGTTCTCCAGCTTCTTCCTGTATGCCTCCTTGCTGTCTCTGATCTTGACTTTAAGTTGCTTCTGTATACTCCTCAGTAATTCCCTGGCTTTCTCCCTGAAGGCTCTTTTTTTCTTGTTTAGCAGTTCCTTCAGGTCACTGGTGATCCAGGGTTTGGTATTATGGAAGCATCTCACTGTTCTGGTGGGGATGATGTTGTCCACACAGAAGTTTATATAGTCAGTCACACACTCAGTCATGGCATTGATGTCCTCTCCATGAATGCTGATCAAAGTAAAAAAGTCATATGCACATTTGCATCTACTTTTCTTTTTTAAATTGTATGGAAAATGTACCGGAACAGTGACTTTGAAACCCCAAATACGTACTGAACCGGGATTTTTATGAACCATCACACCTCTAGTGTCCATATTCTGACAATAAAGCAACAGCAACAACCCAAGATTGTGGGTCATTTCCTGAATAGGAGCTAAATAGAACAGACACATATATACTGTGTGTTTATGTGGTTACTCTTCCTATAACATCTGTGCAGTTCAGAAAAAAAATTTCTGTCCACACTTTTTCAGACAGCTTGGAGTGCAAGTGCATGGCTTTTAGTATAAACGATAAGGAACAATCGAAGACTAACACTGTATCAGTCTGATTTCCTCTCTGTGTCCCCCGATCAAAGTGTCATCAACATAAACGGCCAGGCTTTCATACTACACAATGGAAACACACAAAAACAGCCACATTAGATATTAAAAGTTCCAGAAAGCTCCAGAGAAAAACAAACATTCACAGAGGAAACAAGCCCGAGTCAGATCAGGCAAATGCCAAAACTGACCTTCAGCTTATATAGGAAATCTAGCCAAAAACGTCAAACAAATCAACTTAAATCTATCATGATACGTCATTTTAATCAACTAGAGTCAAAACAAGTCAACTTGTAGAAACATTTCAATTCATACCATTTATTTTAAGACTTCTTTAAGTGTAAAAAAAAGAGAATAATTCTACTGCAAAGAAGAGAGACGAGTAAAATATTTTCATTTACTGCAAGCAATAGCAAAGCTTTTAGATCTGAAGCAATATAACCCGTTCAACTTCAAAACAGTTCTGTTGTTATAGTTACTACTACTGGAATTAATTACAGTGTACTGCTTAATCTTAAAGCAAATACATCGAGCAAATCAATGGATGGATGTGTCATAACTTTCTCCAGCTGAACAGAGACAAAACTGAAGTTTATTACTTTTGGACCTAAAGAGGAACGATCAACAGTCAGCACACAGCTTCAGTTAATCCAGCTAGAAAATACTGATCGGGCTCGAAACCTAGGTGTAGTAATGGAGTCAGACCTGAACCTCCAGAGTCACATAAAGACAATAACAAGTTCAGCCTTCTATCACCTGAAGAACATTTCTAGGATTAAAGGTATGATGTCGCAACAGGACCTAGAAAAACTCATCCATGCATTTATCTTTAGTCGGATTGATTACTGCAACAGCGTCTTCACAGGTCTGCCTAAAAAGTCAATCAGACAGCTGCAGCTGATCCAGAATCATGTAATGTAATTTAATTTCACTTAATGAACAGCAAAATACAGTGAGGTACATAAGAATTTAAACACCATGCGATTTTGCAAATTCTCCCACTTAAAAATTATGGAGGGTTCTGAAATTCACATTGTAGCTACATTTCCACTGAGAGAGAGAGCACTTAAAAAATATCAGGGAATCACATTGTCTGATTTTTTTCATTTTTCTTTTATCAAATCAAACTTTATTTATAAAGCGCTTTTCATACAAGAAGTTGCATCACAAAGTGCTTTAGATTAAAATGACCCCACATAAAACTACATTCCCATCCCTCCCCCACAGATTTAAAAGCATGGTCAGTTATACCCCCCTCCCCCCAACCCAACTCTCATGCACACACACAGTTAAAAGCAACAGTAAAAAAGGACATTGGGGCGAGTGCAGATGAACCATGCAAGGAAACGCCATCAGAGGAGCCATCTGCCCCGGCAGCGGTAGACTAACAGCAGCAGCCGAGGCACCGACACAGGGCGCCCAGTGGAGGCAAGGCCAAGACCCCCACCTCCACCGGGAGAGCACCCAGGCAGCTGCAGCAGACCACCGCTCCCAGGGCAGAGGGCTCCCACAGAGGAAACACTGGAACAGGAATTAAGATAAATTAAAGTATAAAAATAAACAGTAAATTAATGTGCTAATATTAAATAGTAAAACACTGATAAAAATATAATAATATAAAACATGCAGAGCAAATAAACAAACAGTAATAAATAATAAATAGTTAAAAGCTAGGGTAAAAAGGTGAGTCTTGAGCCTGCTCTTAAAAACATGAACGTTCTCTGCAGCCCTGAGGTCCTCTGGCAGCCTGTTCCAGAGGTGAGGGCCATAATAATAGAACACCTCACCATGAGTGTGTGTCCTGACTTTTGGGATGACAAGGAGACAGCTGCCAGAGGAGCGCAGAGACCGTGAAGGTTCATATGGTAAAACCAGTTCTGAAAGATAAGAAGGCTCAAGACACTTAAAAACCATTAAAAGAATCTTAAAATCGATCCTGAAACATACGGGAGCCAATGCAATGATTTTAAGACTGGTGTAATGTGCTCCCGCCTCCTGGTCTTCATCAGGACACGCGCTGCTGAATTTTGTAGTAGTTGTAAACCTGATATACTCTTTTTGGGAAGACCAGAAAGCAGGACATTACAGTAATCAATTCTACTGGGGATAAAAGCATGCATCAGTGTCTACGTGTTGGCCCGAGAGAGAATGGGGCGGACTCTGGCAATGTTGTTTAGTTGATAAAAAACTGTTTTAGTAATATTTTTTATGTGAGGAATAAAAGTCAGCTCAGAGTCAAAAATCACGCCCAGGTTCTTCACTTGTAAAGAGGGATTAAAAGACAGTGATTGTAGTTTTGGTAAAAGTTTCTCTCTCTGAGCCTCACGACCGATGACTAAAACTTCAGTTTTGTCCTGGTTGAGCTGGAGAAAGTTTCCTGCCATCCATGATTTGATGTCTAAAATGCAGTTAAAAAGTGCATCCATTCTGTGTCATCGGGAGACATGGAGATGTACAACATTGTATCATCAGAATAACTGTGAAAGTTAACTCCATGTCTTCTGATGACGCTGCCAAGAGGGAGCATATACAGGTTAAAAAACACTGGGCCTAAAATTGAACCCTGGGGCACACCACATGTAATCCTATGGACCCCAGAGGAGCAGGTATCTAAACTTACCATAACACTTTTTATTGCCGCATATAAGGATTTGTAAATCATGTAGTTAGATGAGACCGAAGTATAACTTTTTGATCTAAACTTCCTTCGCCGTGTTTGGAGGGGGAAAAAATGCCTAGGCAGTCTCCAGACCTAAATCCAGCAGAAAATCTTTGAAGGGAGCTGGGTCTCCATGTTGATCAGCAACAGCCCCCAAACCTGACAGATCTTGAGAAGATCTGTGTGGAGGAGTGGGCCACAATCCCTGTAGCAGTGTGCGCAAACCTGGCCCAGAACTACAGGAAACGTTTGACCTCTGGAATTGCAAACAAAGGCTTCTGTACCAAATAATCCTGATTTTCTCAGGTGTTCAAATACCTGCAGCAACAAAATACAAATAAATTATTTAAAAATCAGACAATGTGATTGTCTCTTACAGTGGAAATGCACCTACAATGGGAATTTCAGACCTTTCCATAGTAGGAGAACTTGTGAAGTCACAGCGTGTTCACATATTTATGTTTCTCACTGTATTTGAATCTGAAATGATAAAAACTGGGACTGGAAGGAGTGATATGGTACAAGTATAATAATTGTTTTTGTTACTGTTCAACTTCTGATGGATTCCCCAAATAAAACTATACCAAAACAAAACAGAGGACCTGGGCTAAAATGCTTGCAAATAAATGTACATATTGTTCCTTTATCCTTTTTTTATTTCCTCTAAAGTTTATAATATTTATTCTAATGTTTACAAGTTGAGAGTAAACCAAAGTCAAATTACTTGTTTATACACAATCCTGGCCAATAAAGCTATTTTGACTCTGAATCTTTATATTTTAAAAAAAGTGACAGTATAAGATTTTATTTTGATATATAATTTACATTCATTTACTGTATATATTGATAATATCTGCCTTTATGCTTGTGAAGCTAACACTTTGGTACACCTCTTTCAAAAGCAGGAGGATGGCCCTCCAGGCTGAATTGATCTAACTCCCATTTCAGGCTCAATAAATCAGGAAAGAAACCTACATTTAAAGGCCTCAGCTTTTGGCTATAGAAGTAGATAAGAAGAATTCTTATGTCTATCTATCAGATTTTTCTGATCAACAATTAATGTGGAGCTTTATTTATGAGATGTAAAACTTTGCAAAAAAAGTACCACAAAAGTGAACTCAAGTATACACTGAGAAGACTCAATTCATAACTTACATCCAAGCCTCTAAATCTTTTGAGCTCTGATACAAAGAGGCCAGATGAGCGAGAGAAGAAGACGTCTTTAATAGACATGGCTGGTGTAAAAGTCAACAACAAGGTTAGTCAGGCTGCCTGCTGCACCACAGGAAGAAAGGTAAGTCACTCAGATGAAGGAAGCAAGACTAATCTCCTCACTGCCATCTTAAAACACAACATTTGTAGTAATCTCTAATGTAATACTCGAGCAGCCATGGGGTTAGACCCAGGGAACGGAGCGCTCCATTCCAAGAGAACCAGCTTGCACAAAGTAGGAAAATTGTAGGGCTTACGAAATAGGTTTTATTATTTTCCAAATTCCACTTTTTCCATTCTAATCATAACCCAAAAAGTGTGTAATAATAGAGGGAATGAAAACAATTCAACAAATCAATAGCCAAAGAGATTCACATTTACATTCAGGTATCACCATACAAAGTGCTGCAGTTCAACAGAACATTGAACAGTTTTACAGGATGTTTAAAAGTATTTCATCATCATTTAATGAAAGAACTCAAACACTATGTAAAAAAACAAACAAAGAATCTCATGTTTTTCACATTAAATAAAAGAAAAACGCCCTTTTAAAAATGCTTTAGAGTTGGACTCAACAACAAAATGTGTCTGACAAAGAAACCTCTAAACAGTAAATCCTCATGCTCACTTCCATAATGAACAGAACCTTTGTTCATGTTTATTAACCCTATCCCAGACATCTAGCTCTCATGTTTCTGCAGCCCCCCGTTTGCATTGCTTTACCAAAAATTAGCAAAGTTTTTTTTCCGCTACAGGAATATCTGAATTAGCACACAGAGCAACAAAATCTCCAATAAACTCTTGCCTCGCTTGAATGTTTAAGAGTTAGCAGACAGGACTGGCTCCAGCTAGCTAGCTTCTTCTAACGGTTTCTGATGTGACTTCACCATCAGCAGTCGTCAGATGTATTCTTGTGCCTCCAGTGAACCGTGTGCTGACAAAACTTATAATAAAGTTGTTCCCCCAGTTCATAAAACTCGCCAATCCTGAACCTTGCACTAAGCTTTGAGTTTTTAAAATTTTTTGGAAGACATCGGTGTTTCATTTAGTTTTTTTGCAATGGTCTGCCGGTTTATTCCGTCCGTGTGGATGGGAGAGTCAAGCTGAGTCGAGCCCCGACTTACCAGGTAACAACAGGTACTGGAGCTGCAGTGGCCAAAATACTACAGAAACTACTGATTAGCTTTTCATGATCGTATATATCGACGAATGCTGTCAAATTCGATATTTTATTGTGGATTCCATTTTGTTTGTTAAATTTTGCCATTCTGTTCGTGTTTTCCGCATCGTGGAAATCATAGGACCCCAACATTACTGGAGCATGTCACAGGAGGAAATACTCCCCCACCTCTTCCACAAGGAGGATTTAAAGAGGATGGAAGAGCTGCCAGTCACAGTCGAAGGTACCTGACCAGACCCAGAAGACAAAGCCAGGAGCTAGTAGAAGAATAGAATGAATAATATTTTATCGTCCCACAGAGGGGAGGTTCAGCTGTAACAGCAGCAAAGCGACAGGTAATTGAAGCATTTAGATAAAGTAGGAGAAAGGAGGTAGTCTTGGCCTTTCCATAACACACCCAAACTGTCAGCATGTTACAAGAAAAAGAAAATCATATTTCTGTTGGTACATGCAATTCAATTCTATTTTTCCATCTGACTGGGAGTCCTTGGGATATTAAGAGGGATGAACAGGAAGCAGAAGATAAAGACCACCAGTTTCCTGAAGAAATTACATATTTGGATCTATGTAGAGTATAAATATGCAAAAGAAATCAAGTACACTTGGATAAGAGAGTTGAGAGGACGGTTGTAACCAGCAGAGAAAACCTGCTTTACAACATAATACAGTCATGAACTAGAACCTACAGATGAACCAACGAGAAGAAGAACCATCGAGAAGAGTGCCACGGAAAGCTGCAATGAATGCAGGAAGATAAACTTAATGTGGCAATGATGGGGAGCAAAAACTGAGGAGAGCTGTTGCGTCTGTCATAAGAGAAAAGGAGACAGGGTTAACTTTCAGGACAGACTCGAATGACGAAATCAAATGGTGATCAATTGTAACAGCTGTTGGAAGTAAAAATAACACAAAGGAGAAACAGTCATTGGCCTCAATGGCACTCCACCGTGCTATATGTCTACATACAAAGCCCTGAAACCCAGAAAGCCATTAAACCCAGAAATGAACAGAAAGGGAGAATCGCTCCAGATCCATGTTCAGCTGACAACATTGAACAAAGGACACAAAGAGTGACATCAAAACCTCTGAAGAAGAGTGTCAAAAAATATTTGTGCATCACAAGTCCGATGATGATGACAGTGATGATCAGAGCTGAATTGCAAGCAAACCTGGGTTCAAGGGTATGTAATTAAAGACAGTGCTGCAGGAAGAACAATGAGAAAGGAAGAGGTATTTGATATGTAACACACATATTTAACCCAAAAACCAACAATAGGGCATAGTTACAAGCCCATGATGGCAGGAAGACATAATATGTGCTAGAAGTTATCCAGAGAGGCTACAACCTCCAGAAAGTATTACCACCAGAATAGGTAAGAAAGTGGAATTACAGGTGACCGGTAACTAAGAGAATAAACCAACATTTTGTTCCACCATACCCCACTCTAGCAGCATCTGACCAGCAATTTCCAGAAAGTCTAAATGAAGACAGTGCACAACGTAATGTTAAGGTTAAAAAACGCAGCATTCAAGTATGCTAAACAGATTCAGCAGATTATTGGAGAGGAAATTTCCACAAATAAAGAAGAAGAAGAAGATCAAGCACAACAGGTAGCCCATATAATCTCAAATGCAGCAGGTCTCCTAGCAACCTCAATGTCACCAGGTAGGGCTGACTGTCAGGACTAAAAAGCTCAAAAGGTATGTCGGCAAATGGCTGATACCTGTATCAACTGAAACATCATATCTCTAGCAAAATATGTAAAGGCACTAAGAATAAAATCACATTTGCAAAGATGTGCAATTCATAAAACCACATTTCCCAAAGATGGATATAACTGTCATATCTGGAGGAACAGTAAAAGAAGAGAGGAAGAAGAAGCCAGGAAAGGGTCCTGGGAAGCCCAAAGGGCATCTAAAAGGACCCATAATATGTCCATATAATAAAGAGAGATGCTCTTCTTGAGACGGGTTCAGCAATGACAAGGGAGAGAAAGCTTTTCCCACCAAAGGGAAAGTTGGGGAGGGAACAACTATTCCAGGAGTACAACTTCTCCAGGTTCAAGAGAACTATCCGCGAGTTCCACTCAGCTGCACTGGACCTCCTGAGTGACTCAAGGGCTACCTTTTGATGATACAGACATGTACATGATACAGACTATACCAAAGAGA
This sequence comes from Valencia hispanica, assembly GCA_963556495.2. Lineage (NCBI taxonomy): Eukaryota > Metazoa > Chordata > Actinopteri > Cyprinodontiformes > Valenciidae > Valencia > Valencia hispanica. Next base: position 53,612,559 of record OY747711.1, read on the forward strand.
ACCTGGCTTAAGAAAGTAATGGAAGAAATCTCAGCTATAGGGCTGAATCAACTTCAAGTAGTGTCAGTTCTGACCATTTGGAGTTCCAATTAACCACTGACCTGGTACTCTCTAACAGTTGAGACAGATGTGAGTACTTCAATCTGAGAACAATAGGCACGTTTCCACTATCTGACTTTCAGGGTAATTTAACCAGATCTTTTTCTGACTGGGTAATCTGTAGGTCCACTCCTCTCAGCCTAGTGTCTCCATACATAATCAACGCTTTAAGGAATCAGCTAAAGACATTCGCATATCACGACTGTTTCAGCAGCAAGTAGCGTCACTGATCAGGGCAAAAAGGCTACAAGAGCAGCAGAAATAAGAGATTGACATGGAAGAAGCAGGGTTTGTGATTGCATTAGTTATCTCAACCCGCCGCTTGCTCTTTTCCTCATAAGCAGTCAAGTAAACCACCTTGTTGCCATGGTTATGCATCATAACAAATGTCCAAAAATAAAAAGTATCAGCAAAAATCCTTCCAGTTGCACAGCATTCAAAACCAGAGAACAGTTGTCCACAAAAACAATGTTTCTACCAGAAATGGAAGAATTAAAGTTCTAAAAAAGAAAAAAATATGAACCAAAGTAACAGAGCTACTCCAACATGCTGCCACCTTGAGCGGTGCAATTCCGGTATTTTAATTTTTAATTTTAGTATTACAGCCACAAGCTACCAATTTTGCTCGACAGCATTTGCAAATGATAGTTGTTTGGTCCAAATGTGACCCATTGAAGCCGAAGAAATTCCATACTACAGACGTGGCTCCTCTTTTTGGAATAAGTTGTTCTGGGTCAGTAATCTGTGCGTCGCCATTACAGCCCCCGTCAGCAGCCATTCTTCATTCAATACTTTATTTTTTACATGTGTGGTCTTAGCGTGTAGCATTGAAATCGGTCCCCACAGAAATACTTTCCCCACTGCCAACATTCCGGACTTTGTCTCGGCTATTCACCGGTATAGTGGTATTTGAAAAATTCATATCATAACCAAAATAAACATCGGTTTTCGGTACGAACCGGTATACCGCCCAGCCGTACCCTGAAGTTCCAATAGTGGAAATGCGCCTAATCTTCAGAAAATTCAGGGATTTTACAACTATGTCACAAACCACATCCCAAACTACCACAAACGTGTGAAGCCACTGAACGCTTACCTGAAGAAAGAAGGAGATGAGGTACATAACTCCAGAAAGGCTGGACATGGATAGCTACAGATGAAAACGATCTAAAGGAACTAAAGACAACCAATCAGGTGGCATTGTGACTGGAACTAATGAGACCTAACAGTTTTACTAGAGGCAGAAATGAGTTGTGAGAAAGAGGTCCAAATGGTTGGGAATGAAAGAGGATGGGTGATTTTGAGGAGCTACACCTTATCAAGAGCCCTGAAGACATTGGATTTGACAAAAAGAGAATACCTGTTAGTGGAGGAAGAAGGAGCAGAGGGGGGAACAGTACATATTTGGGTTCAGTTGTTGTATTTCAGACCATTATAGCCCTGGCTGCGGAGTTTGTCAGACATGCAGCGGTTGCTTTCAGCATTGTAAGAGGGTAGCTGTTCGGGTACCAAGGGCCCAGACCATTACAGCCTCCTGGAACTGGCCCTTGCTTTCAGTAGCAGCAACAACCAAGCAGAAGTTTAAGACCTAGCAAAGAAAACCACCTTTCACAAGATGAGGTCCCAGGAGCTGCTCCAGTCTGTGATGATGATGTGTCATAGTGGTATAATACATCACATCAGCTTTTAAGTCACAATTTCATATGTTTCCTGTGCTTTCCAGTCAAAGGAAATAAACAACATGCATCATTTTATAGAATTTCAAAAAGTGGCTGGTATAGAACAGGTTGAAGTAAAAATAAATAAATAAATAAAAAAAACATTGTTTGCTAGGTACACAAGCGTGCCAAATCAAAATGGCTTTACTGAAGATTTGCAGTACTTAAACTGTTTTGAGTTTTTGTTTTGTTTATTGTATAAGATCAATGAAAGTCCCCTAAAATGACCCAATGTATTTCTTTTCTACATTCAATTTTAGAATAAGAAATCATTAAATAAAACTTTATGAAACATTCAGCAAAGACACAGCAAAGTTGTTATTTCTTACCTATAAGGCCATATGATAGAAACTTGTTTACAGAGGTAAGAGCAAGGCCGGTGATTGGCCCAGTGGTGTCTTCAGAGCGCACAACTTCAAGGAAAGGTCTCAGGAAAAGGTTGGGTTCCACATCTGAAAGTTCTACAGAAGAGGACAAACAGTTAATCCCACAAGCTCACTGGAAAATCCAAAACTATTTAATAGTTTCATGTTTTTTGAATGCACAGGTTATTATTTTGAACTTTATGTTTTTACTGAAAACCACATCTACCAATTTTACTTGAGATAAGCCCATTTCATTTAAAGAAGAACTTTATCAAACAGTCTGATAGAGTCAGCTATCAAGCAGAGTTTACTGCTCCAGACGCCTGCTGCTTCAGGTCATACTTTGGTTCACTTTTCTTTGGATGTTTAAGCTTAGAGTAAAAAAAAACATGACTCATTGAATGATAAAATCAATCAATCAAATTTTACAGAATTAAAATGACCCCACATTAACCACATTCCCATCCTTCCCCCACAGATTTAAAACCATGATCACAGTTACACCCCCCTCCCCCAACCCAACCCCCATGCACGCACAAACTCAAGAGCAACATTTAAAAAAACATTGGGCTAAGTACAAATGAGCCAGGTAAGGAAACGCCATCAAGGGAGTCATCTGCACCGGCAGCAGCAGATCAACCGCAGCAGCCGAGGCACCAACACAGGGCGCCCAGAGGAGGCAAGGCAGAGACCCCCACCTCCACCCAGGCGCTACTTGGAGAGCACCCAGGCAGCCACAGCCGACCACCGCTCCCAGGGCAGAGGGCTCCCACAGAGGAAACACTGGAAGGAAGATTCAAATAGAAAAATAAACAGTGGATGATATGATAAGAATAAATAGTAAAACATGCAGAGCATTTAAACAAACAGTAATAAATAATAACCAGTTAAAAGCTATGTTAAAAAGGTGAGTCTTGAGCCTGGTCTTGAAAACATGAATGTTCTCTGCGACCCTGAGGTCCTCTGGCAGCCTGTTCCAGAGGTGAGGGCCATAATTCTGGAAAGACGCCTCACCATGAGTGTGTGTTCTGACATTTGGGATGACAAGGAGAAGGCTGCTAGAGGAGCGCAGGGGTCGCCAAGGTTCATATGGTAAAAGCAGTTCTGAAAGGCCCAAGACTATTAAGACACTTAAAAACCATGAAAACAACATTAAAATCACTCCTAAAACATACAGGGGGCCAATGCAATGATTTTAAGACCGGTGTAATGTGTTCCTGCCTCTTGGTCTAAATCAGGACACGCGCTGCTGAAAATTGTAGAAGCTGTAAACCTGAAATACTCTTTCTGGGAAGACCAGAAAGCAGGACATTACAGTAATCAATTCTACTGGAGATAAAAACATGCATGCTATCTCTTAGCTATCTCATTCAATGTATACACAGGGTTCCTACAAATTTATCAAAGAAAAGCCCGGGTTGTTTGAGACTTCAGTGAAGATTGTGGGAATTTTTTTAAGGGCCAAAGAGCAGAGTTAAAACAGTATACTGAGGTTTTCATTCATGGTCAGAGGACTCAAATAGGACTAGAGCTAAGTACTCTCAAGTACAGGAGAGCACGACAGCATTGTTCTTCAGCGCTGCAGGGAATGAGAATATTAGAATAAAAATCTAAGTCATACTAAGGTTGCTTCTACACTAACACGGCCATGGTTATACAGTTTATATCCCACC
>OY747711.1:54221413-54556413 GCA_963556495.2 Valencia hispanica
AGCCAAAAAACAGACAGAAGCACTGATCCAGGAGTACTTTCTATGTTAGAGAAAATTATAAAGTTATTGGCAACAGTAGCTCCTGTAGTGGCTTCAGGAAGGAGAGAAACATGCCCTAGTCACGCCTAATCTCTGAGCTGGTTTTAAATGCTGTAGGATGAGAGAGAGCACATACAATTATCATAGAAAAAAGCTGAGTGGCCACTGGTATGGGTGACCAATATTCGGGAGGAAAGACATCACCTTGCTCACTGGGCAGGTGGTAATGACCTAATTGGTGCATAGTATCACTTAATGTCTCCTTCTAAATATTTGAATGAGGAGCCCCACACACTTCCCACAAATGTTCACATACTTAAGAATGTGGTTAGGGGTTGGATGTGAATTCTTGAATGCTTAAGTTTGTGCCAGAAAATTGGGCTCCAGGGTATGTTGTGTGGTTCTTTGGGTTGTTGTTGCCATTCAATTCAACTCAATTCAATTCAATTCAAAAATACTTTATTGATCCCAGAGGGAAATGAAGTGTTGGTATAGCTCATATAATTAATTCTTTAAGGAGTTGTTGTAGATGATGATGGCTGTGGGCAGGAAGGATTTCCTGTAGCTGTCTGTATTGCAGCGAAACTGAAGAAGCCTCCGACTGAAGACGCTCTGTTGTTGTATGACTGTCTCATGAAGAGGATGCTCAGGGTTGTCCATAATTTTTTTGATTTTATAAAGAATCCTTCTTTGCATTATCATCTCCAGATTTTCCACAGGTGTCCCAAGAACAGAACCAGCCTTCTTTATCAGGTTGTTTAGCCTTTTTAAATCCCTGGCTCTGATGCTGCTACCCCAACAGATGACGGCTGAAGAGATTACACTCTCCACAACAGACTTGTAGAAGATCTGCAGCATCTTGCTGCAAACCTTGAAGGACCTAAGCTTCCTCAAGAAGTACAGTATGCTCTGTCCCTTCTTGTAGACGGCTTCACTGTTGCGCCTCCAGTCCAGTCTGTTGTCAAGGTGAACTCCGAGGTATTTATTTTCCTCAACCACCTCCACTTCTTCTCCCATGATGGAAACAGTGTTTGACTTATCCCTGTTTCTTCTGAAATCTACAATCATCTCCTTTGTTTTGTTCACATTCAAGGTTAGACGATTGTTTCCACACCATGTCACAAAGCGGTCCACCAGCTCTCTGTATTCAGCTTCTTGTCCATCTCTGATACACCCGACAATTGCAGAGTCATCTGAGTATTTCTGCAGTTGACAGGTCTCTGATTTGTACTGGAAGTCTGAGGTGTACAGAGTAAAAAGGAATGGTGAGAGTACGGTCCCTTGTGGTGCTCCTGTGCTGCTGACCACCTGGTTTGACACACAATTCTTCAGTCTCACAAATTGTGGTCTGTTGGTCAGGTAGTCATTGATCCAGGCGATTGTTGAGGGCTCCACCTGTGTCTTCAGGAGTTTCTGACAAAGCAAATCAGGCTGAATTGTGTTAAATGCACTAGAGAAATCAAAGAACATGATCCTCACAGTGCTGCCTGCTTTGTCCAGATGACAGTGGGTTGGTTGAAGTAGGTGGATGATGGCATCTTCAACTCCAACTCCACAGCGATAAGCAAACTGCAGTGGGTCCTGATACGTTCTTGTTTGCTTACTCAGGGGTGCCAACAGGAGTCTCTCCAGGACCTTCATGATGTGGGATGTCAGGGCAACGGGTCTATAGTCATTGATGACTGATGGGTGAGTTCTTTTGGGTACTGGAACAAGGCAGGATGTCTTCCACAACACTGGAACCTTCTCCTGAGTTAGGCTAAGGTTGAAGAGGTGCGGCAGAATCCCACAGAGCTGCTCTGCACAGGCCTTCAGGACTCTGGGGCTGACACCATCTGGACCTGCAGCCTTGTTCCAGTTCAGTTTCTCCAGCTGCCTCTTCACCTGACCTTTGGAGACAGACAAGTGGGAGGGGGAGGCAAAGGGGGTAGCAGCATTTCCTGACTTGGTTGAAGTCAAACTTGTGGAATTAGAAGAGTCCATGGCTGAGGTGAAGGATAAAACATCCGAGGTGTAACAGGAAAGCTGTTGATTAGAGGAGAGTGGGATGTCTGTTTGGCTGGGAACAGGAGAGGGGAATGCTGAGCCAGTTGCTGAACTGAACCTGTTGAAGAATGTGTTCAGTTCATTGGCTCTGTCCAGACTTCGATCTATCCAATCCTTCCTGTCCTTAAAACCTGTGATCTTTCTCATTCCTGACCAGACATCTCGGATATTGTTCCTCTGTAGTTTGTTCTCCAGCTTCTTCCTGTATGCCTCCTTGCTGTCTCTGATCTTGACCTTGAGTTGCTTCTGTATACTCCTCAGTAATTCCCTGTCTCCCTCCCTGAAGGCTCTTTTTTTCTTGTTTAGCAGTTCTTTCAGGTCACTGGTGATCCAGGGTTTGTTATTAGGGAAGCATCTCACTGTTCTGGTGGGGATGATGTTGTCCACACAGAAGTTTATATAGTCAGTCACACACTCAGTCATGGCATTGATGTCCTCTCCATGTGCTTGGCAAAGAGTCATCCAGTCTGTGGTTGCAAAACAACCCTGCAGGGCTTCTTCAGCTTCCTGTGACCATTTTCTCACAGTTCGTTTTGTCACAGGTTGCCTCTGAACAAGTGGTTTATATTCTGAATAGAGAAAAACAGGATTGTGATCTGATTGTCCCAGAGGAGGTCTTGGTTTGGACGTGTATGAATCCTTTACATTTGCATAAAACAAATCCAATGTCCTGTTTTCTCTTGTAGAGCAGCTGTAAAACTGTTGAAATGTTGGAAGTGTAGTAGAGAGCGAGGCATGATTAAAATCACCAGATATTGCCACAAATGCATTGGGGTGCTGTGTCTGTATCTTAGCAACAATGGAACTGATGACATCACATGCATTGTCGGCAACGGCTGAAGGTGGAATGTAAACAACTGCCAAAATTACACTGGTGAACTCTCTTGGCAAATAATATGGACGAAAACCTACTGCCAAGAGTTCGAGATCTGGGCTGCAGAGACGACACTTCACAGTAACATGTCCTGGATGACACCATCTGTTGTTTACAAGCACTGCTACTCCACCACCTTTCCTTTTTCTACTCGTCTTCAGATCTCTGTCTGCTCGTACAGTCAGGAAGCCTGGCAGACAGACGTTGGAGTCGGGGATATGATCCAGCAGCCACGTCTCCGTAAAACACATAACACTGCATTCACGGTACTCTGGCTGAGTCCTTGTAAGGGCTTGGAGTTCATCCATCTTGTTAGCCAGTGATCTTACGTTGCCCATTATGATCGATGGAAGAGATGGCTTGAACTTCCTCTTTCTCTGTCTCCTTTTCGCTCCTGCTCTGCATCCATGTCTCCTCCTTATCAACTCCTCAGGGATTTGTGGTTTCAGTTTAGGTATTATTTCAGCTTTTGCGATGTTAATCAGCTGCTCCCGGCTGTAAACCACATTGTTGCCATGGTTACGCATCATAACAAATTGTCAAAAAGGGAAAAATTTACAGCAAAAATCCTTACAGCTTCACAGCACCAAAAACTAGAAAGTATACAGGTAAAAAAAATGCAATCTTCTTTAAGAAAAAAGAGGAACCAATGTACAAAAAAACCCAAAACAAAACAAAACATACACTGGGTGTGAGAGTCTCTTTGGTGGTACTGGGGTAATTGCTGAATGGGTTGTTGCGTTCACTTCTGTTTTTTTGTTGTTTGTTACTGTTTCTGCCAACCAAATAATTTAGTGGATGGGATTGCTCTGCAGTTGCCACTTTCATGCTGCATGGGTTTTTTTGGCGGTGGTACTGGTGTTGTGGCTGATGGCATGTGGCTCCACATGAGGTAAGAGGTAAGATTGTGGGTCTGTGATCTGTATACTTTCCTGGAGGTGGAAAGAGGAAGTCTGATCGTGTGGGGTTAATACTTGTTTTGATTGTTGTATGTGGTAGGGTCGGATACAGGCAGCTTGAGGTTTGGTGTGAGGAGCAGGCTTGTATAGACTAATGGAGCATAGAGGGTGTGTTTAAGTGGGTATGTGATGCTGGGCTGTGGGGTAGGATAGGCAAGTGGGTTTTGCCACCATGCTCCCTGGTAATAGATACTTTTCTCTGTTTACTTTGTGAATGTTGTAAAGGAAATATTTAATGGACTGACTAAAATGACTTTTTAGAGACAGAGATCAGGGACATTAGATTACATATTATAGACGTAAAGGCAATAACAAGGTCAGCCTTCTATCAACTGAAGAACATTTCTATGTTTAAAGAACTGATGTCACAACAGGACCTCGAAAAACTCATCCATGCATTTATCTTTGGTCGGATTGATTACTGAAACAGTGTCCTTACAGTTGCAGCTGCTCCAGAACGCTGATGCTTGCATCCTCACTAGAACCAGGAAAGTAGAGCACATCACCCCAGTTCTAAAGTCCTTACACTGGCTCCCTGTAGCTCAGAGAATACACCATCTGTTTAGAGCTGCCTTTAAGTCAGCGATAATAGCTGGAATGTCATATGTTTAAATGTATCATATGTTTTGTGTCTCTAATGCTGATTTTAAGCTTTTACTGATGTTCTCTCCAAATCACCCAAAGCACATTGAATTGCCTTGTTGTTGAAAGTGTGCTATACAAATAAAGTTGCCTTGCATTGCATTGAAGAGACTTCCGTTTAGCTATCTGGCTGGTTCAAACCAATCCTCTGGGAAGCACAAAGAGAGGGGGGTGCTGTTGGGTGACTATGAAAGTCTGGGAGTAGGCATGGGCCGGTATGAGATTCTGACGGTATAATAACCGTAGGCAAAAATATCACGGTTTCACAGTATTATGATTACAGCTCTAAAATATGTATTTTAAATGTCTGTATTAAAAAAAAATACGAACAAAAACTTTTTACTCAGGCAGATATGGTAACTAACTAGCATGCTAAGATAAATCATCATTAGCATGCTAGTTACCATATCTGCCGCGGTTAAAAAAAAGTTACTAAGGATAAAGATATAGAAAAGAAAAGATAAGGTAGTTACCATATCTGCCAAGGTAACAAGCGCATTTCACTAATGTCAGACGCAAATACGCTCGTTCATTTCAAGACAGCATTAACTTTACCTTTAATTTAGCATACAGCGAGGGGGGGGGCTTTACGCTGCAGCTTTACACAGCATGAGGGACCTCTACTTTCTCCCTGACAAGACGTCACATAAAAACAAATGCTTATACTGGAGGAACGGTATGACAGACAATTTTAGTGGTTTGGAAACCTTGACTTTTTCACACCACGGTATACCTTGAAACTGGTAACCATTCAGATCTTTAAAAAAACGGAAAAAAAAAACATTCTGGCCTTGAGGTGTGGGCTAGGATTGGGTATGCCACCAGGCCAGCCATACCACTGTACCCCCCTCTCCTTTCAATGTGGTCCTAGTCTGATGCTTAATTCAATTCAATTCAAAACTTCTTTATTAAACCCAATGGGAAATACAAAGTTGTTGTAACTGATATTTTATCCAAGTTTCTTGTTGTAGATGCCAATGGATCTCCTGTAGTGTTCAGTGTTACAGTGGTTCTGAAGAAGCCTCCAACTGGAGACACTGGCTGTGTTTACATGCAGCCAATAACCCGTTCAAAACCGTAATATTAGCAATAATTCGGTTACGCACGATCATGTAAACACAGGCAAAAACTTGAATATGCTCATATTCGGGTTTTTAAAACCCAAATATTACCCCTGGGGTACCCCTTTTCTAACCCAAATATTTGGTCATGTAAACGCATATCAGCATATCCCCATCAAAAGGACCATTGATTTGTGTGTGTTGTCCAGGTGAAACACTCCTCTTCCACCTTGACTTCTTCTCTCATTATGCAAATACTGTAGTGTTTGACATACTAGTGATTTAACTGCAGTCATCTGAGTATTTCTGCAGGTGAAAGGACTGTCTTATATAGGAAGTTTAAAGCCTAGTTTAGACAAGCAACACCATTTTCTGTTGATGCAAGGGCTCTCCAAAAGTCATGCAAAGACAGATGGAGTAGAGGCCAATTTTTTAACGGTCATTCGAACGCAACGGAGACGCACATCTGTGATTTGTCAGCACATCACCCCAAGATCAATTCACCAGAAAGGTGTTCTATAGTCGATGTAATTAGTAGTCAATTCTTTTGGGCACTAGTTGTTTTATATTGCAAGGCTAGTTGATCTAACATGGCCTTTTGATGATTTCGAACACCAGGAGGTGTAGAGAACAACAAAACAGACCGCTGTGTTTGTTTGTTTACATGCATTTTTTGAGTATTCTATGAGCTGCACTTCTGGTAAAAAGCTTTCCAGCTCAATCAAAACTCGCTCTCTGACTACCATTGCTCCTTGAGTGGATGTGCGTTTACAAGCCAAAGTAAATGCAGTAAACTGTCGTTGACCAGAGATGTCCCTGCAATGGTAGGCAGACCCGCCAGAAAAGGTCTGCACCCCCTGCTTTCCTGGTGGAGAATTGCTTTTGCAACACTGAGACACCAACAGAGAAGTATAAAATAAAATTGTCTCCGTCAGTGCTTGTGTGTGTATGGGTGCAAGCTTGCTGACAGAAAAGCATAAATTTGGCTTAAGGTGTAAAGAGTGAAAAGGAATGGTGAGAGTACAGTCCCCCGTGGTGCTCCTGAGCTGCTGAACACCTGGTTAGACAAACGACCCTTCAGTCTCACAAATTGTGGCCTGTTTGTCAGGTAGTCATTAATCCATGCGATTGTTGAGGTATCCACCTTTGTCTTCAGGAGTTTCTGACAAAACAGTTTTTGTTTTAAATGCACTGGAGAAATCAAAGAACATGATCCTCACAGTGCTGGCTGCTTTGTCCAGATGACAGTGGGTTGGTTGAAGCAGGTGGATGATGGCATCTTCAACCCCAACTCCACAGCGATAAGCAAACTGCAGTGGGTCCTGATACGTTCTTGTTTGCTTACTCAGGGGTGCCAACAGGAGTCTCTCCAGGACCTTCATGATGTGGGATGTCAGGGCAACAGGCCTATAGTCATTGATGACTGATGGGTGAGTTATCTTTGGTACTGGAACAAGGCAGGATTTCTTCCACAACACTGGAACCTTCTCCTGAGTTAGGCTAAGGTTGAAGAGGTGCTGCAGAATCCCACAGAGCTGCTCTCCACAGGCCTTCAGGACTCTGGGGCTGACACCATCTGGAGCTGCAGCCTTGTTCTGGTTCAGTTACTCCAGCTGCCTCTTCACCTGACTTTTGGAGACAGACAAGTGGGAGGGGGAGGCAAAGGGGGTAGCAGCATTTCCTGACTTGGTTGAAGGCGAACTTGTGGAATCAGAAGGGTTCATGGCTAAGGTGAAGGATAAAACATCCGAGGTGTAACAGGAAAGCTGTTGATCAGAGGAGAGTGGGATGTCTGTTTGGCTGGGAACAGGAGAGGGGGATGCTGAGCTAGTTCCTGAATTGAACCTGTTGAAGAATGTGTTCAGTTCATTGGCTCTGTCAAGACTTCCCTCAATCCAATCCTTCTTCTCCTTAAAGCCTGTGATCTTTCTCATTCCTGACCAATGGCCGCTGGCTGCTCTGCTTTTTGACTACGACACTGGGGTCCGCCATTGCTGTAGTACCGCCATATAACCGCTAGTCCCCCATTGGAATACATTGCACTTTAGACACGTTAAAAACAACTTTATTTCCTGGTGCCTATTTTTTTTTACTGTCTATAGCTACATATTGCTCCTGTGATTACGAGGCACCAGGCTGGTTAACGTAGGATACATTTTCTAAATCCTGCATAATTAATGAGGTCCGGACTTTGATTGACAGGTCGTTTCGCTGCCTGGCCCATCGGCTGCATGAAGCTAGCAGAGGGTATCTGGCTGTGGAGCTGAACTCAACCTAACGCATTCTGTCTGAGTCTTTTCAGTTTGATATATTAGAATATTCAATAATGTGTGAGCCTAAGTAAAACATGTTTGTAATTACAAAATGTAAGTTTACATTTTTTTTCCCTTGTCTGTTTGACAACTATAACATTTTACTGCCGATATGCAGTGTGCGATTTGTGAAAAAAGCAGAGGGGGGGATTTTATATTTTTTTAAACTTTTTATTCATGAAAATAACGACAGGTTTGTGTATGCAGGCTGCAGGGCATCTTGCTCATACGTTTACCCTTTAAAAACTGATGGAAAATGTGAAAAACAAAATTATTGTTGACAGAAAAAAATTAAGATAACATCAAATATATTAAGATGATTAAAAGATAAGAAGACTTATCCAGTCATAGCAGGTGAGATTATTATTTCCCCGTGGCATCAGCAGCACCTTGTCCGCCCTCTCAGACCCTTAACTCTCTCTGCATATTTTTCTGTGGTGAAAAAAAATCACATTGGAACCCAGCCGGGGACAGGTGCAGGAATACTTTTCAGGTGTAAGAATCCCTCTATACCCTCAGTTTGTTAAACCGTGTGCACGGATTTGGGGTGCTGCATGAAAGTATAGATATTTGAGTCATTGTAGCCGGGACCATGTCAGCGGTAATATTGATCAATTACAGTTTTTTCCCCACCACTTAAAAACCTGATGTTCTTTTTGTTGTTTGTTTTTTAAACAGTGCATCCACCAGCGCAATTTTCATATATTCAGTATCATCTTTAATGCAAGGTTTTCTAATTATGCTGCGCTACTAGCTCCATGCTTCCCAGAGGAAAGACGGACATACACTTATTTGGACTATTTCCACAAATTTTGCGATCTGTTTGTCTTCAAAGCCGTATAAAAACAAATATTGCATTTGTTGTGCATGGAGTTGAAACAAACCTGGTCACTAGTGAGATCTTAGTCGTAATATTTAAAAGTTAAAGTAATAATACCCTTTTTTCAGTTTAAAGCTCTGAAAAGGGCCAGGACGATGCCCAAATCAGCGCGCACATAAAACGTGCGTATGGATTTTATTAAACTGAGGGTACATATGAACCTCAACATATGAACCTCAAAATTATTTCTGCACCTGACCCCTGCCGGGCTCCGTGCAGAGATGAAGGGTAGATTGTTGAGTGTTTTTATCATTCTATTCCTCTAGTCTGCCAAACGGATTCTGCAGGATTCTGGGTTGATTGCGCAGAATCCCCTCTTGAACTCTGCTGCGGAGACGGAACCTGTAAACTGCAGCCATTATTTTATGAAGGTGATCACCGATGTTGTTTATTAGAAATGTTTTATTAACCTTACCTTAACCTATTATCAATTCAAAGATACCTTACCTTACCTTAACCTATTATCAATTCAAAGATGCAAACTCTCTGAGGATCAGTATTATTTGTTCTGATAATGAAGCATATGTTTGCGGGAGAAACAGAGAAACACAAAGGCGTTCACAATCTTTAACAACTTTTATTTTCAAGAATAAAAAAAATAAAAAAATCATCAAAAAAGGTGAAAAACGTGCTCCTGACTTGACTCCAAACCCTCCGCCCTCGGCTGTATCAGGATATCAGGATGTCGACCGTGGCGTTATATTTATTCATTCAAATTCAAATTCAAAAATACTTTATTGATCCCAGAGGGAAATTAAGTGTTGGTATAGCTCATATAATTAATTCTTTAAGGAGTTGTTGTAGATGATGATGGCTGTGGGCAGGAAGGATTTCCTGTAGCGGTCTGTATTGCAGCAAAACTGAAGAAGCCTCCGATTGAAGACGCTCTGTTGTTGTATGACTGTCTCATGAAGAGGATGCTCAGGGTTGTCCATAATTTATTTGATTTTATGTAGAATCCTTCCTTGCATTATCATCTCAAGATTTTCCACAGTTGTCCCAAGAACAGAACCTGCCTTCTTTATCAGATTGTTTAGCCTTTTTAAATCCCTGGCTCTGATGCTGCTACCCCAACAGATGACGGCTGAAGAGATTACACTCCACAACAGACTTGTAGAAGATCTGCAGCATCTTGGTGCAAACCTTGAAGGACCTAAGCTTCCTCAAGAAGTACAATCTGCTCTGTCCCTTCTTGTAGACAAATTCAAATTCAAAAATACTTTATTGATCCCAGAGGGAAATTAAGTATTGGTATAGCTCATATGATTAATTCTTTAAGGAGTTGTTATAGATGATGATGGCTGTGGGCAGGAATGATTTCCTATAGCTGTCTGTATTGCAGCAAAACTGAAGCAGCCTCCGGCTGAAGACGCTCTGTTGTTGTGTGACAGTCTCATGAAGAGGATGGTCAGGGTTGTCCATAATTTTTTTGATTTTATGTAGAATCCTTCCTTGCATTATCATCTCAAGATGTTCCACAGTTGTCCCAAGAACAGAACCAGCCTTCTTTATCAGGTTGTTTAGCCTTTTTAAATCCCTGGCTCTGATGCTGCTACCCCAACAGATGACGGCTGAAGAGATTACACTCTCCACAACAGACTTGTAGAAGATCTCCAGCATCTTGGTGCAAACCTTGAAGGACCTAAGCTTCCTCAAGAAGTACAATCTGCTCTGTCCCTTCTTGTAGACAAATTCAAATTCAAAAATACTTTATTGATCCCAGAGGGAAATTAAGTGTTGGTATAGCTCATATGATTAATTCTTTAAGGAGTTGTTATAGATGATGATGGCTGTGGGCAGGAAGGATTTCCTATAGCTGTCTGTATTGCAGCAAAACTGAAGCAGCCTCCGGCTGAAGACGCTCTGTTGTTGTGTGACAGTCTCATGAAGAGGATGGTCAGGGTTGTCCATAATTTTTTTGATTTTATGAAGAATCCTTCTTTGCATTATCATCTCCAGATTTTCCACAGTTGTCCCAAGAACAGAACCAGCCTTCTTTATCAGGTTGTTTAGCCTTTTTAAATCCCTGGCTCTGATGCTGCTACCCCAACAGATGACGGCTGAAGAGATTACACTCTCCACAACAGACTTGTAGAAGATCTCCAGCATCTTGGTGCAAACCTTGAAGGACCTAAGCTTCCTCAAGAAGTACAATCTGCTCTGTCCCTTCTTGTAGACGGCTTCACTGTTCAGTCTCCAGTCCAGTCTGTTGTCAAGGTGAACTCCGAGGTATTAATACTCCTCAACCACCTCCACTTCTTCTCCCATGATGGAAACAGTGTTTGACTTATCCCTGTTTCTTCTGAAATCTACAATCATCTCCTTTGTTTTGTTCACATTCAAAGTAAGACGATTGTTTCCACACCATGTCACAAAGCGGTCCACCAGCTCTCTGTATTCAGCTTCTTGTCCATCTCTGATACACCCGACAATTGCAGAGTCATCTGAGTATTTCTGCAGATGACAGGTCTCTGATTTGTACTGGAAGTCTGAGGTGTACAGAATGAAAAGGAATGGTGAGAGTACGGTCCCCTGTGGTGCTCCTGTGCTGCTGACCACCTGGTTTGAAACACAATTCTTCAGTCTCACAAATTGTGGTCTGTTGGTCAGGTAGTCATTGATCCAGGCGATTGTTGAGGGCTCCTCCTGTGTCTTCAGCAGTTTCTGACAAAGTAAATCAGGCTGAATTGTGTTAAATGCACTGGAGAAATCAAAGAACATGATCCTCACAGTGCTGCCTGCTTTGTCCAGATGACAGTGGGTTGGTTGAAGCAGGTGGATGATGGCATCTTCAACTCCAACTCCACAGCGATAAGCAAACTGCAGCGGGTCCTGATACGTTCTTGTTTGCTTACTCAGGAGGGCCAACAGGAGTCTCTCCAGGACTTTCATGATGTGGGATGTCAGGGCAACAAGTCTATAGTCATTGATGACTGATGGGTGAGTTATTTCTGGGGAGTAGAATTTAAATCATTATTAGATTACAATTATTACCATATTAATCCATTCATAGCAGCACACACAAGGCACTTTCATCCACACGCATTCAACACACATACAGTGCACGCACTTTTCATACAGGGAATTTAATACTTAACACATTGTTATACACTATTAATATACATTGCATATATACAGTCAATTTACACATGTAAACATATTGCAGATTAGACTAGGCTAATAAACATCCTCCACTCGGCTTTACATACATTTTGACAGCAATACACTACCGTTCAAAAGTTTGGGGTCACATTGAAATGTCCTTATTTTTGAAGGAAAAGCACTGTACTTTTCAATGAAGATAACTTTAAACTAGTCTTAACTTTAAAGAAACACACTCTATACATTGCTAATGTGGTAAATGACTATTCTAGCTGCAAATGTCTGGTTTTTGGTGCAATATCTACATAGGTGTATAGAGGCCCATTTCCAGCAACTATCACTCCAGTGTTCTAATGGTACAATGTGTTTGCTCATTGGCTCAGAAGGCTAATTGATGATTAGAAAACCCTTGTGCAATCATGTTCACACATCTGAAAACAGTTTAGCTTGGTACAGAAGCTACAAAACTGACCTTCCTTTGAGCAGATTGA
This sequence comes from Valencia hispanica, assembly GCA_963556495.2. Lineage (NCBI taxonomy): Eukaryota > Metazoa > Chordata > Actinopteri > Cyprinodontiformes > Valenciidae > Valencia > Valencia hispanica. The sequence continues at coordinate 54,233,820 of OY747711.1, forward strand.
GTTTCTGGATCATCACATTTGTGGGGTCAATTAAACGCTCAAAATGGCCAGAAAAAGAGAACTTTCATCTGAAACTCGACAGTCTATTCTTGTTCTTAGAAATGGAGGCTATTCCATGCGAGAAATTGCTAAGAAATTGAAGATTTCCTACAACGGTGTGTACTACTCCCTTCAGAGGACAGCACAAACAGGCTCTAACCAGAGTAGAAAAAGAAGTGGGAGGCCGCGTTGCACAACTGAGCAAGAAGATAAGTACATTAGAGTCTCTAGTTTGAGAAACAGACGCCTCACAGGTCCCCAACTGGCATCTTCATTAAATAGTACCCGCAAAACACCAGTGTCAACATCTACAGTGAAGAGGCGGCTGCGGGATTCTGGGCTTCAGGGCAGAGTGGCAAAGAAAAAGCCATATCTGAGACTGGCCAATAAAAGAAAAAGATTAAGATGGGCAAAAGAACACAGACATTGGACAGAGGAAGACTGGAAAAAAAGTGTTGTGGACGGATGAATTCAAGTTTGAGGTGTTTGGATCACAAAGAAGAACGTTTGTGAGACGCAGAACAACTGAAAAGATGCTGGAAGAATGCCTGACGCCATCTGTTAAGCATGGTGGAGGTAATGTGATGGTCTGGGGTTGCTTTGGTGCTGGTAAGGTGGGAGATTTGTACAGGGTAAAAGGGATTCTGAATAAGGAAGGCTATCACTCCATTTTGCAACGCCATGCCATACCCAGTGGACAGCGCTTGATTGGAGCCAATTTCATCCTACAACAGGACAATGACCCAAAACACACCTCCAAATTGTGCAAGAACTATTTAGAGAAGAAGCAGGCAGCTGGTATTCTATCGGTAATGGAGTGGCCAGCGCAGTCACCAGATTTGAACCCCATTGAGCTGTTGTGGGAGCACCTTGACCGTATGGTACGCAAGAAGTGCCCATCCAACCAATCCAAATTGTGGGAGCTGCTTCTAGAAGCGTGGGGTGCAATTTCTCCAGATTACCTCAACAAATTAACAGCTAGAATGCCAAAGGTCTGCAATGCTGTAATTGCTGCAAATGGAGGATTCTTTGACGAAAGCAAAGTTTGATGTAAAAAAAATCTTATTTCAAATACAAATCATTATTTCTAACCTTGTCAATGTCTTGACTCTATTTTCTATTCATTTCACAACGTATGGTGGTGAATAAGTGTGACTTTTCATGGAAAACACAAAATTGTTTGGGTGACCCCAAACTTTTGAACGGTAGTGTATGTCTCGAGACTTTTCTTATCCAATTGTCTTCGATAACGCGTTGTGATAATTCAGTTTAAATTGCTGTATTTTGTTCGATTGTAATTATAGTAACACTACATTTTAATAATTATTTTAAGTTATGAGTTCTTACCTTATGAGATTGGGGAGAAAAGAGCTGTCGGAGGCGCACAGATGGCTGCAGTAGAATGAAGCGGGAGCTCTATATATACAGTCAATGAGCGGATTAGCCTTTAGCTTAGCTAGCCAGGTTTAGCATCAGAGCTAAAGGCACGGGAGCAGAATGGGCGGGACTACAACAGAAATACACGCCCCGCGAGGGCCAGGCAGGGCCGAGTCTACAGTGAAGATCCCGCCCTTATGCCCTTTTTAGGAACATGCTGTGTCAGAACCGGGGAGGAGGAGTCTGTAAATCCGCCATGATTTCCCCCATGAACATGGTCATTTTGGTAAACGGGGAGGAGTGCGGAAACGCTGTCCATTATATATACAGTCAATGTTCCTGACCAGACATCTCTGATATTGTTCCTCTGTAGTCTGTTCTCCAATTTCTTCCTGTATGCTGTTGAAATGTTGTAAATGTAGTAGAGAGCAAGGCAAGGCAATTTTATTTGTATAGCACACTTTCAACAGCAGGGCACTTCAAGGTGCTTTACATGATTTGGTGATTTAAAAAACAAAAAACACATTACACATGATACACAATAAAGCAAGAGAAAGATTTAAAAAAAGCAAGAGAGCATGAACACATTTCATACATATGACATCAAGCATTTACTCGAAGGCAATTCTAAACAGATGGGTTTTTAGTCTCGATTTAAAGCAGTTCAGAGTTTCAGCAGCTCTACACGTCAGGAAGTCTGTTCCAGATAAGGGGAGCATAAAAACTGAAAGCTGCTTCTCCATGTTTAGTTCTGAGTCTAGGGATGTTTAGTAGGCTAGAGTTGGAGGACCTGAGTGGTCTTGGTGGTTGGTACTGTGACAACAGGTCTTCAACATATTTTGGTGCAAAGCCATGTAATGATTTATAAACTAGTAGGAGTATTTTGAAGTCTATTCTCTGAGCTACAGGGAGCCAGTGTAAGGACTTTAGAACTGGGGTGATGTGCTCTACTTTCCTGGTTCTAGTGAGGACGCGAGCGGCAGCGTTCTGGATCAGCTGCAGCTGTCTGATTGACTTTTTAGGCAGACCTGTGAAGATGCTGTTGCAGTAATCAATCCGACTAAAGATAAATGCATGGATGAGTTTTTCGTGCGAGGCATGATTAAAATCACCAGATATTGTACACAAATGCATTGGGGTGCTGGGTCTATAGCTTAGCAACAACGGAACCGATGACATCACATGCTTTGTCGGCAACGGCTAAAGGTGGAATGTAAACAACTGCCAAAATTACACTGGTGAATTCTCTTGGTAAATGAACGAAAAAACTTACTGCCAACAGTTCGACATCTGGGCTGCAGAGACGACACTTCACAGTAACACGTCCTGGATGACACCATCTGTTGTTGACAAGCACTGCTACTCCACCTCCTTTTCTTTTCCTGCTCGTCGTCAGACCTCTGTCTGCTCATACAGTCAGGAAGCCCGGCAGAGAGACGTTGGAGTTAGGGATATGATCCTGCAGCCACGTCTCAGTAAAACACACAACAGTGCATTCCCGGTACTCTGGCTGAGTCCTTGTAAGGGCTTGGAGTTCATCCATCTTGTTAGCCAGTGATCTCACGTTGCCCATTATGCTCGATGGAAGATGGAAGATGGCTTGAACTTCCTCTTTCTCTGTCTCCTTTTTGCGCCTGCTCTGCATCCACGTTTTCTCCTTATCAACTCATCAGGGATTTGTGGCTTCAGTTGAGGTATTATTTCAGCTTTTGCAATGTTAATCAGCTGCTCCCGGCTGTAAACCACATTGTTGCCATGGTTACGCATCATAACAAATTGTCAGAAAGGGAAACATTTACAGCAAAAATCCTTCCAGCTTCACAGCACCAAAAACTAGAAAGTATACAGGTAAAAAAAATGCAATCTTCCTCAAGAAAAAAGAGGAACCAATGTACAAAAAACTAAAACTTAATACAGGTCCTTCTCAAAAAAGTAGCATATTGTGATAAAGTTCATTCTTTTCCATAATGTAATGATGAAAATGAAACTTTCATATATTTTAGATTCATTGCACACCAACTGAAATATTTCAGGTCTTTTATTGTTTTAAAACTGATGATTTTGGCATACAGCTCATGAAAACCCAAAATTCCTATCTCAAAAAATTAGCATATTTCATCCGACCAATAAAAGAAAAGTGTTTTTAATATAAAAAAGTCAACCTTCAAATAATTATGTTCAGTTATGCACTCAATACTTGGTCGGGAATCCTTTTGCTTAAATGATTGCTTCAATGCGGCGTGGCATGGAGGCAATCAGCCTGTGGCACTGCTGAGGTGTTATGGAGGCCCAGGATGCTTCGATAGCGGCCTTTAGCTCATCCAGAGTGTTGGGTCTTGCGTCTCTCAACTTCCTCTTCACAATATCCCACAGATTCTCTATGGGGTTCAGGTCAGGAGAGTTGGCACGCCAATTGAGCACAGTAACACCATGTTCAGTAAACCATTTACCAGTGGTTTTGGCACTGTGAGCAGGTGCCAGGTCGTGCTGAAAAATGAAATCTTCATCTCCATAAAGCTTTTCAGCAGATGGAAGCATGAAGTGCTCCAAAATCTCCTGATAGCTAGCTGCATTGACCCTGCCCTTGATAAAACACAGTGGACCAACACCAGCAGCTGACATGGCACCCGAGACCATCACTGACTGTGGGTACTTGACACTGGACTTCAGGCATTTTGGCATTTCCTTCTCCCCATTCTTCCTCCAGACTCTGGCACCTTGATTTCCGAATGACATTCAAAATTTGCTTTCATCCAAAAAAAGTACTTTGGACCACTGAGCAATAGTCCAGTGCTGCTTCTCTGTAGCCCAGGTCAAGTGCTTCTGCCGCTGTTTCTGGTTCAAAAGTGGCTTGACCTGGGGAATGCGGCACCTGTTGCCCATTTCCTGCACACGCCTGTGCACTGTGGCTCTGGATGTTTCTACTCACAGACTCAGTCCACTGCTTCTGCAGGTCCCCCAAGGTTTGGAATCGGCCCTTCTCCACAATCTTCCTCAGGGTCCGGTCACCTCTTCTCGTTGTGCAGCGTTTTCTGCCACACTTTTTCTTTCCCACAAACTTCCCACTGAGGTGCCTTGATACAGCACTCTGGGAACAGCCTATTCGTTCAGAAATGTCTTTCTGTGTCTTACCCACTTGCTTGAGGGTGTCAATGATGGCCTTCTGGGCAGCAGTCAGGTCGGCAGTCTTACCCATGATTGCGGTTTTGAGTAATGAACCAGGCTGGGAGTTTTTAAAAGCCTCAGGAATCTTTTGCAGGTGTTTAGAGTTAATAGAGAAGGACCTGTATGTACCCAACAGACCCACTCCAAAATGCAGCCACCCGGACCGGCGCCATCCTATAATAATTAGGGCAATTACTATTAAAATTAGTAATTTAGGTCGAAATTACCAAGTTGGGGCACCAACCTGACTGTCCAAGAATTAATAATAGCCACATAGGTCAGTCTCAGTTATTGTCTATGAACACTTACCTGATAAGGCTGAGGTATCAAAAATAATAGATTAATGAGTTCAGCACTGACGTTCTTCGAACAGGAAGTCACGACACATGTATATTGAAGAACAACAAACCACTTTCCAAAATTCAAGTTTATTAACAAAAGGAATTCAATGTTCCAGTCAAACTACCTTATTAAACAAATTCACTAACTGTAAGTAACTAGCAACTGTAAGTAATGAGAACGTACAATTCTAGAACAGTATGTTCTAGAATTGCGCTTCTCTGGGTGGCTGAATGTTGGAGCAACTCTGTTGGCTACATATTTAATTTAGTTTTTTCAAAAGTTGGTTCCTCTGTTTTCTTGAGGAAAGATTGCATTGTTGGGGCGAAATCCTTTGTAGTTTTTGGTGCTGTGAAGCTGCAAGGACATTTGGTGTTAACTTTTAATTTTTTGATTATTTGTTATGATGTGTAAACGATGGCAACAAGCTGGTTTACAGCCGGGAGCAGCTGATTAACATCGCAAAAGCTGAAATGATGCCCCATCTGAAGCCACCAATCCCTGATGAGTTGAGAAGGAGGAAGCATGGATGCAGAGCTGGAGTAAAACAGAGACAGAGCTCTTCTGCGCCTCTCTTGGGGCATGCGGTCAGCCCTTAAGTCCGCTTGGGGCTGTGGCCTGTGCCCTGGGGGTTCTTTGGATGTCTATGGCTCCAATCTCCTTTGTGTCTGTATCAATTCCTGGGAGGCAAATTGATGGCTCCTCACACCAGCTATTGAACACTCATATGGAGAAACCTTATATACACCAGCATGCTCATACACACACACACCCACACACAGGTGTGGGGATCCTGGAGTTGACAGATGCATTCTTGGGCTTAGGTTACCATAACTAAATCTTTTAATTACCATTACCATGAGTTTTTCAGTGACGCTATTATTATATATCTATTAGTGGGTTGTGGTTGTGTAGTACTTGGTTCGCATTGTTTATTTGTTATGTCGTTGTTTTTCCCCTCTCCCTGCCTTCCTCCGGGTGTGGAGGCAGACTGGGATGTTTTCTTGTTCCCTTTCCTCTCTTATATCATCACCTTACCCTCTCCTTCTTTCTTTTTTGCCTACCTCTCTTCATCTTCTTTCTTTCTTCACGTTTATTTTCCTTCTCCGTGTCCATAATTTCTGGGTAAAAAAAAGCAACAGCAATTTCTAATAAAGATTTCTTACATATATATATCAAGTGGAGTACTATAGCAAAAGCTGTAATGCTCCACTTGTGAAAGTAAATCTGTTGGGATTCTACTTGGTACCCAGACACCAATTCTTTTTATTTACTGTCTGGCCACACGGCCAGACAGTAAATAAAAAAAGGAAAAAAAGGAGACAGAGAAGGAAGTAGTTCAAACCATCACTTTCATTGATCATAATGGGCAATGTGAGATCATTAGCTAACAAGATGGATGAACTCCGAGCCCTTACAGGGACTCAGCCAGAGTATCCGGAATACAGTGTCATAATTGAGATGTGGCTGCAGGATCATATCCCTTACTCCAATGTCTCTCTGCCAGACTTCCTGATTATATAAGCAGACAGAAATCTGAAGAGGAGCAGGAAAAGTAAGGGAGGTGGAGTAGCAGTGCTTGTCAACAACAGATGTGTCATCCAGGATATGTTACTGCGATGTGTTGTCTCTGGTGCCCATATATTGGACTCTTGGCAGTTAAATTTCATCCATATTATTTACTAAGAGAGTTCACCAGTGTTATTTTGGCAATTCTCTACATTCCACCTTCAGCCGTTGCCGACAATGCATGTGATGTCTTCAGTTCTGTTTTTGATAAGCTACAGGAGTCATTTATGACCAAGCAAGACCTCCTCTGGAACAATCAGATCACAATCTTGTTTTTCTCTGCTCAGTATCTAAACCACTTGTTCAGAGGCAACGCGTGACATATGGAACTGTGAAAAAATGGTCACAGGAAGCTGAGGGAGCCCTGCAGGGTTGTTGTGAGACCACAAATTGGATTAGCCTTTGCCAAGCACATGGAGAGGACATTAATGCCATGACTGAGTGGGTGACAGACTATATAAACTTCTGTGTGGACAACATCATCCCCACCAGAATAGTGAGACGCTACCCTAATAAGAAACCCTTGATTACCAGTAACCTGAAGGAACTGTTAAACAAGAAAAAAGAGCTTTGAGGGAAGGAGACAGGGAGTTATTGATGAGTATACAGAAGCAACTTAAAGTCAAGAGTAAACTACAGGAGTGGAGTGCACCAGCTGGTCCTAACTTAAGCCAGTCCTAAGCCCTACGCCAGACTTAGCTAAGTCAGACGTAATAACTGGAGTTTGAACCGAGTGCACCAACTCAGACTACGACCAGTCACAGCTGCGCCTGGCCGTATCGTGCGCGCTCACAAGGATAAAAGCGTCGCTGTGCTCGTTGCCTAGCAACGCATCAACCCAAAGCACAGCAAGGATGGAAGAGGGAGGCACTTTTCTTCAGAAAAAGAGAAAAGTACATTTTACCGATGATGAAATTAGGAAACTTTTACAACTATACGCGGAGCACAAAGATGTGTTGACTACCAAATTTAATAACACGAATACAAACAAACAAAAGAGCGCAGCTTGGAAGATGATCACGGCTGCCATAAATAACGAGTGTAACGGCGGAGTGCGTACAGTTGAAGAGGTGAGAAAAAAATGGAAAGATCTCCTATCAAGAGCAAAAAACGACCAGTCTGCTCCTAAAAATCCCCAGACTGGCGGAGGCCCTCTTCCAAAAGCTTCGCCATATAGCACTATAGTTATAGATATTTTTGGAGAGGATTCACCTGCTTTTGTCGGCCTTAATGGTGTTGACAGTTCAGCGCCCGCGTCATCTGATAAAGAGAACTGGGAGGATGAGAGCTGCGCTGAGGAAAGGACAGACTTTACAGCCACCACTGGTAGGTCATTCATAAAGATGCCCTAAATAATCCTTAGACCTATGTTTTATTAACAATATTAAAATATTGTATATTCAAATGAGAGACAGGAGGAGGAAAGCCCAACACCAGTGATGCAGGAGGAGCTCCCAAAAAGGCAGTGTTCTTCTCAGAAACGAAAAAGAGACCAGGATGAGCTTCAGAGAATCCTTCTGGAAAAAGAGATCTATAGAGTGGAGGTGGAAACATCAAAGTTAAAGACTGAGCAGGAAAAGCTGGAGCTTGAAAAAGAAAAGATCAAATTAGAAATTAAACTCCTCCAACGTCAAACAAGGGACAGTTACAGTGTGTCAGAACAAGACAATTTCTCATTTACGATTTTGTAAATTATGTATAAATACTATTTAGCTCTATTTAGCCTATAATACATGTTAATTTGAGGTCATTTTTACGCATTTTGTTTCAAATCAACTTTTGACAATTATTTTATGTTAATGTTTATTATATTTAATGACACATTTATTGTTATTCGTTTACTTGTTTTTTATTCTTAATATATGTACTTAATCATTTACAAATAAATGTAATACAGCAGTTTCTTCTCAATTTTATGATTATATAGCCATTTAACATCTTTTCTCTGCCGTGCGCTTTGAACCTTGTTAAAAGCATCACTTCCTCAGCCAGAGAACGTTATAGGTTGTTGATGATGTGATTGCGGACTAGTCGGCCACTCATATCTTCAGGGATTGTGGCCACGAGGTTTTCCTCCTCTTCTTCAAGAACCACATCTTCTTGTCTCGGGAGGGGAAGTCGTTTTGACACACAAATGTTGTGCAGTACAACAGTGGCAGCAATAATTACGCAAACACCCTCGGGGTGCATGCGTAGTTCGCTGTGGAGGCAGTGGAACCTAAAAAACAACACCGAAATTATGTTAGCTACTACTAATACTAATAATAATCATTAAAATAATAATAATAATAACTTGCCGACGTTTGAGCACACCGATGCAGCGCTCAATGAGGTTGCGGGTCGTGGTATGCTTTCTATTGTAGGTGCACTCCTGTGCTGTTCTTTGTGCAATGACAGAAGTCATCAGCCATCTCTTTAGTGGGTACCCACTGTCACCAAGGAGAATGCCATTTACTCGTCCTGCCTCAAACTCTCGATGAAGAGCACTCTCTCTTAAGATGCATGCATCATGTGTTGACCCAGGCCATTTAGCGACTAGGTCGTATATGGTCATGTCAGGGTTGCAGACAATCTGGACATTGACTGAATGAAAGCCATTTCTATTTACATATAAATATTCGTGCTCAGAAGGAGCTTGAATGAAGACATGGGTGCCATCAATACACCCAATTACGCCAGACAGCCCTGATTGAAAATAAAAGTCTTGTTTAATTTTCATCGCTTCTTCCTGTTTGGGCAAACGAATGTAACGGCCCATACAGCGCTGGAGAGACAAATAAACTCTTCTTATTGCCCTTCAAGCCGTTGTCCGATGGACGTTTATCATGTCCCCCATTGTATTCAGAAATGCGCCATTTGCATAAAATCTCAGCCAGTACCTGCAGGCTCGGTGACAGCACCCCGTTTCTCTCAGAAGTGCTGCAGCAGTGGGGAGAGCTCATCGATTATTTCAAGAAGGGTTTGCCTATCAAATCGAAATCTTTCAAGCAACTGACTGTCTGAAAATATATCTAGTGGGTTTGTACGATCCCGTAAAACACGCTCTCTCTAAACGTTCTTTCCTGCCCAAGTCTGTAAATTAGACGCCTCGCTGCCATTGTTTATAAGGTCTAGTAATGCCTCTAACAACGGCTGTAGTGATGATGGGAAATGATTATTGTCATGGATACTAGTCAGAACTTCCAATTTACGCCTGGTCCATGCTAGGCGTAAAAGTTACACCTGGGCGTAGCTTCTAAAGGGCTTACGCCTGAGTGGTGCACTCGTCCAAACAATGAGATGGGCGTAAATTTAAAATCTACGTCGGACTTAAGGTTACAGCCGGGGGTACGACCAGCTGGTGAACTCCACTCCTGAGGAACAATATCAGAGATTTGTGGTCAGGAATGAATAAGACCACAGGCTTTTTTGTCCTTGCTGCTGAAGGAGGAGTAGGCTCTCCCGATCTCTCCCAATCTCTTGTCTTATTCTTATTTCTTTTCTTATTTCCTTTTCTTAGATTTTTTTCTTAGTTACTTTATACACCCAGCCTTTGGAATTACTGTCTTAAACCAGATGTGTTTTTTGGATTATTCTTTGAAGGACTGTGGAACAAAATGGCGTTTTGCTCAGCTGAGGACTTTGACAAACTGCTCCAAAGAATGGACGAAATGGAGATAAAGATATGTCGCTTTGAACTGAACATGGAAGTAAACACTGGATATGGAAATGAGACAGTTTACTGATGACTACACACTGGGAGCAAGAACCTGGTAGCCCGGAGTTAACTGGGTCCAACAGTCTCGCACATGAGCCACAGAACAACACTACTCCCCCAGCCAAAAGGCACTTAACGGGTAGAACACCCCATTCAGTTTGATGAGCACTGGCTTTAAAGCGCACTGAAACAAATTCCAACCCAAAACAAAACATATTACTCCCCCTGGAATACAGCTGAAAAACAGATTCACAGCTCTCAGTTCCCCTTAAAGACGACGCAGACCCCAGGACCAGTCAAGGTCACCAGGAGAAATCCAGCCTCATGAAGCGGACACATAAGAAAGTACGAACCCCCCCCCACCAAAAGTTCAAAAAATTCATGATGGTTTAATAAATGGGATCAAAGACTTCTGTAGACAGAACAGTAGTGTTATCAGCTGCCCCAAGAATACAGTGGGGGAAATCTCAGAAAAAATTCAGACAATCATAGATCAGCACCCGAAACTGGAAAAGCTTGTAATCCAAACAGAATCAACTGATGTAGACAAAAACAGTCAGAGATTCTGAAGAGAGATCTCTCTAATCTGCTGTAGAGACTTGATGGACCTAACATAAACATCTTTATCTGCGGACCAGGCCCTTAAGGGACTGATGCAAGATACAGTAGACTTCACATGCTCCATAAATGGTTGAAGAGACAATCTGTCAAAAAATCGATCTCATTTATTAATAATTTTTAAATATTTTAATGTGCCAAGCATCTGTTCAAGGAAAACATACGTCTTAACAAAGCTGGAGTTATACTGCTGACCTCAAATATGTTCTGTTATCTGAATCGGAAAGCTAAACACTTGATAAAGCAACCGAGGGCTGACCTCGAAGCACGGCTCGTGGATACTACCAGAGAATAAACACTTCCCCAAACACACCAAGTCAAGCTGACGCCACCAGCCCAATCAGATGCAAGACCCGCAGAGATCGACAGAGACCAAACACTTCCTACCTTTTTTATGACTGCACCAGCAGCGAGCAAAGACGTACAGCTCTCACCACAGCGTTCTTCAAGTATTCAAATGTCATCGATTCATCTACACCAAATTACTCTCCCTTTAGAAATTTCCCAGATAGGATGTACTCTGCCCATGCCCCAACTGGTAGTACTGTAACAGAAATCTGACATAGAAGGGGACCGGACTGTAATTCTACTCCCATCGTCTGCCAGAAGTTTCCACGCCTCCCTGAGAGTAGTATTCCAGTGCTTATAAGCAGCAGAAAACAAAAAACTAAAGCCAAACTCTCTTATATTAAAGAAAATCTCAAATTGATCATCTGTCAGAACAAAAAACTAAAGCCAAACTCTCTTATATTAAAGAAAATCTCAAATTGATCATCTGTCAGAAGGTTCAGCTACCCATCATCAAACTACCTAAATTAGCTTTATTAAACAATAGGTCTTTGTCAGGAGAGTCGTTTCTGATCAATGAATTCATCCCTGAACATAATGTACACGCCCTTTTTTTTATCAGAAACCTAGCTAGATGTAAATAATGGAACATTGTCATTGATGGAATCTACTCCAGATTTTTTAAAGCAAGAGCAGGAAACAGATGAGGTGGAGACGTGGTCACAATTTTTCATTACTCAATGAACTTAAAAAAGGTATTCCTGGACATATTTGACTCTTTTGAATACCTAGCTACCCAGATAAATGAGCCTAACAAAACTTTATTTTTAAGCTTATATAAACCCCCAAAACTTAACTCTAACTTCTTTAATGATTTCAGTGAACATCTCTCCGTAATATGTTTCGACTATGACCAATTAATAATTGTTGGGGACTTCAACATCCACACTGACAACCCCCAAGATAGACTAGATAAACATTAGGTGACACTCTTCATAACTTCGGCCAGACCCAGCATGTCAAACAACCAGCACACCCATAGCCCGCGCCTGGGGCAGGGCTTGGTGACCATGGGTGGTAGCTCCTGGTGACTGCATGTGGTGCCTCTGGGGGGTTGCACTGGTGTACATGGGTTATTGGCCTGGTAACCGTGCTGCTCCTGGGTGGGTTTGGGTGCTCGGGGTGCTGGGGCGCTGCACTCCTTGCCTGTGGTGGTGCCTGTCCATGGAGGTCGGTCGGTGGCCGAGATGTGCTGCCATTTTTCCCCCCTCTCTGGGCCGATTCTCATTGCCTATGTCTGGGTGGCATCCCGCTTTGTTGGTGTGTTGTGGTGTCTAGCTGGTGGCTGCAGCTGGTGGGTGGCATTTCTGGGCCTAATCAGCTTTTTGGGCACTAGACTTGGCTCCCGGGTCTTGCTGTTTTGTTCAGATGTGGCTTGGTTGAGCTCGCCGGTGGACTGGCCGGGTACTGGAGCTGCAGGGCAGGTGGATGGGGTGGCTGGAGTTGGTCACTTGCTGAGCCATCAGACAGCAGTTGTCACTCTGTCGGGTATAGGGGGTAGTGGATCTCTGTGTGTCGGCCGGCCGGTGCATCGCTTTGTTTCTGTTCTGGGTGGGCATATCGCCAGGGTTTTGGGCTGGTGTGTACCCTGGGTTCCTGTCTGGGCACAGGGGCCTTCGACACATGGGTAGTGCTGGGTTCCTCTTTTATTGGTGGAGAGGCTGTTACGATCTAGCTGGAAGTGCTCTCCCTCTAAGGGGTGCACTTGGACAGGGGGCAGAATTCAACCTGGGTGTCTAATGTCTTTTGTGCTTTGAAAGTAGACCAAATGTCGGGCTGGGTATAGATCTTCTTCTGGGATGGGGCCGGGGGGACTGCCTTGGGCTCAGTGGGGCTTGGTGGTGCTACAGCCATGGGCCCCGAGGGTGGACGTGCCAGGGTCTCCCCCCCTTGGTGGATCTTGGTAAAGAGAGATGCCTATTGGAGTCAGTGGGTGAGCTGGCTCCCTGGGAAGGCATTTTGTCCCCCAGTCCTTCCCTCCCCATTTCCGGACACCTCTGTCCGCCCACTCCCACATTCTGCCACTCATGTAGGTCCTTGGGGTGTAGGCACGTTACTGGGGTGTGGGGAGGGGTTCCGATCTCCCAATTTTACTGTACACTGTTGGTTATTTTGAATTATGGACCAGGTTATGGAAAGATATTGAGTCCAATTAAACAGAGAAAGATTCTTGGTGTGGGTTCTGTTGAGGGCTGATGGGGTCTTGGAGGTGGACTTATTTATTCAAAAGACACTTTATTACTTGAGCTGGCTCCACTTAAGAGTCCTTGGCTTGGATGTTCAGATGCTTAGGAGGTGGGGAGGACAGTTCACAGTGGTCCTCTCCATCTGGACCAACTGGGATGCAGCAGCCAAGTTCATCTGAGAAGTCAGTGTCCTTATCCATATCCGCTTCACAATGGGTATGATGCAACATGCCAATAAGAAAATTACAATTAGTACTATGGTCGCACTAATTGCCACCTTAATTAGCATTGCTTTCCAATCCCCTAAATTTAGATCTAACCACCCCCCAGACCAGTCTTTCTTTCCAGCATTCGTACTAAGTTCTTCTCTAAGGATTCTAAGCTTAGACATTGCTACAGAGAAAGTTCCATCAGGCTCAGTATTGCTTGGAATATACGTGCAACACTGTTCACCAAAAATCTGGCAGACTCCTCCTTGGTCTGCCATAATCCAATCTATGGCCTGCCGATTTTGCAATGCCATCCTACTAGTTTCATGCAACTGCTGGCCTAACAGTCCAAGAACATCACTAGTATAATTGAGAATTCGTTGTTGATTGTAATAAATGTAATTAATCCATTCCACATTTTATTAATTGCTATCTGAGGTATTATGGACTCAAATCCTGCTTTAACTTCAAAAATCCTTCATCAGGATTTATGGATAAATATAGTTGTGTATCATCTGCATAGCTGTGGAATTTATCCCATGCTGTCTAATGATTCTACCAATTGGGAGCATATATATGGTGAACAGAATTGGTCCAAGCACAGAACCCTGTTGAACTCCACAAGTATCCCTTGAGAGTGAAGAAGATTTATCATTTAGATGAACAAACTGGAATCTATCAGACAAATATGATTTAAACCAGCCTAGTGCTGTTCCTTTGATCCCTGCAACATGTTCAAGCCTTTCTAGGAGAATATTTTATTTTCTTAGTTACTTTATCTACCCAGCCCCTGGAGTTTCTGTATTGGACCGGATCTCTTCTTGGATTACTTTTTAATGGACTTATCAACATGGCTTTTTGCTCAGCTGAGGATTTTGAAAAACTGCTCCACAGAATTGAGGGCATTGAAACGAAGCTACGCCGTCTGGAAATTAATTTTGATCTCCACGCTGATTATGGACAAAATGACACAACTTTACCGTTGAATACAAACAGGGAACAGCCTATCAGCCCGGTGTTACATCGGTCTAACCGTGTCACAGAGACTCCCTACAGGCGTCTTAGCGGCAGAACTCCGCACTCTAATAAAGACTGGCCAGCATTAAAACGCACGGAATCATCAACCCCAGCCTGTTCTCCGAGGAAGAAAAAACAAAAGAAACTCCGGCACAGAGAAGGCTCTGAATCCAGAACTGCCGCTTCTGCTAAAAGTAAACAAAAGAGGTTTCAGCCAAAAACAAGAGATATTTCTCCACCTGGAATCCCGCTGAAAAACAGATTCGCAGCCTTGAGTTCCCTGAAAGATGACGCAGCTCCCAGGACCAGGAGAAACCCAGCCGCATCAAACGGACACATAACGAAGTAAGCCCCCCCAGCAAAGACTGTTATCATACAAGACGGATCAATTAATGGAATTGAGGCTTTTTGTAGCAAGAACACCAGAGTTTATAGCTGCTACAAAAATACAGTGAGAGAAATATCAGAAAAAATCCCAAAAATCTTGGACCAACATCCTGCTTTGGAAAAGCTCGTCATTCACGCTGGATGAGCAGATATCGCGATGAGACAATCAGAGATTCTGAAGAGAGACTTTTCTGATCTCCTACAGAGACTTGATGGACTTAACGTAAACATCCTCATCAGCGGACCAGTCCCTGAAGGGAATGATGAAAGATTTAGCAGCTCCATAAATGGTTGAAGAAACAATCAGCTGAGAAGTCATTCACATTTATTAATAACTTCAAAGTATTTGGAAGTGCTAATCATCTGTTTAAAGCAGGCCAACGTTATCTTAACAAGGCCGGAGTAAGGCTCTTAGCAGCAAACATGTTTTCTTATCAAAATCAGAAAGCAAAACACTTGAGGCGCCCATGGATATCAGAGAACAAAAACAGCAAGTCATGATGGCACCACAGGACCGAACAGATAAACAATCATCAGAGATTAAGTCTTCATCTTCCTGTGACTCAACCACATCAAACGAGTCTCCATTTAGAAACTTTACAGACAGACTGAACGACCAAATCAAATTTGGGACACAATTAACACCTAAACTTAGACTACACCAAACGCCTGGTACTAGTGTCAATAAGCCTGGGAGCTTCCCCACGCTGATTATTACAGATATTTGATATTTGAGGGAACCGGTAAATAAATCCACCCCTACCGTCTCCCAGAATTCGCCCGGCACCCCTGAGGCTATATCAGTGATTATCAGCAGCAGGAAACATAAACCGTTAACCACACGCTCTCATATTAAACAAAATCTCAAATTGATAACCTGTCAGAAGGTTCAGCTGCCCATCATCACAATACTTAAGTTAGCTTTATTAAACATTAGATCTCTATCCGGGAAGTCT
Organism: Valencia hispanica; assembly: GCA_963556495.2. Classification (NCBI taxonomy): domain Eukaryota; kingdom Metazoa; phylum Chordata; class Actinopteri; order Cyprinodontiformes; family Valenciidae; genus Valencia; species Valencia hispanica. The sequence continues at coordinate 54,249,727 of OY747711.1, forward strand.
TTTCTTATCAATGACTTCATCACTGAGCATAATTTACACGCCCTTTTTTTATCAGAAACTTGGCTAGATGAAAATAACGAAACAACTTCATTAATAGAATCTAGTCCTCCAAATTACAATTTCTTAAGCGAGAACAGAAAACAAAGACGAGGTGGAGGTGTAGCCACCATCTTTCGAAACTCAATGAACTTTAAAAAGGTAACTCTGGGCACATTTGATTCTTTTGAATACCTAGCCACACAGATAAACAAGCCTAACAAAGCTTTATTTCTAAGTTTATATAAACCACCAAAACTTAACTCTAACTTCTTTAATGATTTCAATGACCTTCTTTCTGTAATATGTATCGACTATGACCAACTAATCATCGTGGGGGACTTTAACATCCATACCGACAACCCCCAAGATAGACAAGCAAAAACATTAGATGATACTCTCCACAACTTCGGCCTGATCCAGCATGTCAAACAACCAACAATAAAGGACACACTCTGGACTTAATTATCCGCAAAGGTTTAAATATTTCCAACATCTCTGTAATTAATATTGCGTTATCTGACCATTTCTGTATTTTCTTTGAAAGTACCATCTCTGCTAAATTATCCAGCCAAAGTAAGACCACTATAAAAAAGCTTTTTCTAGGGGACAGTTCTGTAGAAACCTTTAAACGTATTTACCCTTCCACCACATCCCCCTCATCTCCCAACTCAAACTCAGTAAATAAGTTGGTAGATAATGTCCTTGCAAAAACCTCAGACATCATGGATTCCATTGCTCCAACTAAAGTGAAAGTACTCTCAGGTAGAAAAAAGTCTCAGTGGACAAGTAATCCACTGGTACGTAGTGAAAAAAGAGAGTGTCGACGAGCCGAGAGAAAAGGGCGGAAAACTCGACTCCAGGTTCACTGTGAGATCTACAAAGAGAGACTGAATAGATATCAGCAAACTATAAAAGATGCTAGGGAATCGTTCTTTTCTGAAATCATCAACAGAAACATTAATAATGCACGGACTCTATTTGCAACAGTGGAAAGACTAACTAATCCTTTAGTGACAGTAGCCCCTGAACTAAACTCTACCAGGGCCTGCAATGAATTTGCCAGCTTTTTCCCTGAAAAGATTCTAACAATTAGACGGTCAATCTGTACCTCAATATCGAACCTCCAACCAGTTCCATCCCCAATAAACAAAAACAATGTAGAGAAAATGTCTGAATTCCACGAATTAAACCAGAACAGCCTTGAAAAAAATCATTATCCAATTAAGCTCCTCCTCCTGCTGTCTTGATATCCTACCCACAGCTTTTCTAAAGAAAGTTCTTCCTGTTATTATGTCTGATCTTGTTCAAATAGTGAACTCATCACTGCTATCAGGTGTCTTCACTCAGGCTTTAAAAACAGCAGTTATTAAACCACTGCTAAAGAAGAAAAATCTGGACAACACGTTAATGCAGAACTACAGGCCAATCTCTAATCTTCCATTCATCAGTAAGATTATTGAAAAAGCTGTGTTTCAGCAGTTAAATGGCTTCATAACAATGACTAACAGTTTTGATGTTTTACAGTCTGGTTTCCGTGCTCACCACAGCACCGAGACTGTCCTCGTCAAAGTATTCAATGACATCCGCATAAATACAGACTGTGGAACAAATACAGTGCTGGTTCTGTTGGACCTCAGTGCAGCATTTGACACTGTTGATCATGATATTTTATTGGAACAACTGGAGAGCTGGGTCAGACTCTCTGGTACAGTACTTGGCTGGTTCGAATCTTACCTAAAGAACAGGGACTTCTATGTTTCAATAAGAAACTTTTCATCAGAACGAACAGAAATCACATGTGGGGTGCCCCAGGGCTCCATCCTGGGGCCCCTCTTATTTAATATCTACATGCTCCCACTAGGCAAGATTATAGCAACCAATAACATTAGCTACCATAACTACGCGGATAACACTCAGCTCTACATTACAATGTCACCAGGTGACTCTGAACCCATTCAAACCCTAAATCAATGCACTGACCAAATAAATGGATGGATGTGCCATAACTTTCTCCAGCTGAATAGAAACAAAACTGAAGTGATTATTTTTGGACCCAAGGAGGAACGATCAAGAGTCAGCACACAGCTTCAATTAATACAGCTAGAAACTACTGATCAGGCTCGAAACCTAGGTGTAGTAATGGACTCAGACCTGAACCTCCAGGGTCACATAAAGGCAATAACAAGGTCAGCCTACTATCACCTGAAGAACATCTCTAGGATTAAACGACTGATTTTGCAACACGACCTAGAAAAACTCATCCATGCGTTTATCTTTAGTCGGATTGATTACTGCAACAGCATCTTCACAGGTCTGCCTAAAAAGTCAATCAGACAGCTGCAGCTGATCCAGAACGCTGCCGCTCGCGTCCTCACTAGAACCAGGAAAGTAGAGCTCATCACCCCAGTTCTAAAGTCCTTACACTGGCTCCCTGTAGCTCAGAGAATAGACTTCAAAATACCCCTACTAGTTTATAAATCATTACATGGCTTAGCACCAAAATATGTTGAAGACCTGTTGTCACGGTACCAACCACCAAGACCACTCAGGTCCTCCAACTCTAGCCTACTAAACACCTCTAGACTCAGAACTAAACATGGAGAAGCAGCTTTCAGTTTTTATGCTCCCCTTATCTGGAACAGACTTCCTGACGAGTGTAGAGCTACTGAAACTCTGAACTGCTTTAAATCGAGACTAAAAACCCATCTGTTTAGAATTGCCTTCGAGTAAATGCCTGATGTCATATGTATGAAATGTGTTCATGCTCTCTTGCTTTTTTTGATCTTTCTCTTGCTTTATTGTGTATCATGTGTAATGTGTGTTTCTTTCTTTTTTTTTTTTTAAATCACCAAATCATGTAAATCACCTTGAATTACCCTGCTGTTGAAAGTGTGCTATGCAAATAAAATTGCCTTGCCTTGCCTTACTGTGGGGATGGGAATTGGAGTGGGATCTGTTATAGGAACCCATTCCACTTTAAAGCCAACGTCAATCTCCGGTAGCTGTTTAGCATGTTGAGTTTCATTAACAGTGTCAATTTGTCTACGTGACCGCAAACTATGTGAGATTTTACTGAGGTTGCATCATACTTAACTTTTTTGAGGCGGACTCTTCCTTCTGTCTGATGCCTTTGCAAACGCTCTGGTGACTGAACGTCGCTTCCCACACCTCTCGGTTAAATCTTCACCTCCTCCAGGACCAGTCCCTTCAGTATTAGCATTCCTGGCATCACCCAACATAGAACAGTTATCAGACTCACAATCTTTCTCATTGTCCTTGACTTTTTCTGTCTTATTTTGTTGACTTGCACTCTCTTTAGTTGCTTCTCGGACTTTCGTGCAGTGGCTCAGATGGTACCATGTCGAGCTGCCTTCAGTTTGGACAGCTGTTGGTGTTGCTTGAGCCACAACAAACGGACCCTTAGGCCTTGGTTTGTGCCATTTCCTCCGGAAGACCTTAACGTACACTTGGTCTCCAGGGGCCACTGGACCTTCGTTATCTCTGCTAGCAGCAACTTCCTTCTCCTTCTCCTGCAGATAAATTGCTTTGTGGATTCTCGTTAGTTGCCTGACATAACTTTTTAGTTCCTGTTCCGCTTGCTCAAGCGGGGGGCTCTTATGGGGTCCCCTGAGATGCGGGGCTGGCATAGCCCTGCTTGTTAGGGCTTCGTGCGAAGACAAATGTGTTGATCTGTGTGTTTGCATGTGGTTAGAAAGCAAAGCGAGTGGCAAAGCATCCACCCAGTTTAGTTTGGCACATGCACATATTTTGTTAATCTTTGATTTTAAAGTTCCATTCACACGTTCAACAATTCCCTGACTCTGAGGATGGTAGACAGATCCTAATCTCTGCTTGATTCTCAACTGTTGTAAAATGCCTTTGAAAACTTTGTGAACGAGTGCCGGACAATTGTCCGAAGAGATTTCTGATGGTATTCCGAAACGAGTTACAACTTCACGACCCAAAAACTTCACTACAATCTCTGCACTCAAATCTTTTGATGGTAGCTTCCACCCATCGGCTAAATCTGTCAATTACGTATCAATTAGTATTTCGTCAACCATAGCTTTCAAGTATGGTGACCAGTAACCTTGGCGGTTTAGTTTTCTTATAACTTCGCCTCTACCACAATGGTCCATGCCATGACAGTCTGATATCAAAATTGTCAGTAGTGAAACTGGTGCCACAATCAAACCTTCATGTGACCTCCACAAACCGTTTTTGTCTTTTGTTGCTCCTCTCTGATGCCACATGTGTTGTTCACTCGGAGTGGCATTTTCTTGTATCTGAATTATGTCTTCAGGTGTAACAGTTGTTTCCACGGAAATAACTGGACTTAGAATAGCAACTTCACATTTAGAAGCTAGTTTTGCTGCCTCATCTGCCGCATTATTGCCTTTTATTACATCTGTGTTGGCCTTGCGGTGAGCTGGACATTTATTCACTGCAAGTTTCGATGGTAGCATCATTGCTGAAATTAGCTCATTTATTTGTCTACCGTGTTGGATAGGACTTCCGTCCGACTTTTTGAATCCTCTTTGTTTCCACACATTGCCGAAAAGGTGGCACACGCCATGAGCATAGGCGGAATCGGAGTAAATGTTTGCTATCTTTCCTTCAGCTAGCTTGCAAGCCTCTGTCAGTGCTGTCAGCTCGGCCAATTGGGCTGAGTAGGGTTGCTCACATTTTTCTGCTTTGACTATTTTGAACTAACTGTGTATTTTCCCAACCACTGCATAGCCTGCGTGGTTTCCTAAGTAGTCTTTGAAACAAGATCCATCTACAAAGTATGTTACGTCGGGATTCTCAAAAGGTGTAGATTCCAAATCTGGTCTTAATCTAGTGTATTTCATTGATTCAGTTCACTCATGAGGTTTCTCCTTCAAACTTAAACGGAACAACATTTGCCGGATTGCTTGTTAAGCATCTTTTTATTGTTACATCTGGGTACGTCAATAGTGGCATGTACTGCAAACACCTTGATTGATGTACCACAAATCTTCCTTGGTTAATGAGTTCCGTGATTTTGTGATGGTATCAATGATGACTGGATACCCCATTGTAATCACTGAGGCCTTTTCATAGGCATAGTGCACTGCAGCTAGGCCTTGATAGCACGGAGGCCAACCTTGGACTACGTTGCCAAGTTTTATACTATAGTAGGCAATTGGCTGTTTTTGTCGACCGCTGCATGATTCCTGCATTGGAACTGCTGAGGCATACATGTTTTGTCGATTAGCTACATATAGTAGAAATGGTTTTGTGTAGTCCGGTGTCGCGAGACACGGTGCTGTCTGCATGTCTCATTTGATAGTTTCAAAAGCTATTTTAGCTTCAGTTGTCCCTTTTAGCTGTGATTTCAGTGAATCAACACATTATTGCTCTAAGTGGTGGCGTTTTTTTAGCGTAATTGTCAATCCATTCAGAGCTGAAACCAGTCATTCCTAAAAATTTCATCATTTGACCAACTGTTTTTGGCTAAGGAGCTTTGCTGACTCCTTCCACATGTTCTGGTGAAATGGAGACAGAACCATGGGAGACCATTCTCCCCAGGTACTCTACCTGTGGTTGACAGTATTGGAGTTTTACTTGTGAGGCCTTATGGTCTCCTTCAACCAATCTGGTAAGAACTTTAATTGAGTCTTGGTGGCAACTTTCAATGGTTTTTGAGCAAATTAGTATGTCATCAACATACTGTATTAATGTACCCTCGATGTCAATCCCTTCAAGATCCTGTTTAAGGATTTGGAGTCTTGTGTATGTGTATTGTTTTCCTTTGTACCTAAAAGCAAAAAGGTACTGGGAGGCTTCTGCCAAAGTAATACTAAAAAATGCCAAACACAGATCTATGACAGTGAAAAATTTGGCATCAGGAGGTAAATTTGTGAGTAATGTATGCGGATTTGGGACTTCTGCAGGCCAATCTTCGATTATGTTGTTGATAGTTCTTAAGTCATGCACCAAACGATATTGGACTTATCTGCTTTTAAGACTGGAAAGATGGGCGTATTACAAACACTATTTGTTTCTTTCAAGACTCCTGCTTTTTGTAGGCCATAAATTGTTGCACTCACTCCTTGTTCTGCTTCTGGTTTCATTGAGTATTGGGGACGATTAGGTAGTCTGACATTCTGTTTTAGGTGTATTTCAACTGGACTGGCTGATTGTACCACACCTACATCTGTGTCTTGTTTTGACCAAAGCTGTTCTGGGACATGGTCTAACATGTCCTTTTTCAACGTGTCCTGGCGGGTTTTAGATTCTCCAAACTGTTGTTTTTCCTGTTTCTTTGGGATAGACACTACTTGTGGTTCAGCAAGTGTAGAAGTTTTGCAAAGGATTTTAATCATAGCTGAATCTTTAGTAGTAAAGATTAGAGGATTATCTGGTGTTTGCCATGGAGCCTGGTTTGCTGTTAACATCATTGGCCCCAAAGCTTTGGATTCAAAGCCTTCATTAACCAACAGAGTTATGTGTGGTGCAGATTCTGTTACATTGTACCATCTCTCAATGAATGGGTTTGTCTTCACATTTATAGCTGCACCTTGTTTTCCTATCACTATGTACTCTGTTATAAGTTCAATCTGTGAGTGTTTTGTTGCCTTGTCCCATTCCTCTTTAAAGATTTTGCTACATGATGGATCAAAGAACATTGTGCAATGAGGATCGCTAAATGGTTTGGTTGAATTTGGAATTTGTGCTTTAATAAATTTTTCCCACTTTTCAAAAACTTCTGTTCTTGACTTAGAGATGTCACCAAGCCAATAAACTTTTGCCTGCTCTATGTTGGCAGGCATTTGGAAGTCTACGCCTGAGCTGTCAATATAATCTCCTTGTGGTGAACACCAAATTTTGGCATTTAATTGACATAACGCATCCCTTCCCAAAAGGTTTATTGGTGTCTGATTCGAAACTAGAATTGGAATTTTGATTTCACTGTTGTCGACACTTAATTTGACTGTAGCTGTTACTGGATTTAATTGCTTTAACCCAGAGAATCCTACTGTCTTAACGAGATTATCTGACATGGGGAGGTTTTTGGCGAAACTGGCGTTTGCGCATGTGTAACTAGCTCCTGTGTCGACGAGCATTTTGATTGGATTATCTTCCAATTTTACTTCAATGATTGGTTCAACTTCTGCATTTAAAGTAACTTGGAACTCCCCTGTAGGGTTCTGTAGGCTCCCCTAATACTCTTGATTTTCTCCCCAAGCGTTAACTGGACCTCTAAAATTTCCTCTACCCCTCCTGCGGCCCCGCCCACTCCACTCGGGCTTTGGAGGTGCACTCCGGCAATTTCGAGCAAAGTGACCTTGGCCACCACATATCCAACAAATGTCTGTAGGACGAGCACCTATCTGCTCTCCACTCCATGTTCTGCGGTTGTAGGGTCGCCTTAGCCCACCCCGCTGGTCACCTGGTTGATTCGGGAACACATTAATCACAGGAGGAGGGGGAGGTTGGGCTGTCATGAACATCTGTGACGTCTGTCCTCCAGTCTCTGAAACAGTTTGTGATGTCATGGCAGTGCCTGTTTGCATTGCAGGTGCTTGTGTTTTTGCTTTAGCCTTATCTTGTAACTCCGCAATGTGGAGCTGGGTCAGCTTGCGTTGAGCATTTCTTTCATTTTCTTGAACCTTTAACTGTTCTTTTCTGTGTTTCCCGACAGCATGGACAACATGATCACGGAACTGTGCGTGAGACATTGAGTGTAGTCCCACGACTCCTTCCAGTTGCTCTTTGGCTTTGTCTGGGAGGGCAGTCACCAAGGCTGATCGAAACAAGGTTGTCATTACAGGATGGATGTTTGGGTTCATTTCAGTCTCTTCACGCCATCTTTTGAGCTGACGCTCAACGTAGGCGGCTGGATTTTCTCCTTCCAGTATTGCTTCACCTTTTAAAGCAGATGGGTCAATTTGGGTAGGGTATTGTTTTCTCAACATTTCCCACACATGGCTTCATGTGTGGGAAACAAAAGGACATAAAAACAAAACAACAAAACAAAAGGACATAAAAACTGGAAAAAAAATAAAGAAACTACCCAATTAGAAATAAACCTACAAGAAAAGGAATTCTTAAAAATGACTAATAGGAGAAATTAAATATGACAGAACTAACTGGACAAATGATAAAAAGAGAAACAAATAAACACACAAAAGCAGGTAAAAAATCTAAAGGTGGGAAGTGAAATTATACGGAAGGGAGGAAGTGCCAAAACAATGCGAAGGAATAAACTAAAATGATATGGTGAACTGAATAATAAAAGGAAATAACTGAAAATCAACAAAAACACCCAAGGAACCTAACAACATGTTGCATCCTGTGTTTGATTAATATAATTTGCATGTTGCTTTGAAGTGTTTTGTTGTTTGCTAATTTGTTTGCATTATTCTGTTTTTTCCTTTTTTGGAACTAGGTTTAATTGGTCCTGGAGCTCCAGGTTTAACAACTGCATCATTTCATTATCTGGTCTATATCTGATTTAATTATTATTGCTCCTATTAAAATGTATGAGTTTATGGTGAAATCCCTTTGTGGTGGGTTAGGGTTATATTTAAAAATTAAAAACTTTACCCCTTATTTCTGCCACCTATAAACCAGTAGTTCCCAAAGTTGGGGTCAGGACTACACTTGGGGTCACAAATATGTTGTGACACAGAGTGAGCGGAATTTTGTCTGGTTTACATAACCATCAATAATTATGATGAATAATTTGATATTAATATAATTATTGCTGAAGTACTTGGGTCCGCTTCCTCCAGAAGCGTGAGCAGTTTGGTGAGTTTCACCACTTGCTCCAAGAGCTTGCTCCAAGAGCTGTGTCTGTATGATGGCCGCTTTCAGCAGTACCACCGCCTGTCCCTCGCCCAGTTTGAGGAGCTGTTGTTCCGTGTCGGTCCAAGCATCACCCGCCAAGACACCAACTACAGGTGCTCAATCCCACCTGCTGTGCGCCTGTCCATCTGCCTGCGGTTAGTAAAACTGTATAATATATGTATAATACGGTAGTCTTTTATTGATAAGTGTGCTAATAGATGCTATGCTATCAGTGTATGCAGTCGGTGTTTACTGATAGCTAACTGTGGTATGGAGACCACTGTTTATAATATTTCTATTGATACTCAGAATGTATATCTAATAAAGTCCTGATTTAGTTTAATTTAGACCTGGTTTAATTCTGGTATAGAACCAGTCTAATATTTGTATATAATCCCTGCAGCTGTCAGACTATAATTGGCCCACTGTAGTTGTAAAAGTTGCTAGCAATCAAATAAATATATGCCAAAGTTAAGACAAAACAGAACAGATTATTTTGTATAATATTAACTATATATTATATAAATATTGATATAATTATAAAATATTTTATATAATAATTATATATTGTGTAATTTCGCTGAGATCAAGAAAGTATTTTAGAATTTAAATAATGTATTTTGTAACTACAATACAGATAATACTATTTTTAAACAATGTTCTCCAGGTTCCTTGCCACCGGAGACTCCTATAGGACCATCACGTCCAGTTTCCGAGTTGGTGTGTCCTCAGTGTGCCACATCGTCCCCCAGGTAGCGACGCCCATGTGGGACTGTCTAGAGGACGACTACATGGCTGTACCTTCCACTGAACACTGGCGGTCCATTGCAGAGGGATTCCAGGAGCGGTGGAACTTCCCACTCTGCTGTGAAGCTCTAGATGGGAAGCATTTATTGACAGCATATTATTTTGTTAATAAATGGAGCTTGCCTCCAACATGAACAAAAATCTCTTTATTATCTTGTCTTCACAGTGTTATGTTCCTATATAATAGTATACTTTTGGATTTATATTATATTCATTGAACACCACATAATGCATAAATAAAGTTGTGTGGCAATATTTAGTGTGTAGTAGAACTAACAGACATTAAGTCATTATCAACATTTATTTGTAAAAAGATTCAACAAATCTCAAACAGAAACAAACAAATATGAAAAATATAACTATTTACAGAAAGTGACAGGAATAAAAAGGACCACGCTTAGGAGGTGGAGGAGCCTCAGGGTCATTGGAAGGAGAAGAAGAAGAAAAGTGTGTTGTTCCTGCCCTCGAGAGCCTGCTGCCTCGTGTTTTAATCAAAATTACTGATTACTAGGCTCCAATGGTTCCAGATTTAACACAGCTGTGTTTTCAAAAATGTATTTATGAATATGGAATTTGACAAAATCTTTTGTCTGAGGCGCAATGCTCTCCAGAGCAGGGACAAGGCTGAGGAGGAAGAGCTCAGTCGGAGACTGCTGTGGCCTGTTGAGGCACGCCAGGATGGCCAGCTCCACCTCGGACCGACCGTCCTGGGACCCGTCCCTCGTCCCCCTGGGTGCCCCTCATCTGTGGGCCTGTAAAACAAAACACAAAAACACAAAGTAATAAGAAGGCTAATTGATTTTCATTTTCAACATGGTAAAAACAGGCTATAATGTGATTTGTTGTAGATTATTAGTAAATCACTAATTCACAAAAAGTGAGTTAATGTGAATGTTAAAAGCTACCAGTGGTTGCTGTACATCTGATTTATACATGTCACATTTATGGTTGCTACAATTTCCTTCACACGCCTGTGGGTGCAGCAGCAGGGACTGGAGAGCCAGGAGAAGCAACAGGGGACGGCTCTACTCCTGCAGAATCAGTTGTCTCTGTCAAGACAATATTAAATGTTAAGTCAACAGGTTGATAATAATAGTCATAGAGAAATCCCTCGTTTATTGCAGGGGTTATGTTCTAAAATAACTTTAAAACCCCTCGCCACACTTAATGTATGTCTGAGAAAAGTGTATAAACTTTCCTCACAGTTCTCACTACTTTAAATGCTCTCACAGTTCAAACCATCGTAGACAAAAAAAAAAAGTATTAATATGCGGCGGTGTCTTTGTCTGCGAGCTGCTTTGGTGCGTCTTTTGCCACTGAAGGGCTCGGAGCAGGTGTCTGTTTCCGAGAGAGGAACACAGTTATGGGTAGTTTTTGGTGCTATTTCTTTCTACTGGACGAGAAGATTCTCATAACCAGACATGATCAATTTGGCAAGCGCAGGAGACACGACACAGAGGAGTTTGACTGTTGTCTCCAATCAATCAGGACGCAGAACGCAATGCGCTGGAAAATTGTGCTGTGCTATAAAGAAATCAGCGAAACAGCAAGGCCGTGAAGGATGAACCACGTTATAGCGAGGGACCACTGTATAACTACTGTTAGTAAAAAATTACATATATACCTATATGACAACATACATAAATTAACATAACTGCCTACATTAATTCATTTTAAACATACTTTCTTTCTCGGACTCCCCTGCTGCTTCCAGAGGCTGTCCCTGGTCCTCTGGGAGGACTTTCTCCGCGGTCTGAATGTTTACCCCCCCCCCCTCCAATTTTGCTGCTGGTCTCCCGTGGGGTGATGAAGTGCTCGAGAAAGCTCATGTCCGCGGAGAACTTCCATTTCCTCCCCGATCCTGCTGCTGACCCACTTCGCTTCTCCTTCTCCATCTTCTTCTCCTTCATGCAGGTGTCCTTGAGGCTCTTCCACTTTTTTTCTGCCGAAGTCCTCTGAATATATACATTATCTTGTTAGCGGAAAAGTATTTGTACATCAGCGGGAAAATAATTGTTGTTAAATCTTGCTAACATTTGCGCAGGTTCGCAGAGTCAGTCAAAACTTTCAAAAGTGAAATGAACGTACTAGGTTGCCCTATTTCCTCACTTATATTCCTCCAAGCGAGGTCCTTTTTATTCCTGTCTTTGTAGAGAAAGCAGCTGGTGTCGTACAGCTCCGGGTGGTTAGCCACAGCAGTTATCAGTATTTCCTCCATCTTGAATAAAAAACTTCGCCGGACCCAGTGAACTGGGTCACAGAATGACGCAGAAATGCGTTTTCGCAATGCAAAAAACGTGCATGACGCAACGCAGAACCCCTGACACACGTCAGCACGCTTCTGCATTGACTTTAAATGTAAACATCATGTCGTTGACGCTTCATACGCGTTCGGTGTGAACGCACCTTAAGGAGATAAAGGGCCATCAAACTAGCTTTGGCTAAAATGAGGCAGAGCACATAGTGTGAACTGTCCATGAGGAAGGCCACAGCTTTAACTAACAGACAAAGAACAATGGAGTAAACCTTTCAGGTAACAGACCAGCTAACGTAGGTCGGACCGAGCCCGACTCTGCCGACCAAGTGATCAGAGAGAGATAAAGAGAGAGTAGAACGAGGAAAAGAGAGAGAAAGCGTGGGATCCGCTCAGGATAAAAAAAAAACAGGCTAAAACACACAGCAAATAATACAGTTCAAACTTATGCGTGCAGCGACTCTAAATGAGCCAACAGGTTCAGCGCCTAAAAACACTTAAACCAACAATGAACAAACTCTAACTCGTCCGAACTATATTTTCCCTATTTATCTGCCCAGACACAAGATTAGGTGGAATAAACCGGTTCAGTCCTACTTTGCTTTGAGGGAGGTCCAGTCCACAAAGAGGGGAGCAAAATGTGTCCATAGTTGAGCAAAAAGGGAGAGATAGAACTTGGCGCAGGAATTTGGGACTGTGTCCCAACTACAGGCCGGACGGCTTGCAGGTCAACGTCACAAAGAACTGTCTTGGAAAAATTCTAATATAACCCAAGCTGGATGCACATACAGCAGGGGGGACTTGGAAGCATAGAGATGAGTTCCAGCGGGTCAGAATAATAGCGAACCTTCACCAGTTAGATGTCCTCTCTATAGCATACGTTTCTGCTGAGAACAATTTGAAATGGGAGCTGCCACCATTCATATAGCCCTTTGGCCGTGATGTCATAGTTGATGTCACCATTGGTGGCCACGGACCAATAGGACTGTGTTGGGGTCACAACTAGGAACGCTGGGAAATGCAGTCTGCTCAGTCCATCTGGGGAAAATGGCTTCCCGCTGTCAAACAGTGTTCAGTTCATTAGTGGAAAATGGATCCCAACAGAATGTATCATAACAAAACTCCACAAGTAATAAAATATCAGCATAAATGCTTTCGGCTGCACAGCATCCAACACCCACACTGACCAACTTCCTTTTAATGTATCTTAGTCATCCTCATCCCTAAAACAAATAAGAACGAAACAAGACAGTCACAGAGATCTACATGCACAAAAATTTGGTAATGAGGGCTCATGGAGGTTTTTTAATCTGTGTCTGCCCCACCTGGTGGTCTTATATTTTAAGGGGCCATGTTGTCTGGGGCTTTGGCCCCTGGTAGGTTGTTCCATGGCAGCTGGCCTTTGTGATGAGAAAGAACTAGGGATCCTCCTCAAGCCAGACCTTGATAAATGAGTTTGCTGCTGGTTGACTCGTAGGTTCGGCCCCCGAAAGTTGCACCTCCAGGAGAATTTCTTTAATTTTTGATTGTCATGTTTAGGGGTTCCATTACAGATGTGGCTTTCAGGAGCTGTAGCTTGAAAGTGATTGTTTATGTCACACTGACAACAAGGGGCATTCATGGTGGAGAACAGCAGTGGTAGGGACTATCAAGTTGAAGTAGAAAGCGTCAGGGCTTGATTAACTCTGGGAACTTCTGAAATAACAGACAGGTTCTGGTTGGCAAGAAACATGGGGGCTTCTGTGGTTGCTAGCAAAACTTTGTGCATTGGAATAGTTTAGAGAAAACAGGGACCATGCTCGGTTTGTTTTGGGAAACTGCAGAGCCAGACAGTGGATTGGAAGAAGCACTTTGAAGATTTCATCCATATCGTGACAATGTCGTTCATGAAGGATGCAGACTTGGGGGAAGTCGAGTCCATCACCACGGGTAGCTAAAAAGATCCCGAGTGGTAGCTCTCTAGGGGGAGACAATATGTGTTTAGAGATACTGAAAGCTCTTTAAGCTGTCAAACATTTGTTGATGACATGGCGCTTTTGATGTCACATGTCGGACTGGGGAATTAACAAGAGATCGACAATGGAAGAATCAGGGATGGTTGCTGTTTGCTATGTTATTATAAACTGCTTCTCTGGCAACGCTTCCAATTTAACAAAACTAGTTGTTTGGGGACTTTTGCTGATATAATTTTCAACTGAGTCACAACCAATCAGAATGAGTCCCGCTCAGTGACTCTACCAGGGCATTTCCGAGTACATACCCCAAGGCTGGTTCTCGGGTGGTTCCTGAAATCGGCCGGAAAGCAACCCTATTGGGGCAACCCGATGAAATGGAGAAATTACCCTGATGTTCTGATTGTGGACATGTGCCTTATAGGAACCTTTTCCAGGAGCTAGGGTAGTTTAATGGGGGTGGTTGTTATTCTACCCTCATTTTTCCATGCAGGAACCAATGTCATAGTAGATTGCATAGGTAAAAATCTACCCCAGGAAAAAGATCTGCCAAGAATGTAATTTCTGAGACCCTCAATTATCTGTGGAATATTTTTCATTAGTCTTTTATTAATTTCAGTGACTCCCTGTTTAAGTTCTAAATTACTTAGATCTCATAATTTTATCTTACATTATAACACTCCCGCAGTCCTGGGTTGGTGTTCAGGGCAGAGTGAACTAGGACATTCTGACACCACTGGTGCAGGTCGTAGTTTAGAAGGACAGGAGGATATACTCAAAAGCTTTGGTGGGGTCCGTGTGACCCCCACCCCGGGGACAATCTGACCCCAACAGCACAGCACAGGGTTTGGAAGGACAGGTCTGGGGTCCCTGGGACCCCACAAGGACAGTGCACTGTGATAGCTGTAAATACTGACCGGAGGATGTAAAACAGCCTGGGGTCAGTGTGACCCAACCGTAAGAGTGGAAGGGTTAAACGGCTATGTTCCAAAGTATCTACGATTTACTTCCAACAATCCTAAAGGATTGTAGACTTGGCTGTCTCATTTTGATCACTGAGCATTGTTCCACACTTCCACAGCTCAAAACATTTTTTTCATATCCCCAGTTTCCAGATGCCCTGGTTTACAACATTAAAGCAAAGGTGTAGTTTCTATAATTTGTCACAAATTAATAAATTTTTTAACATGATGGAAAGGTTTAGGTACCCTTATACCTTACAAAAGGGGCCATGTTATTTGGGGCTTTGGCCTCTGGTAGGGACTTCCATTGCAATAGGCATCTGAAATTCAATCAGACCTAAGGATTCTCCTCAAGCAAGACCTTGAAAAAAACTTCAGCCTTCACCAAGAAACTTAAATCTTTGGAAAAAAGATATACTGTACATCTTTGGCAGCATGGGGCCAAAATTGACAAATTGAAAGTACTCTTTGCATTTTCTTTAACTAGAAACATAAAAAATAACAATGATGTTAACTGAAGTCAGAATTAAATCTGATAAAGGCAAGGAAACTTTATTTGTATAGCACACTTGCAACAAGGCAGTTTAAGGTGCTTTACATAATTAGGGGATAAAATAACATAAAAGCATAAAACACATTAGAGACACATATCATGACATATTAAAACATATGAAATTCCAGCTATTATTAATCACTTACTCAAAGGCATCTCTAAACAGATGAGTTTTTAGCTTTGATTTAAAGGAACTCAGTGTTTCAGCTGCTTTTGTAGTGATCTGGGAGTTTGTTCCAGAAAGTTGCTTCTCTGTTTGGTTTTAATTCTAGGTGGCTGAGTAAACTAGAATTAGGGGACCTGAGTGGTCTGGGGGATTGGTATAATGACAACATATCTTCAACATACTTTTCTGCTATGCCATTCAATGATTTATAAACTTGTAAAGGTATTTTGAACTCCTTTTCTGAGCTACATTGGAGCCAGTGTAAGGACTTTAAAACTGTGGTAATGTGCTCTTACTTTCCTGGTTCTAGTGAGAACGGAAGCTGCAGCGAGGACACTGTTGTGGTAATCAATCCGACTAAAGATAAATGCATGGATGAGTTTGTCGAGGTCCTATTGCAACATTAGTCCTTTAATCTTAGAGATTCTTCATTTGTTCAGAACAGCTGTAGAATTCATTTAATTTATGTATAACTAGATGTTAAGGGCAGTCTGACTGTTACAAAACAGGTATAATTCAAAATAATAACCATGAAACAAATAATTTTGTTTATTAAAGTAGTTCATTCTCTTGCTCAGACCATATCATCAGCTGCGGTCATCAGTGCACCCATGGAAACTTCACTGGACAGGACTGATGAGAGTCAGAGGAGCCCTGATTATGTGAAGACTGCTATTCAATGGATAAATGAACAATTGAGTAGAATGCTACTAAACCAGAGCCCATGTGATCAATCTGAAGTTGACAAAATACTGAGGTGATTACTGGACGTTTTTCAAGTTAGTTAGTCCAGGACCATTTTTGATGTACAATTGGGGGATGGAGTGGGGATCAGTTCAAGGCTTCTTTGTATTTTTTGGGGGTTTCCTGAAAATAACAAAATCAGAGTATTTAAAGGTCTCATTCACATGTTTTTTCAATAAATTTGCTGTGGTCTCTAGTTTGAATTTATGCATTGTGAGTAGTTTTCTGCGAACAAAATGCTCTCTCGCTCCTGTTTTAGGAGGTTGTAGTTTTTCGTCAAAATGGGTGGGGGGAAACGTCAAGTTTACGAGTCTTACTCAATAATACTCATGATATACAAATGTATCGCCTCTTATTGGCTAACAGCAATGCTCTTATGCTGCCTTCGAACAAATAACTAACTTGACTTACTTCACTGGTGGTCCAACAGTTTCTTCTCAGCTCCTTTTTCATGGGTAAAGAATGCAACACTGATGTCTATGTTCATAAATAACGCAAGCCCAAACATATTCCGTCATCTTGTGGAGTTGCTAACGGTTAGCTTCTACTAGCCAAGTTGCTAACTGTTAGCTTCTACTAGCAGAAATACGCTCTGCTTTCTCCTGGCTGCAATATCAATACAGCCTTCCCATGGGCGGTCACAAGCCAAGGTTGGCAAGACCATGAATACAAATTTTCTCTGTGACGTAGAAGAAACTGGCTTTTTCTGAGAGAGAAAATGTTTGCATCCAAATGCAACTCAGAGAGACCGATCTTATTTCAAAAAGAACAAGTATTACACAGTTTGTCAGTGAATGAGACCTTTAAGTATAAAATTGTATTCATTTGGAAGTGGAAGTAAGTGGGATATTCATTTTATTGGAATCTACATCTCTACTTAATGTTGCTAAGTACTACACAGTTTTTCTGAGATGGCCTCAAAATATATTTTTTTGGTTGACAGCATATTTCTATTGTGTGCATTAATGTCTGGCAGCAATTTCTTCAGGTCCTGTGTTCAGGAGGAGAAAGACATGTATAACAGGCAGAAGATTGAGAGTCTTTTGCCTAGCAAGTTTGAAGCAGCGCTTCCTTCCCCACCACTAATCCTAAGAAAAGACAAGAAGAGTGCTGATAAAGGTAAAAATGTAGTTAATAAGGCAGTACTGTTGCAAATGTTTAATATCGTGTGCAATTTATAAAATCCTGTCAATAACAATTTGTAAGAAACATAGCCAGTTCTCAAATGTGAACCTGAAGACCCCGGAATTATAGCATTGTGCCACTCAAAATGGCAGCGCTGTTGGAGTGGCTCGGTTACTTTTATTCTGATTCATTCTTTTTGAAAAAATAATACCTCATCTGTGGCCACAAATCCCAGATGAGTTAAATAAATGGCATCATGGAGCAAATAGCACAGGGAGGAGGAACTTCAAATCATGTCTTCCAACAATCATAATGGGTAACATGAGATCACTGGCAAACAATTTGGATGAACACTAAGCCCGATACTCAGTTAGAGTATCAGGAATGTAGTATTATGTGTTTTACTGAGACAAGACAACAGAATCATACCCCCTACCCCAACATCTCTCTGCTGGGTTTTCTGTCTATATGAGCAGACAGAGATTTAAAGAGGAGCGGCAAAAGTAAAGGAGGTGGATTAGCAGTGCTTGTGAACAACAAATGGTGTAGTCCAGGACATGGTATCGTGAAATGTTGAACTGTTAGAAGTGAGTATTATTTACCAAGACAGTTCACCAATATTACTTTGGCAATCACATCCCACCATCAGCTGCTGCCGCCAATGCACGTGATTTCTGGGCAAATCACAATCTTGTATTTCTCTGCTCAGAATGTAAACGGTTTGTTCAGAGGCAACTTATAAAGAAGAGAACTGTGAGAAGATAGTAAGAGGAATCTATAGAAGCCCTGCATGGTTGTTTTGATGGTATGCACACTGAGGCACTGTTCCAAGCACATGGAGAGGACATCAATGCCATGACTGAATCTGTGACCGACTGTGTAAACTTCTGTGTTGATAAACATTTCCCCATCCAAATAGTGAGTCGCTTCCCTAATAACAAACCATGGATCACCAGTGAACTGAGAAACTGCTAAACTAAAAAAAACAGCCTTCAGGGAATTAGACAGAAATTATGGGGGTTTATACAGAAGTAACTTAAATTGCGAGATTAGAGGCAGCAAAGGAAGCATACAGGAAGAAGCTGGAGAGCAAACTACAGATGAGCAATATCAAAGATGAGTGGTCAGGGATGAAGATGGTCAAAGGCTTTAAAGGAGATAAGGGACTATACAACCTGATAAAGAAGGCTGGTTCTTTTCTGGGGACGACTGTAGAACCTCTGGAGAGGATGGCGCAAAGAAAGATTCTCCATAAAATCAAGAACATTATGGACAACCTTGAGCATCCTCTTCATGAGACTATTATACAACAATAGAGTGTCTTCAAGCTGAGGCTTCTTCAGTTTTGTGTTAACACAGACCGCTACAGGAAATCCTTTTTGGCCACAGCAATTGGCAAGTGTGTGCATGCAAGTTTTTTTTTGCCCTGTGTGTCTCTATGTTTCCCTGCTATGGACTGGGGACCTGTCCAGGGTGTACCCCGCCTCTCGCCTGATGATTGCTGGAGATAGGCACAGAATTCTTAGGCAGACCTGTGAGAACGCTGTTGCAGTAATCATTCCGACTAAAGATAAACACATGAATGAGTTTTTTGAGGTCCCATTGCGACATTAGTCCTTCAATTCTAGAAATGTTCTTCAGATGACAGAAGACTGACCTTCTTATTACTTTTATGTGACCCTGGAGGTTCAGGTCCATTACTACACCTAAATCTAGGTCTTGATCAGAAGTTTCTAGCTGTATTAACTGAAGCCGTGACTTTTTATCGTTCCTCATTAAGCCCAAAAATAATGACTTCACTTGTGTTTCTATTCAGCTACAGAAAATTATGGTACATCCATGCATTGATTTGCTCAATGCATTGACTTCGGGTTTGGATTGTTTCAAAGTCACCTGGTGAAATTGTAATGTAAAACTGAACATCATCTGCATAGCTATGGTAACTAATCGTATTAGTTGTTATAATCTGTGTCAGCAGAGCATGTAGATATTGAATAGGAGGGGCCCCAGTATGGAGCCCATGGGCACCCCACATGTGATTTCTGTCTGCTCTGATAAATAATTGCCTATTGACACAAACATTTTCCTGTTCTTTAGGTGAGACTCAAACCAGCCAAGTCCTGTACCAGAGAGTCACTGTACCAAGTATTGAGTACATGAGTACTAGATTAGAGATTGTAACTTATGACTTTACATTTAAAAATGATATAATTGGACAAAAAAAAAAATATATATATATATAGGTAAATTATATGTTTGACCAGGGTAAGGTACCCACACTTGACCTCCAAATGGCACAAGCTCAGCAGATAGAAAATAAAATTAAAACGATGAATGTGTACAAACGATGGATCTTACTTCAACATAAACTGTAGGCATGAGTCTCATTGATTTTTGGTTAAAACAAGCTTGTTCGTCATTCAGTGAAATTACTTGCTGTGGGTAGAGTAGCCAGAAATTTTACTCAAGTAAAATAGCAATACTTTCTAAAAATGTTACTCAAGTAAAAAAAAAAAAAGTATAGTAAAAGTACTCCTAAAAGTAAATGCTTTTCAAAAAATTACTCAAGTAAATGTAACTGAGTAAATATAACTAGTTACTACCCACCTCTGTTTATTAGCAGCTGTGGTAGAGGAGAAATACATCTAGTATCATTCCCAGCCTGATGTAGAACCAGTCTTGGTGTTAGCTCGTTTAAAGAGAGATTCACTTGGTGATGACGAGTACCATGATGTTGGAGAACGCTGTAATGAATGCTGTACATTTCTGCTTGTTACTGGTGGCGTCATGTTTGCTTGGTGTGCTGGTGGGCAGGCAGGGGGTGCTTGTTCTTTGGTAATCATCCTCGAGCTGTGGGTCACAATCTGCCCTGGGGTGCTTTGTCATGTGTTCTGGAACATCCAGAGATTTTTTTAATGGAGAAAGCAGAACATGTTTAAGGTCAGGAGTCTCAGTCTAGCTTTGTTTAGATGCCATCCTTTGAACAGATTTTTTGCACCACAGAATATTTTCAAGTTATTGATCAACTTCATTGTAAGGTCAGCGTAGGTGGTCTTCAGCCATTTGTGAAGCATACAAGGTCTGCCATACATTTAATCATTTCCTGTAGGCACTGCACCGCTGATAAAGATGTGTATGTTATGTCCCTCAAGTCCCTCTTTGCCGCAAAACAGAGGAATCCCTTTTCAGAATCTCTGACTGATTTTTGGCTACATCAGTAGATCCTGTGTAAATAACAAGCTTTTCCAGTTTGGGGTGTTTATGATTGTCAGTATTTTTTCTGAAATGTCTCATGGTATTTTGGGAGCAACTGAAAACACCCATGTTTTTGCTACAAAAATGTTACATTCCATTAATTCAACCATCATGAACAGTTGGAACTATTGGTGGGAGATTTCTTACTTTTTTGTGTGTCTGCTTCATGGGGCTGGATTTCTCCTGGTAACCTTTGCTGGTGTTTGGGGCCTGACTGTCCTTTGGGGAACCGAGTGCTGCAAAATATTTTTTTGAGGAGGATTCCAGTAGTAATATTCCCAGACGGAGTACTTTCTTTTGGTTTGGGTTGGAATTTCCTCTGCTTTTTGGTCTTCGGAGCGGGGGTAGAGAAATGCTGTGTTCTTCCAGTCAAGTGCTTTGTTATGGCTGGGGGCTTGTTTTCAAGAGCATTGCCCTGGGTGCTAATTGGAACAGTGATGCCATGTTCTTTCTCAATGTTAGCAATCATCGATAATGTCGTCTCATTACCATATCCAGTGTTTACTTCCACATTCACTTTGAGATGACAAATCTTCCTCTCCATAGCATCCATTCTTTGGAGGAGTTTCTCAAAGTCCTCAGCTGAGCAAAAGGGCATTTTGCAATCCCGTCCTTCACAAAGTAATCCCCAAAAAAATTCTGGTGTAATACAGTAACTCCAGAAACTGGGTATATAAAGTAACCAAGTAAAAAGCAGTAAAAAAAAAATATATCACTGTAATGACCTTATTAATATTTAACGCAAAATCAGATTAAAACAAAATCTTAGATCTGATCTAAAAATTCAGTCAGGGGCTTGTGGATGATAGAAACCACAACCAGAAGGGATTTTGGTGCTTTGCAGTTTGGATGAAGTGTTAGATGTTCAAAAAAACTGTAGCTATTAATTGGTCTGAGGTTATTTATTAAATCTGAATGAAATGTGGTTGATACTCCTCTTCCTTGCCCAGTATTCTGACAAATTTGACAATTTAAATAATTGGAAGGATCAGACTCATTTATTCAAATTCAATTCAAAAATACTTTATTGATCCCAAAGGGAAATTAAGTGTTGGTATAGCTCAAATAATGAATTCTTTAAGGAGTTGTTGTAGATCATGATGGCTGTAGGCAGGAAGGATTTCCTGTAGCGGTCTGTATTGCAGCAAAACTGAAGAAGCCTCCGGCTGAAGACGGTCTGTTGTTGTGTGACAGTCTCATGAAGAGAATGCTCACGGTTGTCCATATTTATTTAGATTTTATGAGGAAAACTTCTTTGCATCATCATCTCCAGAGGTTCCACAGTCGTCCCCAGAACAGAACCAGGCTTCTTTATCAGGTTGTTTAGCCTTTTTAAATCCCTGGCTCTGATGCTGCTAACCCAACAGATGACGGCTGAAGAGATTACACTCTCCACAACAGACTTGTAGAAGATCTGCAGCATCTTGCTGCAAACCTTGAAGGACCTAAGCTTCCTCAAAAAGTACAGTCTGCTCTGTCCCTTCTTGTAGACAGCTTAACTATTTAGTCTCCAGTTCAGTCTGTTGTCAAGGTAAACTCTGAAGTATTTATACTCCTCAACCACCTCCACTTCTTCTCCCATGATGGAAACAGTGTTTGACTTATCCCTGTTTCTTCTGAAATCTCAATCATCTTATTTGTTTTGTTCACATTCAAGGTAAGACGATTGTTTCTACACCATGTCACAAAGTGGTCCACCAGCTCTCTGTATTCAGCTTGTTGTCCATCTCTGATACACCCGACAATTGCAGAGTCATCTGAGTATTTCTGCAGATGACAGGTCTCTGTTTTGTACTGGAAGTCTGAGGTGTACAGAGTCAAAAGGAATGGTGAGAGTACGGTCCACTGTGGTGCTCCTGACAATACTTATACTGACAAACTTCTTACTGTAGCCAGGTTTCTGTGAGACAAAATAATCTGATTATCACAGATCAAGTCATTATCTAACAATGTCTTAAGAGAGTGATCTGTTGTTCAATTAATTAATTGTTTTATTTTTCTGTTCAGTCACAGTCATTCTTATTTTTCTGAGATTTTCATTATTCTCCTCGTCTGCCTTAGCACTGTGGCCTTGCTTATGCTTCTGGGGAGGGAACCCAGAAAGTGCCATTTAAGACAGGTTACCCTACAAAAGGTAACAGGGAAACAAGAGTATATGACAGGCCAGATTGAGTACACAGAAGTCACAAGATCCAACAGAAAATCCAGAATCCAGTCAGACGACAGACAGGGGTCATGCACAAAAAGGCAGAAATGAGATTACTAATCCTACGGTTTTGTAAATCTCTGTGGTCAAGCTGGAGAAACAAGACCAGTGTCCACAGATCAAAAGATTGATAGAAGTCAGGCAAGGGCAAGGTAACACAGAAGAATCCCAGACACAGAACTGTGGTCATCATGAAAAGATCAAACGAGGGCAAGTAAGAAACACTGGACATCTGCAGGCAGGAGCTTTTAGTAATCTGGCAGAAAAGAGGTGACTGAAATGGAGCAGAGCACGGATGGATAAAATCATGCTAATTGCAGCAGTAGAGGCTGGTATGACGGGAGAACAGGCTGACACATAATCAAGACACTCCCGCTTTATGTTTTAAGACCCTCTTTACATCCTAGCCATCCACACTGCACCTGACGATGACAACAAAAATCTCTTTGTGTCCCCATTATTATTATTATTATTATTATTATTACACGATCAAAGCATATTTTTTGAAATAGCCTATTCCTAGTTCAGACCTAAATTCAAATGTGAATTGTTGCAAGACGTTTTAGAATATTGAATGTGTAGGGCAGCAATAACCAAAAGTGAAAGAGGAGAACCTTGAGGAATAATCATTAGCTGATATTGAGAAGTCCTACCAATAGCCAGAGAAGACCGGACTAAAGGACAGTACAACAAGAAATCACTAATCGTCGCAGCACAGAAACAGAAATTCTTTACCACAGTAATATAGAGGTCTATTAAATCAGAGATAAAATGCTGTGTCGAAGATACTCGAATAGTGTAAAGAAACTTCTGTGCTGAGTAACCACCAAGAGGGTTTCTAGACCATAGCAATTCAGTGCTGAACTGGTGAATGAGGTTGCTTATTACCAATTCTTTGCACTGCTGCAACCGTAAGCTCTGACTCTGGCAGCACCAAACTGGTGATATCGTGGTTCCAACGTTGAACTGTTCCAAAGAAACTAACAGCTTCTTTAGGAAGTGGGCGCGGAGAAATCATGTAGACCAAAACTAAGCAAAATGTTGTAAATGACAGGTTTCAGTAGGTCAATGAAATTAATTTCCGACTCAGTTTCGTCAGACTTAAGACTGTTTCAAAAGACAATGCCGCCATCAGTGCCAGCATTAATTCCAGCATCAGTGAGCCTTTTGGTCATTCACACAGACACACACACACACACACCCCTCATTCCTTCCGTCCGCCATCATTTGGTGGACACACCGTTCAAGAATTGAAAACACTAGAGCTTGCAGTATATCTAGTACTCTCAGATCTATATATAACACGAGCTGTTTACTTTAAGGGAATAAAAAAACGTTTAATCTCTTTTTCACATTACAGATAAAAAGACCTTTATTGACGAGAAGCCATTTTCTCCAGCAGAGCCACTAGAACAAGTTCTGCATGAAAGCATGGCTATTTGTTCAGTGTCCCTGGCTGTAGCCAAATCTGGGGCAAAAATAAAGGGGATCCCTCTTTACAAATACATATCAACTTTGAAGAGCCAAAAGGTTTGATTCAAGCAGATATATAAATATTTTATTTATGTTTTTGGTCATGCCAAGATTTAACTCTTTTGCCTAGGCAACAAAACCGTTTCACGTTCCGGTCCTTTGGATAACTCTGCTCAGCTGTGGGAAGAAATCTGCTGGAAAGCTACGTTTACTGGAAGAAATTATTTTAATTTCTAAAGAGGGCCAGCCAGTCAAACAAGTATTAATTTCTCCTGCCATATTTCCCTTTCTCTGTCCTTTATTGAGATCAGTGAGTTAGCTGTTTTCATTGACTGGTTTGCTGTTTGTAAGGTAATTGTTTGTGCTTGCTTCATTGCTTACCACATTGTGAGAATATTGCACATAATTGGTTACAGAAAATCTGTTTTACTACATTTGTCAAATTTACCAAAACCAGTTTTAAAAGTCATTGAGCTGTAAACATCTTCAACAGAGTATCACAATGGCGTTTGAGTTACAGAAGGAGATGATGAGAATGATGAGCACCTCAGCAAAAGGCGGGGTGAGGGACATTACTGTATTTTTGTAAAGCAATAATTTTTTTACTTGAAGTTTTTGTAAAGGTTTTGTGCATAACAGACCGTTAGAATTTACTCTTCAAATCAATGTAATGCAGGATGGCAAGGAAATCACAATGGTCTATAAAGACATTCAATGCTTGCCCTACTTCACCTCTAAATCTTTTCTGTTGCTTTCTGCAGAAGTGTTTCACTATTGAATGACCCTCAAACGTACATGTGAAGCATTAGGTGAATTGTTGAGTGCTGTGGTCTTAGTTTCACCAAACCTTGGAATTTTCTCATTTAATGTATTATCTATACATACTTGCCATTCATATGGAGCTAAAGCTAAGCTGTTTTTGTACAAAACTAATCCAAAGATCGGATATGTAAAGATATATTAACATATTAACCACTTTTGCATATGTAAAAGAATTGTACTTAGAAGTTGTTGGATTATGTATGTTCCAAGGTCGCCCAAGCCTCTGTGTTACACAGTGGAGGATGCACAG
Organism: Valencia hispanica; assembly: GCA_963556495.2. Lineage (NCBI taxonomy): Eukaryota > Metazoa > Chordata > Actinopteri > Cyprinodontiformes > Valenciidae > Valencia > Valencia hispanica. The sequence goes on from OY747711.1 coordinate 54,275,152, forward strand.
CGAGTTACGATCGACCCGAACAGCCTCTAGATCTCATCACTGATGCATGCACTAACCTTAAGGTGCCACTGGGAACTGAGGTATACTTGGCTCTGAAATGTGCTGCCCCTAACCTTATGGACTATGTAAGTTGACGAAAGATTTTCAAATCATATTACCTTTGTGTTGGGGTTACTTCTTTGTCAGTTATTTATTATAGGGGCACAGGCCAAGCAGTGACGATAAACATATCTATTTTTCTAAGTCTAAAGGAAAGTATGAAGTTGCAACAGGAGTTATGAAGTCTCCAGATGAATTAGTTGAGCTGTACCAAAACCTCACCAGCAAATACCCAGCAACGGTGGCCATAGTTGATCCCTTTAGGAGAGAAGTAAGTTCAAAGTACTAGAAGTTATCCCTTAATTAACTCCCAGATTATTATTGTATACAGTTTGTTTTTCTAACAATATTCATTCCTCCACTATGTCAATAACTACTTATTGGGAAAGAAACAAAACTTTGGTTAAAGTCTGTGATATGTGATATTAAGTTAGGTTAATGTAATGTCAAACAGAAGTACTCAGAAAAAGTTAAACATACAGACCCTTTCCAAAAAATGTGAATATCATGGAAAAGTTTATTTATTTCCATAATTCCTTTCAAAACAGTTAACTTCCATTGATTATAGATTCAGAGCCCAGAACATAAATGATTTCAACTATTTAGTTGTTTATTTGTACATAATTTGGGCTTCCAGCCCATAAAGCCCACGCAAACAGGAATTAAAAAAATGTGAATACTGTGAAGAAATCAGCCCATATTTTACAGGGCAGGAATGTTTTAATGTCACACACTACTCATCTAATAAACTCAAAGCACCTGCACAGGTTTTCCCAGGTGTCATTAAATTGCTTCACTTTGTTTCAATTGTCTCAGTTGGGTTCAATGTGGGGAAGACTGCAGACTTGACAAAAGTTCATTGCTAAGGAGGGCTGGCTGTTCACAGAGTGCTGTGTCCAAGCATTTCAATGAAAAGTCTAGTGGAAGGGCAAAACAGGGCAGGAAAACATGTACCAGCAGAAGAGCTGACCGTGGGCTTCAGCGGATTATCAAACAGAGAAGATTCAGACGCATCCGGGAGATGGGCTACAACTGTCGGGTTCCACTTCTGATCCTAAGCCAACATAGGAAGCGTCTCAACTGGGCCAAGGAGAAGAATGATGACTGTTTGCCAGTGGTCCAAGGTCCTCTTTTCCGAGTAAAGTGTGCCTTTCATTTGGGAATTAAGGTCCAAGGGTTTGGAGGAAGACGGGTGAGGAACAGAAACCAAGCTGCTTGAGATCCAGAGTGAAGTATCCACAGTCAGTCATGATTTGGGGTGCAATGTCCAGTGCAGGTGTTGTTAAACTCTGCTTTTTTTTAAATCCAAGGTCACCGCATCAGTCTACTAGAATGTTTTAGAGGACTTCATGATTCCTTCTGCTGAGGATCTGTTTGGAGATGCGGATTTCATCTTACAGCATGACCCCTGCCCATACTGCCAGAAGCACCAAAACCTGGTTTGATGCCCATGCCATCACAATGCTTGACTGGCCAGCCAACTCGCTGGACCTAAACCCCAATGAGAATCTATGGGGTATTATCAAGAGGAAAATGAGGGGCACCAGACCCAAAAACAAAGAAGAGCTGACAGCAAGCATCAAGGAAATCTGGGCTTCCATAAATCCTAGGCAATACCACAGGCTAATTGCCTCAATGCCATAGCGCATCGAGGCAGTGATTAGGGCAAAAGGATTCCCTACCAAGTACTGAAGGTTGACATATCATTTTGAAAGTACCATACTTTGTAAATATAAACAATTAAATACTTGAAATTGTTTAAGCTGTTGGCCATGAATCTATAATCTATGGAATTTGAACTTTTTTAATGGAATTATGGAAATAAACTTTTCCATGACATTCAAATTTTTTGGAAAGGGTCTGTATATGGCTATTGGGTGAAATTATGGAAAACAGAGGGTGGTGGGAAACAAAGGATTGTGTCAAGCTGGTATATACGAGTTAAAGGGTTTATTACAAAATATAGTTCATAAAATCATACAAGGAGGTATAACAAAACCAAACAAAACTTAGTTCCAAACATAAGTATGAAAATAACACACTGCTAGTCAAAAGGTAAACCAAGAACCTAGTAAAAGCAATGAAGTAATGGGGGAAACTCCCCTCTTCCAAACAGTTAACAGGGCTATGATAAGCAAAAAAACTTCCAACTCAAGCTTGCAAGCACATATTTTTCAAATCTAAACAGACAAGAGTTTAAACAGACAACCGGAGGCATGGGGCAAGCTGTACAATCAATTCAGTCCAAAAGCTGTCTACTGAGTAAAAGCGATCTGGAGTATTTTAAAGCAGCAGGTGGATCTTGTCCCACTACAATGGGAATCCACAGGAGCTTAGATCAGTACCTCCCAGACAACCAATAATCAGTGGGTGCTGGCATACCTAGATTTGCATGGGGACGGCTGCCTCACCTCCCTCCAGACCAGGGGCCGTAACACTCCTCCCCTTAAATTACAAAACAGGGTTTTGTAAACACATGATTTTTGAAAAAGAAGAAGCACCATACTCAGCCTGGATAAGCCATCTGCATGGACATTTCAAGTTCCCTTTTTAAGCAAAGGTTAGATTGTATTCTTGTATGAGCAAGGCCCACCGCATGTGGTGCTGATTGTAGTTGTACATGTGTGAAAGAAACCCAAGGTGGTTATGGTCGGTATACACAATAGGAGATGGACTAGACCCAAGGTAAATATGGAAGTGCTGAAGAACCCACAACAAAGCCAAAGTAGTATCCTTTTCAATAGTCGAGTACTTTCACTAATTTCTGTTAAACTTGAAGAAGAAATAAGAAACGGGGGGGGTCCAAACCCTGCAAGTCTTCTTGCAACAGCACTGCTCTCAACCCAACAGCACTGGCATCCACTTCTAATTAGAAAAGTCGGGTCAAATCAGGTGCAGCTTGATTGGAGCATGATGAAGGAGAGATTTTGCACTTTCAAAAGTATTGTGACATTCATCTGACCATAAAAACTCAGTCTTTGGGCTAAACATGTTAGTTAATGGTACGTTTCTATAATTACCAACCATCTCTAAGAACCAACTTAGTTTGTAGGCATAGTATCCTGAAGAATGTTGTACTTTCTAAAAATATATAGTAGTTATTTTGCTTATGTGTGCTTTAAATGTCTGTCTGTTATAATCTTGCTTTTATGCTTATGGATTTGCATTTAATTCTGAGCGATGTTTCAATACATAACTTTATTCTTGTGACTGTTTTAATGTGTCTTCTCTGAGGACGAAGAGCAATGGGAGAAACTCAGCAGTACATTTGGAAATACATGTTCACTGCTGTCTGACATCACACAAAAACCAATGGCTCCAGTCCTACCAGGAGGCCAAGGTTATGTCTTAAGAAATGTCCACGAAACAACAATCAGCGACATCATTCATGCTACATCGCACTACCAAGGTACTAGATGGGTGAGAGCTGTGGTGGTTCGTGTGCGTACGTGTGTGTGTATGTGTGTGACTGTGCTGCTGTCTAGAATTGAGGACCATTTATTGCAAAGTGAGGACATTTTGTCTGGTCCTCACTTTTGGACAATGTTACTCAGCTCTACCGGTTGATTTCAGAGATGTGGTGTGAATTCAGTTTTAGTTAAGGTTTGGTTTAGGAATAGATAGGTAGATAGGTAATGGTTAGGGTTAGAAAAAGTGTCTCGATTAGGCTCCAATAAATATAGCATTTTCTGTTATAAGAAAGTGAACTGAGTCTGCAAAACATTCCATTATTAACGTATGTAATTGCCATTACTTTTAAAGCACTACGAAGTTGAGAATAAAAAAAATTAGTGTCTGTTTTTATAAAAATCTGATATGAACTATAAATATATATGTTTTCCACATGCATGTTTGGTGTGATCAACCCCTTGATCACTAGAATAAAATGACAATGTATGTAATTGAGAGTACGTAAATCTGTCCAATTAGATTAAACTGACGTAATTTTTAAAGAGCCTTGAGATGGTACTTGTTGATACCATCAACAGTGCATGGTATCCACAAGTGGTGGGGGAGAGGACTGCTTATATATATATATATATATATATATATATATATATATATATATATATATATATCCATCCATCTATCCATCCATTTTCTTCCGCTTATCCGGGGTCGGGTCGCGGGGGCAGCAGCCTAAGCAAAGAGACCCAGACTTCCCTCTCCCCAGCCACTTGTTCCAGCTCCTCGGGAGGAACCCCAAGGTGCTCCCAGGCCAGCCGAGAAACATAGTCCCTCCAGCGTGTCCTGGGCCTTCCCCTGGGCCTCCTCCCGGTGAGACGTGCCTGAAAATCCTCACCAGGGAGGCGTCCAGGAGGCATCCTGACCAGATGCCCGAGCCACCTCAACTGACTCCTCTCGATGTGGAGAAGCAGCGGCTCTACTCTGAGCCCCCTTCGGATGACTGAGCTTCTCACCCTATCTCTAAGGGAGAGCCCAGACACTCTGCGGAGGAAACTCATTTCAGCCGCTTGTATCCGTGATCTCGTTCTTTCGGTCACCACCCAGCGTTCGTGACCATAGATGAGGGTAGGAACGTAGATCGACCGGTAAATCGAGAGCTTCGCCTTTTGGCTCAGCTCTCTCTTCACCACGACAGACCGGTTGAGCGCCCGCATAACTGCAGATGCCCCACCAATCCGTCTATCGATCTCCCGCTCCATTTTTCCCTCATTCGTGAACTATGATACTATGATGAACCCAGATACTTAAACTCCTCCACTTGGGGAAGGACCCCATCCCCGACCCGGAGGAGGCACCCCACCCTTTTCCGGCTCAAGACCATGGCCTCGGATTTGAAGGTGCTGATTCTCATCCCAGCCGCTTCACACTCAGCTGCGAACAGCTCCAGCGAAAGCTGTAGATCACGCTCCGATGAAGCCAACAGGACCACATCATCTGCAAAAAGCAGAGACCCGATCCTGAGGCCAACAAAACGGATCCCCTCAACGCCTTGGCTGCGCTTAGAGATCCTGTCCATAAAAGTTAGGAACAGGATTGGTGACAAAGGGCAACCTTGGCGGAGTCCAACTCTCACTGGAAACAAGCCCGACTTACTGCCGGCAATGCGAACCAAACTCTGGCACCGGTCGTACAGGGACCTAACAGCCTGTATCAAGGGGCCCGGTACCCCATACTCCCGGAGCACCCCCCACAGGGCCCCCAGAGGGACACGGTCGAACGCCTTCTCCAAGTCCACAAAACACATGTAGACCGGTTGGGCGAACTCCCACGCACCCTCCAGGACCCTGCTGAGGGTGTAGAGCTGGTCCAGTGTTCCACGGCCAGGACGAAAACCGCATTGTTCCTCCTGGATCCGAGGTTCGACTATCCGTCGGACCCTCCTCTCCAGAACCCCTGAATAGACCTTACCAGGGAGGCTCAGAAGTGTGATCCCCCTGTAGTTGGAACACACCCTGTGGTCCCCCTTTTTAAACAGGGGGACCACCACCCCGGTCTGCCAATCCAAGGGAACTGCCCCCGATGTCCACGCAATATTGCAGAGCCACGTTAACCAACACAGCCCCACAACATCCAGAGCCTTGAGGAACTCCGGTCGAATCTCATCCACCCCCGGAGCCTTGCCACCGAGGAGCTTTTTAACGACCTCGGTGACCTCAGCACCAGAGATTGGAGAGCCCGACCCCAAGTCCCCAAACCCTGCTTCCAGATTGGAAGGCGTGCTGGTGGGATTGAGGAGGTCTTCGAAGTATTCCATCCACCGACCCAAAATGTCCCGCGTCGAGGTCAGCAGCACACCATCCCCACTGTAAAATGTGTTGGTGGCAGACCGCTTTCCCCCCCTGAGACGCCGGATGGTGGACCAAAATCGCTTCGAAGCCGTACGGAAGTCGTTTTCCATGGTCCCTCCAAACTCCTCCCACGCCCGAGTTTTTGCCTCAGCAACCATCCGGGCCGCATCCCGCTTGGCCTGTCGGTACCTATCAGCTGCTTCAGGGGTCCCACAAGCCAAAAAGACCCGGTAGGACTCCTTCTTCAGCCTGACAGCATCCCTTCCACCGGCGGGTTCGGGGGTTGCCGCCGCGACAGGCACCGACCACCTTGCGGCCACAGCTTTGGTCAGATATATATATATATATATATATATATATATATATATATATATATATATATGTGGTACTGAGACCACACCAGACCTGCTGAATAAGGTTTTGTCTGTCCTGTCACCGATTCATTATTGGCAATAAACACCTGGTTGGTCTGCACCGTTTCCCTGCTTCAAGCCTCATGTTCATTCCAGCCGCCAAAGACCTTTCTAACACTGCACATTTTCTTGATCTGACCATTTTTAAAAGATAATCAAGGAACCCTGCATACATCAGTGTACAGAAAACCGACTGACAGAAACACAATTTTACATGCCAAGAGCTTACTTCCAAGTTGGCTTAAAGAGAATGTCCCTTATGGGCAGTTCCAGAAAGTGAAGAGGATCTGTGACCAAGATCATTTTTTTGAGTGCAAATCACTAGAGATGATGTCACGATTTAAGGAAAGAGGATATAGAACCTCCACTCTCCAAAAAGCTTACATCAGAGCCAAACATGTAGCTAGGTTATCACTACTACAAAGGAATACACCAAAACAAACAAAAGAGAGGGCTGTTTTTGTCACTACATATAGTACAGATGCTGAACAGATAAAGCAAATCATACAAAAAAAACTGGGGCATTATTGAAGTGATGAGGTACTAAGTCAGGTCTTTCCTGAACAACCTCTCATTAGTTTTAGAAGATGTCCCACCCTACAAGATAGACTGCTTCACAGTTATCTTAAACCAGAAGGTAAACAAACATGGTTAGGCCATGCCATCACTTCAACCATTCTGCCAATGTAAGACAAACCAAAAATTTTTATGATGTTGGCTCCCAAACTAAATTCACTATTAACTGTTTCATAAACTGTCAAACAACCTTTGTCATTTATAGATTGGTATGTCCTATGTGTGAAGTCTTTTATGTAGGAAGAACAAAGCGGCATTTACTAGATAGACTGGCGGAACACAAATACGCAAAAATCAAAAAAATTATGGACAACCCTGAGCATCCTCTTCATGAGACTGTCATACAACAACAGAGCGTATTCAGTCGGAGGCTTCTTCAGTTGCTGCAATACAGACCGCTGCAGGAAATCCTTCCTGCCCACAGCTATCATCATTTAAAACAACTCCTAAAAGAACTAATTATATGAGCTATACCAACACTTAATTTCCCTTTGGGATCAATAAAGTATTTTTGAATATGAATTTGAACTTGACCAAGCCATTGCAATGAAGGCTTTTTAACCTTTTTCATTGCCTTGGAGTTCTTTTGGTTCTTGGCATTTTGTTTCCCACTCAAAGAGCACCTCTTTTGAACCAAACTTTGGAGTCCAGGAAGCGTCCCCTTTTTTACATAAGTATTTGAACACCTGAGAAAATCAGTGTTAATATTTAATACAGATGCCTTTGTTTGCAATTACAGAGGTCAAATATTTCATTTAGTTCTTGAGCAAGTTTGCACACAATGCAATAGGGATTTTGAGGGATTTTGGCCCACTCCTCCACACAGATCTTCTCTAGATCTGTCAGGTTTCTGAGCTGTCACTGAGCAACATGGAGTTTCAGCCCCCTCCAAAGATTTTCTATTGGATTTAGGTCTGGAGACTGGCTAGGCCACTCCAGCACCTTGATATGCATCTTAAGGAGCCACTCCTTGGTTATTCCGGCTGTGGGCTTCCGGTCATTGTCATGTTGGAAGACCCAGCCACGACCCATCTTCAATGCTCTAACTGAGGGAAGGAGGTTGCTGCTCAAATTCTCACAATGCATGGCCCCATTCAACCTCTCCTCATCTAACGGGGGTAAGCCGTATTGCGTCATTTCCTGTTATCACTGTTGTGCTCCTGTAAGCTGTTTGGTGTTCAGACTCTCTTGAATTGGTCATATTTTCTCTGTGCTGAGGCCTTTCTAAGTTATTTTTACACACAAGCACACTAAAACACACGTTTTGTGGTGGTGTACTTTACATTTTGGGAACTCCTTGTGTTTCACAGAGTTTTTCTTGGGGTGGTAAGGTCTCGCTAGCTCAGTTAGCTTAGCTTCATTGCGGCTATGGATCCTGTCTCTAACTCTTCTCTTCTCTCTTGCTCTCTCTGTCAGATGTTTAGTTACTTCCCTGCCTCCTTTAGTGATAATGGTAACTGTAAAAAATGTAATATTTTTGTAGCTTTGGAGGCGAGGGTATCAGAATTAGAAGCACGGCTCCATGCTGTTGAAAAACCAGCAGATAGCCGAAGCCCATTAGCCAGCGCGGAGCCAACAAGGATAGAACCCCCTAGCCGTCCTCCGGTAGAGCCCGTGCAGCCGGGACCTCAGGCCGGCTGGGTGACTGTACGTAGGAAGCAAAGTTCTGGGACCCAGCCCCTGGGCCACCACCAACCGGTCCGCGTTTCTAACAGATTTTCCCCGGTCAGCGACACACCCGCTGAGAAGCCGACCCTGGTAATTTACTGCTCCATAGAAACGTGGCATTAGAGACACCATTGACCATATTCAAATGTTTACCAGGGGCCAGAACGGGCGACATCAAATCCTACCTGAAACTGCTGGCTAAAGATAAGCGTAAATACAGTAAGATTGTTATTCACGCTGGCGGTAATGACACCCGGTTACGCCAATCGGAGGTCACTAAAATTAGTGTTGCTTCGGTGTGTAAGTTTGCTAAAACAATGTCAGACTTGGTAATCTCTTCTGGTCCCCTGCCTGATCGGACCAGTGACGACATGTTTAGCCGCATGCTGTCATTCCATCAATGGTTGTCTGGGTGGTGTCCTGCAAACAATGCGGGCTACATTGATAACTGGATAACATTTTGGGGAAAACCTGGTCTGATCCGGAGAGACGGCATCCATCCCACTTTGGATGGAGCAGCTCTTCTTTCTAGGAATATGGCCGAATTTATTAGTCCTCCAAAAAACTGACAACCCAGGGTCCAGACCAGGAAGCAGAGTTGTAGTTTAACCCACCTCTCTGCTGCTTCTGTACTGTTACCCACCCATTACCCTATAGAAACAGTGTCTTTGTTAGTAAATGACTTGATTTGTGATAATCACATTGATTTCCTTTGTCTCACAGAAACCTGGTTGTAGCAGGAGGATTATGTCAGTATAAATGAGTCAACTCCTTCCAGTCATTAAAATTTTCACATTCCTAGAAATACTGGGCAAAGGGGTGGAGTTGCAACCATTTTCCGTTCTGATTTACTAATTAATCCCAGACCAATTGATAGCTACAGTTCTTTTGAACATCTAACCCTTAATTTTCCTCATCCAAGTTGCAAAACATTAAGACCATTTTTGTTTGTGGTTTTGTATCGTCCACCAGGCCCTTACTCTCAATTCTTGGATCAGATCTCACATTTTTGATCTGATTTAGTATTAAATACTGATAGGGTTATTATAGAGGGGGACTTCAATATTCATGTGGATACTGAAAGTGATAGCCTAAATGCAGCCTTTAATGCTATTTTAGACTCAATTGGCTTTATTCAAAAAGTACAGGGCTCGACCCACTCGGGCAAACACACTTTGGACCTTGTACTGACATACGGTATTGAGTGTGAGGAAATAACAGTCCACCCACATAACCCGGTCCTGTCTGACCACTTCTTAATAACTTTTGAATTTACTTTAACTGACGATCTTAAATCTGAAAGAAAATTTCATTATAGTAGAGCTTTATCAGACAATGCTGTAACAATTTTTAAAGAATCTGTTCCATTCTTACTTTCCTTAGTGTCTCAGGGTAACACAGTGGAGGGCAGCAATTCCATCTCTAACCCTTCAGAAATTGATGGTCTGGTTCCTCATTGCGTTTGGCATTAGATAGTGTAGCCCCCTTAAAAAAGAAAGTGGCTAGCCATAGGAGGCTGACTCCTTGGTTTAACGCAGAGTTGCGTACTTTAAAGCAGAATACTAGAAAGTTGGAGAGAAAATGGCGCTCTACACACCTAGAGGATTCCTATTTAACCTGGAATAACGGTCTACTGCTGTATATAAAGACCCTTCGACAAGCTAGAACAGCATATTTTTCATCATTAATAGAGGCGAATAAAAACAATCCTAGGTTTCTTTTTAGTACAGTTGCCAAACTTACAGAGTTTGGCTCTGTTGAGCCAACTATTCCCCCAGCTCTTAGCAGTGATGATTTTATGTGATTCTTCATAAATAAAATTAATTCTATTAAAAATAAAATCATTGGCATCCTCCCAAACATGATTACTTCTTCCTCAGTAAATGAGGCAGTATCGGAAAGAACTGTAGAACCTCAGTTGTGCTTAGGCTGTTTTGATTCAGTCGAGCTTTCGGAATTATCAAAAATATTAGCCTCATCTAAACCTTCAACTTGTATGTTGGACCCAATTTCAACCAAATTATTTAAAGAAGTGTTCCATTTGGTTCCTGGCCCCATCTTGGATATGATGAATCTATCCTTAGTAAACGGATACGTACCACAGGAATTTAAAATAGCTGTATTTAAACCTTTACTCAAGAAACCTTCCCTTGATCAAGATGACTTAGTGAATTACAGACCTATATCTAACCTTCCTTTCTTATCCAAAGTCCTTAAGAAAATTGTTGCTAATCAAGTCTGTGAGGATCTAAACAGTAACGAGCTGTTTGAAGAGTTTCAGTCAGGTTTTAGAGCTCATCATAGCACTGAAACAGCACTGGTGAAGGTTACTAATGATATTCTCATGGCCTCAGATAATGGACTTGTGTCTGTTCTGGTTTTGTTAGATCTCAGTGCTGCTTTTGACACAGTCGATCATAATATTCTCTTAGAAAGGCTTGAACATGTTGCAGGGATCAAAGGAACAGCACTAGGCTGGTTTAAATCATATTTTTCTGATAGATTCCAGTTTGTTCATCTAAATGATAAATCTTCTTCACTCTCAAGGGTTACTTGTGGAGTTCCACAGGGTTCTGTGCTTGGACCAATTCTGTTCACCATATATATGCTCCCAATTGGTAGAATCATTAGACAGCATGGGATACATTTCCACAGCTATGCAGATGATACACAACTATATTTATCCATAAATCCTGATGAACCCTGTCAGTTAGGTAGATTACAGGCATGTCTGGAAGACATAAAAACATGGATGACCCTAAACCTTTTGCTTTTAAATTCTGACAAAACAGAAGTTGCTGTCTTTGGACCAGAAGTTCTTAAACAGAAACTGATTAGTCAATCACTTCATCTGGATAGCATTAAATTGGCCCCCAGTAATAACATAAAGAACCTCGGCGTTATTTTTGACCAAGACTTGACATTTAAATCCCATATTAAACAGGTTTATAGGATTTCTTTCTTTCACCTCCGGAATATTGCTAAAATTAGAAACATCCTGTCCAGGAGTGATGCTGAGAAACTAGTCCATGCATTTGTTACCTCAAGGCTGGACTACTGTAATTCTTTACTATCAGGAAGTCGACAAAATGCCATTAGAAGCCTTCAGTTGATCCAAAATGCGGCAGCAAGAGTTCTGATGAATATTAAAAAGAGAGCTCACATTTCTCCTGTTTTAGCTTCCGTTCATTGGCTCCCTGTTAAATCCAGAATAGAATTTAAGAACCTTCTTCTTACATACAAAGCCCTTAATTATCAAGCTCCATCATACATCAAAGATCTAATTGTTCCATATGTTCCTAACAGAGCACTTCGCTCTCAGACTGCAGGTTTACTTGTAGTTCCTAGGATTTCTAAAAGTAGAATGGGAGGCAGATCTTTTAGTTATCAGGCTCCTCTCCTTTGGAACCAGCTCCCAGCTTTAGTCCGTGAGGCAGACACTCTGTTTACTTTTAAGGCCAGGCTTAAAACTTTCCTTTTTGATAAAGCTTATAGTTAGAGTGGCTAAGGTCATCCTGAGCTATCTCTGTAGTTATGCTGCTATAGGCTTAGACTGCTGGAGGACACTTAGCAATTTTCTTCACTCTGCTACTTCCTTTTCTCCTACTACTCTCCAGTTGTATTACAGTACATTCTGTTATTTCGACTGTTAACTTTGTTTTCTCTCATTGTTTTTCTCTCCATAGCAGATATACCTTGTCTGGTATCCTGCTTGGCTGCAATGCCCTGTTGGACGGGGGGCATTGACTGGGATGATCCTCCCAGTAACTGAACATCCACTGTGTCCTGTTATCAACTTTTTACTTTCTGTAACATAGAAAGTTCTCTTATATCAGATCTTCTGTTCCTTCTGTGTTTCTGCTCTGTCTTCTCAAACCCCTAGACGGTCGTGGCAGATGTCCGCTCCTACTGAGCCTGGTTCTGTTGGACGTTTCTTCTTGTTAAAGGGGAGTTTTTCCTCTCCACCGTCGCTACATGCTTGCTCAGTATGAGGGATTGCTGATGGATTGCTGTGGTTGGAAAGTCTGCATCAACGGGGCCCAACCTCACGCCAATGACTGACGCAATCTGCTGGGATTCCTTAAATAGGAAATTTTTTAACTAATTGGAATGTTTGTATAAATGTAATGAAATGACATCTGTTGTGAATTGGCGCTATATAAATAAACTGAATTGAATTGAATTAATCAAATCAAAAAAAATAAAATAAAACGCTTTTCAAACAAAATAGCATGTCAAAGGGCTTTACAGATCAAAATGACCCCATTTAACCCCCCCGGAACAACAAAAACATGATGACAATTATACCACCCCCCCCAACCCATCTCCCATGCATACACATACTTAAAAGCAACAGTAAACTAGGACATTGGGCCGAGAACAGATGAGCCAGGTAAGGAATCGCCATCAGGGAAGCCATCTGCATCGGCAGCAGTAGATCGGCAGCAACAGCCAAGGCACCGGCCCAAGGCACCCAGGGGAGGGAAGGCTGAGGCCCCCACCTCCACCCAAGCACTACCTGAAGAGCACCCAGGCAGCCGCAGCCGAACCACCTCTCCCAAGGCAGAGGGCTCCCACAGAGGAAACACTGGAAGAAAGATAAAAAAAAACAGGTTAAAATGTTAAAATAAAGAGTAGATAAATATGAGAGTAAAACACAGATCAAATTTAGAATTATGTAATGTAAAAAATTGATTTATTAATCTAATCTAGTAAGACATAAAGAGTAATTAAGCAGATATAAATAATCAGTTAAAAGCTAGATTAAAAAGGTGAGTCTTGAGCCTGCTCTTAAAAACATGAATGTTCTCTGCAGCCCTGAGGTCCTCCGGCAGCCTGTTCCAGAGGTGAGGGCCATAAAACTGGAAAGACGCCTCACCATGAGGGTGTGTCCTGACTTTTGGGATGACAAGGAGACGGCTGCCAGAGGAGCGCAGAGACCGCGAAGGTTCATATGGTAAAAGCAGTTCTGAAACATAAGAAGGCCCAAGACCATTAAGACACTTAAAAACCATTCAAATAACTTTAAAATCGATCCTAAAACATACGGGGGGCCAATGCAGGGATTTTAAGACTGGTGTAATGTGCTCCCGCCTCCTGATCTTCGTCAGGACACGTGCTGCTGAATTTTGTAGAAGTTGTAAACCCGATATAGTCTTTTTGGGAAGGCCAGAAAGCAGGGCATTACAGTAATAAATTCTGCTGGTGATAAAAGCATGCATTAACGTCTCCGGATTGGCCCGAGAGAGAATGGGGCGGACTCTGGCAATTTTCTTTAATTGATAAAAACCTATTTTAGTAATGTTTTTAATGTAAGAGATAAAAGTCAGCTCAGAGTCAAAAATCACGCCCAGACCTCAAGAAGCAAATGAATGGATGTCGAGAGGAGATGAGCTGCTGCTGAGATCTCGCGAGAGCTGTGCGTAGGTAATATGGCATTAAACTGGTAAAACAAACAAACTCGGGTAAAAACAAACCATAACATTCGAGCCAAATATAGCAAACGTTTAATAATAACCATTATTTTGTATTTCTCCATAAAACAAACTGGATGAGGAAACCTTGGACAGCCTGGAAGGCTACTTGGACGAGTGCTATGACAAAATTGTTATGGGCAAGCCACAAAAATCCACCTCTACTATGCTGACAAGCACACCATCACAGAAACGCACCCCTTCTGAGGCCAGCACCTCCACCATCTCGCCAGAGAAAAGCTACAGCGATGTCCTGGACTCAATAGATAAGAAGCTAACCAGCCTAGACACCCGTCTGGCCCTGATTGAGGTTCTCCACAAAGAATTTCAAGCTCTAAGGGAATCTCTGGAGTTCAGCCAACAACAGGTAGCATCGCTCGCTGCAGAAAACCAAACGCTGAGAGACAGTGTAAAGAAACTCATCGAGGGGATGACACAGCTGTCCGGAGAAAGGAAGAGGATGAAAGAAACTATCTTGGATATACAGGCAAGGGGAATGCGGGACAAACTTGTTTTTTCCGGGATCCCAGAACAGGCTGAGGACGACGCTGAATCCATTGTCCGAGATTTTCTCCAACACCAGTTAAAGCTCCCAAGCGACACGGTAAAAAACATCACTTTTCACTGCGTCCACCGGCTCGTAGGTAAGAAGCCTAAAAACAGCCGGCCGCGACCCATTGTTGCTAAATTAGAGCATTACAAGCAAAAAGAGAAGGTCAGAGGCTGAGGCAGAGAGCTGCGTGGAACGAATTACAGCGTTAATGATAAATATCCGAAGGAAATCCTGAATAGAAGGCGTGTTTGGTTCCCAATCAGGAAGAAATATATCAGTGAAGGCACCAGAGCTACAGTAGCTGTAGATAAACTGTATGTTAATGGGCAGCTGTTCAGGGACCCCCAGCTTAATCCTTGGCTTTATTAGTCATGTAACACTGATCTGATAAGAGTTGTTTTATCAGTCAACTATAATCTAATGTTAGCACAGCTCTGTAAAGTTGTTTACATTACTCAATGTGGGCGGGGCCAGGACTAAGCACTGGGATACTGGCTCTTTTTTCCTTTCTCATCTTCACATGTCTATCACCAAATGTCTTTGTCACTCCCTTTTTCTTCTTTTATCACTCTCACACACACAGAGATTTTTTTCATAACATAACTATTTCTTTCTCTCTCACCCTCACCCTTCACACCTTCGCAACTTTCTTCTATTTTTCTCTTTCTTATATCTTGGCTTTTGGATTTTCAATCAGGCAACCCCAAGCACAAACTAATATTGCACCTTTGTTTATCTGTTTCTATGGTGATATGGACTTTACAACTTTTGTCTCAAAACTATGGCTACTCTAAGGTTTGTCTCATGGAATGTTCATGGAGCTGGCACCAGAGAGAAAAGAGTTAAGATTTTTAACCAGCTTAAAAGATTGAAGGCAGATGTCATCTTATTACAAGAAACCCATAAATCTACCTCAGATGCAGATGATCTTAAATCCCCTGAGTTTCCTAATGTGTTTTCTGCATGCTTTAACTCTAGACAAAGGGGAGTAGCAATATTAATAAATAAAAATGTTAATTTTACAGTAATAGATATAGTTACAGATCCAGAGGGTAGATTTATTATAGTAAAACTATCTATACATAACCAAAAGTTATGTATTGTCAGTATATATGGTCCAAATGTTGATGACCCCTCATTCTTTCATTCCTTCTTCTCTGTGCTCCTTGAACACTTGGATTGCTCACTTCTTCTTGGGGGTGACCTCAACTTTGGTTTAAATGAAGAAATAGACAGGCTCAGCACAGCAGGGACTCAGCACAGCTGGAAATCTATAGATATACTCAAAAAGTACATGAGCGATTATGGACTTTGCGATGCATGGCGATCTCTTCACCCCAATGACAAAAAATATACTTTCTTCTCAAATGTCCACCATTCGTATTCTCGACTGGATTATTTGTTAGTCAGCAACTCACCGTTGACTGACATTTCAGACACTGAGATACACCCTATAGCTGTTAGCGATCATGCTCCTGTTTCTTTAACTTTAGTAAATAAAACAGAAACCCCTCAAAGCAAAAATTGGAGATTTAATATATCATTACTTAAGGATAAAGAATTTATTAAATATTTTGAAAAAGAGTGGGCTTCTTATTTAGAATATATTGACCTCCCTGGTACATCACCATCCATTCTTTGGGAGGCAGGGAAAGCTGTGATTAGAGGTAAAATAATCTCATTCTCATCAAATTAAAAGAAAATAGAAAAAAACGTATTCAGGAATTAGAAGAAACTATTAATTCATTAGAAGCTTCCTTAGATGAGGAGAAACTAGGCAAAATCCATAAAGCAAATCTAGAATTAAATGAAATTATTAATAAACAGACCATGTTCTTAATTCAAAGACTTAGGATAGAAAACTTTGAACAAGGTAATAAATCAGGTAGATTTTTGGCTAACCAGCTTAAAATTAATAAAGAAAAAACAACTATATCTGCTATTTAAGATCAGACCGGGAATACAGTATATGATCCTGGAAGAATAAACAAAACCTTTAAAGAATTTTACAAGGCTTTATACTCACCAGAGATAAATCCATCAGATCATGAAATTGAAAAATTTTTGGATAACATAACACTACCTAAATTATCTGAAAGTCAAGCGATGGCGCTGGATTCACCACTAACAGCGGCTGAACTCCAGGAGGCCCTCCAAAGCATGCCCAATAAAAAGGCTCTAGGCCCAGATGGATTTCCAGCAGAGTTCTATAAAGAATTCTGGAATATTCTGGCACCAATATTTCACAGAATGCTGCAGGAAACCAAGGAAAATGGCTGACTTCCACCAAATATGAATTCTGCCTACATTAGTCTTCTACTAAAATCAGGTAAAGACCCTTTGTTTCCTACCAGCTATCGTCCCATATCCTTCATTAATGTTGATCTTAAAATAATCTGCAAAGCTCTCGCAAAAAGGATAGACAAAGTAACCCCTCTTATAATACATCCATGGTTCTGTTCTGGGGACGACTGTGGAACCTCTGGAGATGATAATGCAAAGAAGGATTCTTCATAAAATCAAAAAAATTATGTTCAACCTTGAGCATCCTCTTCATGAGACTGTCATACAACAACAGAGCGACTTCAGGTGGAGGCTTCTTCAGTTTCGCTGCAATACAGACCACTACAGGAAATGCTTCCTGCCCACAGCCATCATCATCTATAACAACTCCTTAAAGAATTAATTATATGAGCTATACCAACACTTAATTTCCCTCTGGGATCTGGGATATTTTTGAATTTAATCCTGATCAAACTGGTTTTATAAAAGGGAGACATTCATCCACAAATTCACGTAGATGTCAGGATCCAGCAGGATCCAGCAGAGGGAGCCATTTCCTCTTCCTTCCACAGGTGTTGAGAATTAGGCTGACACACCTGGAGCTGGTTACCTCATCAGCGCTGGCAGCATTTAGCATGAGCGGTTCCACCATATGAGCGTCAGATGATTCCGTTCCTAGGAGTGGTAACTGACCTCAACTCTTACCCCCTGCGAGTTATCCTCCCTCGATTTACCTGTATTATCCTCTATGTTTTCCAGTCGTCCTCCTGAGCTGCTTCCGCTGTTCTGGATTCCTTCTTTGAGTCCCCTGTGTCACTCTGAAATCTCAGTCTCATACTCCACCACCGACGTTCGTCTCCCTGGGACTTGTGGCCGCTCCTCCATCACACTGCTGTCACTGCTCCAGGTTGCTCCGCTCCGACGCTCAGCACTACCAACACCTGCAACAAAGGAAGACTCACCTGGCATTCCTACAGCTCTCAATAATCTCCGGCCTCCGATTCCTTACCTCCCTCTCCAGTCCGGATCTTCAGTTCCTCCAGTGAGTCATTCGTTCATCTACAATCTTCCACATCATTCTTAAAAAACCCTCACCTTATATCCTTACCTTCCAGTGGCGTCCTCCGTGGTCCATCAACCCAGTCCGCTCTCCTCAGAACCTGACGTGCAGAACTTTAATAAAACTTCTTAAATCTTTCTCTGAGTCCCGAGTGTAACTGTGTATGCTTAAGAGTCAGTTCTGTGACAACCATGACAGTAGATTAATAGATTTTTCTTACTGTAAAAACATTAAAACTAATTATCTCTAGATGCAGAAAAAACATTTGATAGAGTTAACTGGAAATTCTTATTTGCAACCTTACATAAATTTGGCTTTGGAAATTCTTTTATAAACTGGTTGAAAATATTATACACTTCACCAACAGCATGTATCAGGACAAATAACCAAACATCATCTAGGTTTTATCTTCAGAGAGGTACGAGGCAGGGATGTCCTCTCTCTCCCTCCCTGTTTGCAATTTTTATTGAACCACTAGCTGCAGCAATCAGGCAAACTCACAATATTAAAGGCATAATATGCAATTACATAGAACATAATCAGTCTTTATGCAGATGGATTACTTTTTCTCCAGCATTCACAAACCTCTTTCTCTCAGGTAATCGGGTTGATAAACTCTTATTCAAACGTTTCAGATTATTCTATAAATTGGTTAAAATCCACAGTTCTTCCAAGCAATTGTTCTGTCCAGAATCCAACTAATACACAACTGCAGTCAGGGAATATTACTTATTTAGGTATCAATGTCTCACCAAGACTGGCAGACTTAAAGCTAAACTACATCCCACTTTTAAAAGTGGAAGATCTTGCTAGATGGAAATCCCTACCCATATAACTTATGGGAAGGGTTGCTTCAATAAAAACGATGGTTTTGCCCAGAATCAACTACTTATTCTCAATGATCCCAAGTAAACCATCACTAGACTGGTTTAGATCTCTGGACTCCTCTGTCTCTAAATTTCTTTGGAAAGATAAACCCCCACGTATCAGCTTAAAAACACTGCAGAAGACCAAAGAAAAAGGAGGTCTAGATCTACCAAACTTCCATCATTATTTCTTAGCCAACAGGCTCCAATACATCTCAAGATGGTTAAAACATAGCTACATAGATGAGTCCTGGATTGACGTAGAACAGACACCATGCAATAAGATAAAACTTTCAGACCTAGCATTTATTAGCTCAAATATAAAACGACATGAATGCTTTAAAAGCATAAATATCAGCTCCTCTCTGACAGCATGGTGCGAGTTTCTAAAAATGACACAAAATGAGTCCACAATAATCCCATGCAGATGTACACCCAACTGGAATAACCCAGACATCTTGCAAAAAAAATGTATGAGAAGTTTTCCAGACTGGAGATGTAATGGAATTGAATACCTGGAACACATATTTGAAGGAACAGACTTTATCCCATTTAATACATTAATTACACAATATGGAATTGATAAAAACAAATTCTTAGAATATCAACAAATTAAATCTATTATTAAAGGTAAATTTAGGCTCAATACAGTTGAATTACAAATTCCAGCAAGAGTTTTAGATTTTCTTTATTCAATTCAATTCAAATTCAAAAATATTTTATTGATCCCAGAGGGAAATTAAGTGTTGGTATAGCTCATATAATTAATTCTTTAAGGAGTTATTGTAGATAATGATGGCTGTGGGCAGGAAGGATTTCCTGTAGCGGTCTGTATTGCAGCGAAACTGAAGAAGCCTCCGACTGAAGACGCTCTGTTGTTGTATGACTGTCTCATGAAGAGGATGCTCAGGGTTGTCCATAATTTTTTTGATTTTATGAAGAATCCTTCTTTGCATTATCATCTCCAGATTTTCCACAGTTGTCCCAAGAACAGAACCAGCCTTCTTTATCAGGTTGTTTATCCTATTTAAATCCCTGGCTCTGATGCTGCTACCCCAACAGATGATGGCTGAAGAGATTACACTCTCCACAACAGACTTGTAGAAGATCTGCAGCATCTTGCTGCAAACCTTGAAGGACCTAAGCTTCCTCAAGAAGTACAGTCTGCTCTGTCCCTTCTTGTAGACGGCTTCACTGTTGCGCCTCCAGTCCAGTCTGTTGTCAAGGTGAACTCCGAGTTATTTATATTCCTCAACCACCTCCACTTCTTCTCCCATGATGGAAACAGTGTTTGACTTATCCCTGTTTCTTCTGAAATCTACAATCATCTCCTTTGTTTTGTTCACATTCAAGGTGAGACGATTGTTTTCACACCATGTCACAAAGCGGTCCACCAGCTCTCTGTATTCAGCTTCTTGTCCATCTCTGATACACCCGACAATTGCAGTCATCTGAGTATTTCTGCAGATGACAGGTCTCTGATTTGTACTGGAAGTCTGAGGTGTACAGAGTAAAAAGGAATGGTGAGAGTACGGTCCCCTGTGGTGCTCCTGTGCTGCTGACCACCTGGTTTGACACACAATTCTTCAGTCTCACAAATTGTGGTCTGTTGGTCAGGTAGTCATTGATCCAGGCGATTGTTGAGGGCTCCACCTGTGTCTTCAGGAGTTTCTGACAAAGCAAATCAGGCTGAATTGTGTTAAATGCACTAGAGAAATCAAAGAACATGATCCTCACAGTGCTGCCTGCTTTGTCCAGATGACAGTGGGTTGGTTGAAGTAGGTGGATGATGGCATCTTCAACTCCAACTCCACAGCGATAAGCAAACTGCATTGGGTCCTGATACGTTCTTGTTTGCTTACTCAGGGGTGCCAACAGGAGTCTCTCCAGGACCTTCATGATGTGGGATGTCAGGGCAACAGGTCTATAGTCATTGATGACTGATGGGTGAGTTCTTTTGGGTACTGGAACAAGGCAGGATGTCTTCCACAACACTGGAACCTTCTCCTGAGTTAAGCTAAGGTTGAAGAGGTGCTGCAGAATCCCACAGAGCTGCTCTGCACAGACCTTCAGGACTCTGGGGCTGACACCATCTGGACCTGCAGCCTTGTTCCAGTTCAGTTTCTCCAGGTGCCTCTTCACCTGACCTTTGGAGACAGACAAGTGGGAGGGGGAGGCAAAGGGGGTAGCAGCATTTCCTGACTTGGTTGAAGTCAAACTTGTGGAATTAGAAGAGTCCATGGCTGAGGTGAAGGATAAAACATCCGAGGTGTAACAGGAAAGCTGTTGATCAGAGGAGAGTGGGATGTCTGTTTGGCTGGGAACAGGAGAGGGGGATGCTGAGCTAGTTGCTGAACTGAACCTGTTGAAGAATGTGTTCAGTTCATTGGCTCTGTCCAGACTTCGATCTATCCAATCCTTCCTGTCCTTAAAACCTGTGATCTTTCTCATTCCTGACCAGACATCTCGGATATTGTTCCTCTGTAGTTTGTTCTCCAGCTTCTTCCTGTATGCCTCCTTGCTGTCTCTGATCTTGACCTTAAGTTGCTTCTGTATACTCCTCAGTAATTCCCTGTCTCCCTCCCTGAAGGCTCTTTTTTTCTTGTTTAGCAGTTCCTTCAGGTCACTGGTGATCCAGGGTTTGTTATTAGGGAAGCATCTCACTGTTCTGGTGGGGATGATGTTGTCCACACAGAAGTTTATATAGTCAGTCACACACTCAGTCATGGCATTGATGTCCTCTCCATGTGCTTGGCAAAGAGTCATCCAGTCTGTGGTTGCAAAACAACCCTGCACGGCTTCTTCAGCTTCCTGTGACCATTTTCTCACAGTTCGTTTTGTCACAGGTTGCCTCTGAACAAGTGGTTTATATTCTGAACAGAGAAAAACAGGATTGTGATCTGATTGTCCCAGAGGAGGTCTTGGTTTGGACGTGTATGAATCGTTTACATTTGCATAAAACAAATCCAATGACCTGTTTTCTCTTGTAGAGCAGCTGACAAACTGTTGAGATGTTGGAAGTGTAGTAGAGAGCGAGGCATGATTAAAATCACCAGATATTGCCACAAATGCATTGGGGTGCTGTGTCTGTAGCTTGGCAACAATGGAACTGATGACATCACATGCATTGTCTGCAACGGCTGAAGGTGGAATGTAAACAACTGCCAAAATTACACTGGTGAACTCTCTTGGTAAATAATATGGACGAAAACCTACTGCCAAGAGTTCGAGATCTGGGCTGCAGAGACGACACTTCACAGTAACATGTCCTGGATGACACCATCTGTTGTTGATTAGCACTGCTACTCCACCACCTTTTCTTTTTCTGCTCATCTTCAGATCTCTGTCTGCTCGTACAGTCAGGAAGCCTGGCAGACAGACGTTGGAGTCGGGGATATGATCCAGCAGCCACGTCTCCGTAAAACACATAACACTGCATTCACGGTACTCTGGCTGAGTCCATGTAAGGGCTTGCAGTTCATCCATCTTGTTAGCCAGTGATCTTACGTTGCCCATAATGATCGATGGAAGAGATGGCTTGAACTTCCTCTTTCTCTGTCTCCTTTTCGCTCCTGCTCTGCATCCACGTCTCCTCCTTATCAACTCATCAGGGATTTGTGGTTTCAGTTGAGGTATTATTCAGCTTTTGCGATGTTAATCAGCTGCTCCCGGCTGTAAACCACATTGTTGCCATGGTTACGCATCATAACAAATTGTCAAAAAGGGAAAAATTTACAGCAAAAATCCTTCCAGCTTCACAGCACCAAAAACTAGAAAGTATACAGGTCAAAAAAATGCAATCTTCTTTAAGAAACAAGAATCTCAACCCCCCCCCAAACTGCTGTCTAAAATATACAAAACTTTATCTACATTAGATGAATCAATAGCCATCCCTATTTCAAAATGGGAGGTGGATTTATCAGCCAGCTTTGACCAAAACGTCTGGTCTCAGATATGTTTAAGAACCTTTAAAATAACAAAAAATCCTAATTTGCAATTAATACAATACAAAATCATTCATAGAGTACACTATACAGGTCAACGGATGTTTAGGATGGGTTTTACGTCATCTAATACCTGCTTACAATGCACAAGCAATATACCAGATACTTATATTCATGCGCTTTGGTTCTGTCCACCCGTTAAGAAATTTTGGTGCCAGATATGCGATGACTTATCAAAGTGTCTGAAATGTAACCTTCCACCATCTTCCTCAGTTTGCCTGTTGGGAGATTTAAATGATGTCACGATGGACATAAAGTCAGTTCAAATGGTTCACATTGCCTTATGCATCGCTAAGAAAACTATCCTCCCGAACTGAAAAAATAAAAAGGCTCTTAATATTAATCAGTATAGAAATCTCTTGTTGGACCATATTGGTCTTCAGACGGCCTCTGGCTCCATATCTGATCAATCTCTCTGGGCTCCTTTGATCGGCTCCATCACCTAGTAGGGGTGGGTGACACTTGGTTTTGTCGTTTGGGATACTGTTGCTGATGTGGGGGTTTTTGGGGTTGGAGGCGTCTGGGGGGGATCCCTGGGGTGGGATCACTGGGCGGACGGAGCAGGACGTCGTGGCCCCAACCTGGGGTTTGGCTTTGGTGGCTTTGGGTTGTAACTCCTGATGGCTGCATGCGGTGCCTTAGGGGGGTTGCACTGACGGACGTGGGTTACTGGCCTGGTGGCAGTGCCGCGCCTGGGTAGGGTCTGGAGTGTTCCTGGGGATTCGGGCCTCTGGGGCGCCGCACCCCCTAGCTGTGGTCCTGGCCGGGGGTCGGCCGGCGTGGGGTCTCTGTTGCCTGTGGGGGTCGGGGCCGGCCGGCAGCCTGCATGTGCAGCCGCCTCTCTCTTTTTCTCTGGGCCGATTGTCATTACTGGTCCTTGTATGGCGTTTCGCCTTGTTTGCTGGTTGGGGTGCCTGGCTGCTGGTCGCGGCGGCTGGGTGGTATTTCTGGGCCTGATCAGTCCTTTTTCGCACTGGACTTAGCTCCTGGGTCTTGGTTTTTGTGCGCTGTGGGGCGCTGGGGTCGGGCCTTTGCCCGGGTTCGGTCAGACCTGCGGGTGGACTGGCTGGGTAGTGGGCGTGCAGGGCAGGTGGGTGGGGCGCTGGGTCTGGTTGCCTGCCGGGCCATGGAGCAGCAGTGGTCACTCCACAAGGGAATGGGGATGGTGGATGTCGGCCTGGTGGGTCAGCCGCCCGGTTAATTGGTTTGCTCCTGGTCTGGGCAGGTAAGTTGCCGGGGTTTGGGCTGCGGAAGCCTCCGATGCGCAGGTGGCGCTGGGGGCCTCCTTTGCTGGCGGGGAGGCTGTTGCTAACTAGCGACTCTCCCCCTACGTGGGGGTGTCTAGTGTCTTTTGTCTTCTGATAGTAGAGCGAATGTTAGGGCCGGTTTAGTTCTCCTTCTAGGATGGGGCTGGGGGGACTGCCTTGGGGTCCGTGGGGCTTGGTGGTGCTGTGGCCGTGGGCCCCGGGTTGAACGTGCCATGGCCTCCCTCCCCTGGTGGATCCCGGTGAACAGCGGTGTCTATTGGGGTCAGTGGGGGAGCTGGCTCCCTGGGAAGACATTTAGTCTCCCAGTCCTTCCCTCCCCATCCCCGAACACCTCTGTCCACCCGCTCCATTACTTTACCACTCATATAGGGTCTTGGGGCATGGGCACATCACTGGGGTGCGAGGAGGGGTTTCTTTCCTTGCTATCCCGTGGCGTCCTGGGTCCCAATTTTAATATACAACTTAGACACTCCCACTTATAACATTTTCATGCGACACACATGTAGGGACTTTGGGGTGGGCACACTTTTCGGCATCCAGAGGGGGAGCGGTTCAATCAGCTTCACCTCTGGTGCCGGTGCCCACTGTTAAACCACATATAGACACTGAGGGCTCAGGGTGGGGGTTGGGGGATGTGTGGCTGCCTTCCCCACATCCCACCCCTCTGTTTTAAATGCACATTATTACAACACACATGAACAACATACTCGAGCGGGAGGATAGAGACTAGGGGTCTTCTTACACCCATGTTCGCTACCGGCCATCAGGGGTTGACCTCTGTACCCTGTGTGCATCATAGTCTATTCTAAAATCATTTAAAATCTTCAGAAGGGTCGTCTCTGTGCTGTGTTTCACCCTAAAACCAGACTGAAATTTCTCTAGGACATTATGAGCATTAATAAAATCATTAACTTGAATTAAAACAAGCTTTTCTAAAACTTTGCTTAAAAACTATTAAAATCATTAAAATCTAAATTGCTCTTTTTCAGCAGGGGCTTCACTACCGCCCCTTTAAACGCAGCAGGAAAAACCCCCATCTGAAGGGAGCAATTCATCAAGGTTAAAATCCTTAATACAGTGTAGTCATCCTGTCCCCTTCACAGAAAAGCACCCCCGAAGCATGATGTTTCCACCACGATGCTCCACAGTCGGGATGCTGTTCTTGGGATGCAACTCTTTTTCCACCAAACACGGGGAGTGAAGTTTAGACCAAAAAGTTCTATTTTGGTCTCATCTGGGCACAGGACTTTCTCCCATGCCTCCTCTGGATCATCCAGATGGTCATTGGCAAACTTCAGACTGACCTGGACATGTGATGACTTGAGCAGGGGAACCTTCTGTGCAATGTCTGATTTTAAACCATGGCATAGTGTTCTATCGACAATAACCTTTGAAACTGTGGTCCGAGCTCTCTTCATTTCATTGACCGGGTCCTCCCATGTAGCTCTGGACTGATTCCTCACTTTTCTTATCATCAGTGATAGCCCACGAGGTGAGATCTTGCATAGAGCCCCAGTCTGAGGGAGACTGAGAGTCATCTTTAGCTTTAATTCTTTAATTTAATTCTGTTTATTTATATAATGCAAATTCACAAAACATGTAATCTAAAAGAACTTTACAAGTCATTTCAATTAAATCATGCATACATTTCAGGTAATCATTCAGTTCATTATTCCAATCAGTTTAAAAGTTTTGTATCTAAGAAAACCCAGCAGGTTGCATCGCGTCATTGACTTGCAACATTGAATTGCAACATTTACTCTTCCTTGATCAACATGTAGCAACAGTCAGGGGCGGGGTGGCCATAGGGGGGTTCTGGAGTTTTCCAGTATGGCCGGTCTGTTCTAGGGCCGATGGCCTGAAATGTTTTTTCCAATGGAACGATTATGAAAGTGCGGTTGAGCCACTGTCATGATCCTGCTGTGTGTCTGTTTGCGTTTGTGAGTGGCACATCCTTCTTTATATATCTTTGTGAGCGGTACTGACACTGCACACCATAGCCCAGTGTTTCTCAAACTATGGGGCGAGCCCCACTAGTGGGGCGCAGAGGTATTGCAGCTGGGGTGTGACATTAACGGCATTTAAATAGTTTTTCCCTTTAAATTCTATTGTTGTGAATGTTTCACTGCACTGTAAATTAAATTAACCAACTTGCCCCTCTCAGAAAATTAAACACACTCAAATGAATTAGCAATTGTGATCATCATTGTAGACAGAACCGGGACCTGGAATATCAGGCTGGGAGTTTGACGTCGGAATATATTGCAGCAGAACAAAATAAGCTGAAGTAGCTGCATTATCAGATTCCATCTACAAAATGGACAAATATCTAAAAAGATCAGCGAACATTCAGTCAGAGAAGTCACACGGTCAACCACGGAGGAAATACCGGGATGAGTATCTTGCTCTTTATTTATTGTACTTTTTTTTGTATTTTTGAAAGCTTTGTATTTGTGATAAAACAACAACTTTTATTTTCTCCAACTGTGAGCTGAAGTTCTACATGTAGCAATTACTGAAACATATATTTCTGAGCCAGTTTTATAACAGTGCGTAACACCTTTTTCCAATTAATTTATACCCTTAACTTGTAGACTAACTCGGCTATTTAAATAAATAAAATACTTTAAAAATCAGGCGTGGTCACCATTCTGTTGGGGCGATAAAAGAAGGGGGGGCTTGTGTATGCTCCTTTGTCCAAAGTGGAGAATGATAAAAAAAAGTTTGAGAAACACTGCCTTAGCCTATCTCTACCATCCATCACCTTGTATAGCTGCATTTTACCTACTCATGTTATAAATAAATCTTTCATAATTATTTGGACTCGCCGATTGATCTGGCCTGAGGGTTAAAACGATTTCCATGCAAGGCAACAATTTTTTGAAAGTGATACAGTTTCAGCTGAACTTTCTCTAAGACGCTGAATATAAAGGGGCAAAAATATGTTTGACAGCCACGCATTGCACAAGTTTTCCCAGTTAAAAAAATGAGATATGTCTATAATTTTATCATTGGTACACTTCAACTGAGAGAGACAGAATTTGAAAATAAATTACAGGAAATCACATTTTAGGATTTTATTTGTGTAATGATGCAAAAAATATGTTTTTTTTGGAGGTTCAGGTCTGTTTCTAGCACTACACCTAAATTTGGGCCTGAACAGTAGTTTCTAGCTGTATTTACTGAAGCTGTGTGCTGACTGTTTATCATTCCTCTTTAGGTCCAAAAGTAATTACTTCTGGTTTGTTTCTGTTCAGCTGGAGATAGTTATGGCACATCCATCCATTGATTTGCTTGATGCTTCGGTTAATACAGTTAGAAACTACTGATCAGGCCCAAAATCTAAGGGTGTATTCAGACCTGCACTATTTGGTCCACTTTTAACGGACCAGTGTTCGTTTCGAACGCTGGTCCGGACCTTTTTATGCAGATATGAATACACACAAACAAATCCTGGTGCGGATCAGAGAACCGACCGAGACCCACTTTTTTATGTGGTTTCAGTCTGCTTCCAAACGGACTCTGGTGCGGTTCGCTTCAGATGTGAATACAAACCAGTGTCGATCCGAACCAACTCCAGGATACATGTGCCTTTTTGGACAAGCCACCATAGCATGGTAAGTTCATACCTGATCCTCTGTATTCTGTTTGGCCACGGTGCTGCCAATATGTTGTGGGTCAGGGCACGCAAAGCACATCGTCTCCTTTGGGTTACTGCATGCATTTTGTTTTTGCATATGCATGCATATTTTTTTATGTAACCTTGGTTGGCAATGAAAAGGGTCAAATGTTTCCTGTAGATCATCACCAGGTTTGCACACAATGTAGCTGGTATTTTAGCCCATTCTTCCATGCACATCTTCTCTAGAGCTGTGATGTTTTGGGGCTGTCGCTGGGCAACAACTCCCTCCACAGATTCTCTATTGGATCGAGGTCTGGAGACTGGCTAGGCCACCCCAGAACATTGAAATGCTTTTTACGTAGGTACTCCTTCATTGCCCGGGCAATGTGTTTGGGATCATTGTCATGCTGAAAGACCCAGCCATGTTTCATCTTCAATGCACTTGCTGATTGAAGGAGGTTTTCATTCAAAATCTCACAATTTATGGCCTCATTCATTCTTTCCTTTACACGGATCAGTCGTCCTGGTCCTTTTGCAGAACAACTGCCCCAAAGCAAAGGATGTTTCCACACCCATGCTTCACAGTAGGTATGGCGTTCTGTTACAACTCAGCAGTTTTTTCTCCACAAAACACGGCAAGTAGAGTTTTTATCAGTAAGTTCTATTTTGGTTTCATCTGAACATATGACATTCTCCCAATCCTCTCCTGGATCATCTAAATGCTCTCTAGCAAACTTCAGACAGGCTTGGACATGTACTGGCTTAAGCAGGGGGATGCATCTTGCACTGGAGCCCCAAATCAAGGGAGCTCATCAGTGGTCTTGGATGCCTTTCATTTTCTTTTAATTGCTCCCACGGCTGATTTCTTCACACCAAGCTGCTTACCTACTGCAGATTCAGTCTTCCCAGCCTGGTCTACAATTTTGTTTCTGGTGTCTTTTGACAACTCTTTGGTCTTGGCCACAGTGGAGTTTGTAGTGTGACTGTTTGAGGTTGCAGACAGGTGTCTTGTATACTGATAACGAGTTCAAACAGGTGCCATTAATACAGGTAACAAGTGGAGGGCAGAGGAGCCTCTTACAGAAGTTGTTACAGGTCTGTGAGAGGTAGAAATCTTGCTTGTTTGTAGGTGACCAAATACTTATATATTCATGAGCCTGGACATGTGCTGGCTTAAGCAGGGGGAGTGCAGCATTTTAATCCATGACGACGTAGTGTGTTACTAA
The DNA here is from genome assembly GCA_963556495.2 of Valencia hispanica. Classification (NCBI taxonomy): domain Eukaryota; kingdom Metazoa; phylum Chordata; class Actinopteri; order Cyprinodontiformes; family Valenciidae; genus Valencia; species Valencia hispanica. The sequence continues at coordinate 54,304,020 of OY747711.1, forward strand.
TAGTAACCATTGTTACTGTGGTCCCAGCTCTCTTCAGGTCATTGACCAGTTCCCCCCGTGTAGTCCTGGGCTGCTTCCTCACCGTTCTCAATATCCCACAAGGTGAGATTTTGCATGGAGCCCAAGGTCGAGGGAGATTGTCAGTGATCTTGTTTTAATTCCATTTCCTTATAATTGCTCCAACTGTTGATCTCTTCTCACCAAGCTCCTAGCCTATTGTAGATTGGCTAATCTAATGTTGTACAGCTGTACAATCTTGTCCTTGGTGTCCTTGGACAGCTCTTGTCTTGACAGTTATGGAGGTTCGAGTCCCACTGTTTAAATGTGTGGACAAGTGTGTTTTATACAGATAACGAGTTCAAACAGGCAAGGCAAGGCAATTTTATTTGTATAGCACACTTTCAACAACTAGTTAATTCAAGGTGCTTTACATGATTAGGGGATAAAGTAAAAACAGCAATAAAGCATAAAACACACACAGAGCATATGACAAGTAAAAACATTACTAAAAAGCAGACATGAATTTAGGATAAAGTAAAAACAGCAATAAAGCATGAAGCACACACAAAATATATGATATATGAAAACATCACTCAAAGGCAGCTCTACACAGATCGGTTTTTAGCCATGACTTAAAAGATCTCAGTGTTGCAGCAGCTTTGCAGGTGTCTGGAAGTTTGTTCCAGATTAGAGGAGCATGGAAACCGAAAGCTGCTTCTCCATGTTTGGTTCTAATTCTAGGAATGTTGAGTAGACTGGAATTAGAGGACCTGAGTGGTCTGGAGGGTTGGCATAGTGACAGTAGATGTTCAACATACTTTAGCACAAGTACAGGTATTTAGAAGTCTATTCTCTGAGCTACTGGGAGCCAGTGTAAGGACGTTAGACCTGGGGTGATGTGCTCTACTTTCCTGGTTCTACCGAGGACATGAGCAGCAGCATTCTGGATCAGCTGCACCTGTCTAATTGACTTTTCAGGCAGACCTGTGAGAACGCTGTTGCAGTAATCAATCTAACTAAAGATAAGTGCATGGATGAGTTTTCATGGTCCTGTTGCGAAATCAGTCCTTCAATCCTAGAAATGTTCTTGAGGTGACAGAAGGCCAACCTTGTTATTGCCTTTATGTGAGCCTGAAGGTTCATGTCTGAGTCCATTACTACACCTAGGGTGTATTCAGACCATATATATATATATATATATATATATATATATATATATATATATATATATATATATATATATATATATATATATATATATATATATATATATATATATATATATATATACTGAATGGATTGAATTATTGTTAACCAACATGTTTGTGTTTGTCAAAATGCTGCCACTACCATTTTAGCTAACATTAGCATGTTAGCTAATTTTCAATAATATTGGTGTTATAGCTTGTTGTCAATTTACTGAATATAATAAGTCTTCTTTTAACCAACATAGTTGTGTTTCCCAACATGCTACTACTAGCGATTTGGGTAATATTTGGAATTTAGCTGATAAGTCTTCTTTTAACCAACATAGTTGTCTTTCCCAACATTCTACTACTAGCGTTTTGGGTAATAATTGGAATTTAGCAGATTTTAGGTAACACTGGCATTTTATCTAATTGTGAGTTTTTCTATGCGGGAGGGTTGGTAGACTACTTTTCTTTTTTCTGCTGATTCTGTGCATTACACTTCAGCAAGTCTTCTACAGTTGACTTCAAATACTTCAGGTACTAGGCAGGCAACAGTGGCCATTTTAATGTTCCAACACCTGGAAAACAGTGATTACTTTTAAATGGCAGTTACACAGTCCTGTGTGTTTAGGCAATCTTAGGCATTATAAATGAAGTAAGATATTGTTAGCTAACTTACTATTGTTATCCATTATACTAACTGCTAAAGAAGAAAAATCTGGACAACACGTTAATGCAGAACTACAGGCCAATCTCTAATCTTCCATTCATCAGTAAGATTATTGAAAAAGCTGTGTTTCAGCAGTTAAATGGCTTCATAACAATGACAAACCGTTTTGATGTTTTTCAGTCTGGTTTCCGCGATCACCACAGCACCGAGACTGTCCTCGTCAAAGTATTCAATGACATCCGCATAAATACAGATTGTGGAAGAACCACAGTGCTGATTCTGTTGGACCTCAGTGCAGCATTTGACACTGTTGATCATTATATTTTATTGGAACGACTGGAGAGCTGGGTCAGACTCTCTGGTACAGTACTTGGCTGGTTCGAGTCTTACCTAAAGAACAGGGACTTCTCTGTTTCAATAGGAAACTTTTCATCAGAACGAACAGAAATCACATGTGGGGTGCCCCAGGGCTCCATCCTGGGGCCCCTCTTATTTAATATCTACATGCTCCCACTAGGCAAGATTATAGCAACCAATAACATTAGCTACCATAACTACGCGGATGACACTCAGCTCTACATTACAATGTCACCAGGTGACTCTGAACCCATTCAAACCCTAAATCAATGCATTGGCCAAATAAATGGATGGATGTGCCATAACTTTCTCCGGCTGAATAGAAACAAAACTGAAGTCATTATTTTTGGACCCAACGATCAAGAGTCAGCACACAGCTTCAATTAATACAGCTAGAAACTACTGATCAGGCTCGAAACCTAGGTGAAGTAATGGACTCAGACCTGAACCTCCAGGGTCACATAAAGGCAATAACCAGGTCAGCGTTCTATCACCTGAAGAACATCTCTAGGATTAAAGGACTGATTTTGCAACACGACCTAGACAAATTCATCCATGCGTTTATCTTTAGTCCGATTGATTACTGCAACAGCATCTTCACAGGTCTGCCTAAAAAGTCAATCAGACAGCTGCAGCTGATCCAGAATGCTGCCGCTCGCGTACTCACTAGAACCAGGAAAGTAGAGCACATCACCCCAGTTCTAAAGTCCTTACACTGGCTCCCCGTAGCTCAGAGAATAGACTTCAAAATACTTTTACTAGTTTATAAATCATTACATGGCTTAGCACCAAAATATGTGGAAGAACTGTTGTCACGGTACCAACCACCAAGACCACTCAGGTCCTCCAAATCTAGCCTACTAAACATCCCTAGACTCAGAACTAAACATGGAGAAGCAGCTTTCAGTTTTTATGCTCCCCTTATCTGGAACAAACTTCCTGACAAGTGTAGAGCTACTGAAACTCTGAACAGCTTTAAATCGAGACTAAAAACCCATCTGTTTAGAATTGCCTTCGAGTAAATGCTTGATGTCATATGTATGAAATGTGTTCATGCTCTCTTGCCTTTTTTTAATCTTTCTCTTGCTTTATTGTGTATCATGTGTAATGTGTGTTTCTTTTATGTGTTTTAAAAAAAATCACCAAATCATGTAAAGCACCTTGAATTACCCTGCTGTTGAAAGTGTGCTATACAAATAAAATTACCTTGCCTTGCCTTGCCTAACACTAGCATTTAAGCTAACATTAGCATTTTAGCTAATTTTGACTTAATAGCTAAAATTAACCTACTGAATGGATTGAGATACAGTTAACCAACATGTTAGTGTTTGACAACATGCTATCTGTGGCATTTTAGCTAACATTAGCATTTTAGATAACATTAGCATTTTAGGTATTTTTGACTAAATAGCTAAAGTTAACAAACTGAATGGATTAAGATAAAGTTAACCAACATGTTAGTGTTTGCCAACAAGATATCTGTGGCATTTTAGCTAACATCATTTTAGCTAACATCGACATTTTAGCTAATTTTGGCTATCATTTGGTTTTTGGGTTGATATTAACAAACTGAATGGGTTGTTATTGTTAACCAATATCTTCATGAATGCCAACATGCTAGCAATAGATTTTTTACTAACCATTTAGCAATTTAAGTCTTTCAAGCTAACAACGGAATTTTAGGTAAATTTGACTTAAAAACCAAAAATTAACATAATGAATGGATTGAGTTAATGTTAACCAACATGTTGGTACTTACCAACATGCTATCTCTAGCATTTAAGCTAAAAATAACATTTAAGCTAACATTAGAATTTCAGCTAATGTTAGGTAATATTTGTATTTGAGGAAGATTTTATCATACTGAAAGGATTAAGTTCATGGTAACGATTTTAGCGTTTGCCAACATGCTTTCTGTAGCATTTAAGCTAACATTAGCATTTTAGCTAACATTAGAAATGTAGCTAATATTAGCTAGCATTTGGTTTTTGGGTTGATTTTAACACACTGAATGGGTTGAGTTATAGTTAACCTATATGTTCATGTTTGCTACCATGCTGCGAATCGTTTTTTTTTTTACTAACCATAGAAATTAAGCTCATTCAAGCTAACAACAGAATTTTAGCTCATTTTGACTTAACAGCTAGAAGTAACATAATGAATGGATTAAGTTACTGTTAACCAACATGTTGGTGTTTACCAACAAGCTATCTCTAGCATTTAAGCTAAAATCAACATTTAAGCTAACATTAGTATTTTAGCTATTGTTCGCTAATATTTGCGTTTTGGGAAGATGTTAACATACTGAAAGGATTAAGTTAGGTAACGAACATGATACTGTTAGCTTAAATACTAGTGGTTGTATGTTGGTAAACACTAGTATTACAGTTAGTATCAAAATTTAAGCTAATTTTGACTTAACAGCTAAGGTTAACTTGCTAAATAGATTTTGTTAATGTTTAGCGCCATGTTAGTGTTTGCTACCTTACTACCACTTGCATTTTAGCTAACATTTGCATTTCAGCTAATTTTAGCTAACACTTCCCTTTAAGCTTATTTTAATTATACTGAATGGATTGAATTATTGTTAACCAACATGTTTGTGTTTGGCAACATGCTACCACACGTTTCCGTACGTTTTTTGAACTTCAACTACTTCTGCATACTTTGTGCTTTTTTAACCATTCAACTTTTCAACTATTCTGCTCATTCTGCTTTTTCCGGGTATATCTTTTGGTATTCATAACCTTTATAATTTTCATAATATTCAACTTTTTATTTTAGCTAATTGTGAAGTTTATCTTTGTGGTAGGGTTGGCACACTATTTTTATTGCTTCGGCTGTTGCTGTTTATTAAACTTCAGCAAGTCTTCTACAGTTGACTTCAAATACTTCAGCCATTTTCTGCAAATAAATTCAGCTTACAGCATTCACTTTTTCTAGTTTACTGTTTATCTTTAGATTTTAATTTTTTATCTTAATCCCCGCTCCAGTGTTTCCTCTGTGGGAGCCCTCTGCCCCGGGAGCGGTGGTCGGCTATGGCCGCCTAGGTGGAGGCGGGGGTCTTGTCCTTGCCTCCACTGGGTGCGTGGTGTGGGTGCCTCGTTTGCTGCTGTTGATCTACTTCTGCCGGTGCAGATGGCTCCTCTGATGGCGTTTCCTTGCATGGTTCATCTGCACTCAGTCGATTGTCCGTTTTTACTGTTGCTTTTAACTGTGTGTGTGCATGGGAATTGGGTTGGGGGGAGGGGGGTATAACTGACTATGCTTTTAAATCTGTGGGGGAGGGATGGGAATGTAGTTTTAAGTGGAATAATTTTAATCTGTAAAGCACTTTGTGATGCAATTTTGTATGAAAAGCGCTTTATAAATAAAGTTATATTTTGATTTGATAACCGAATTGTTCCAAGACAATTCGTTACGACGTCGACCTGCAAGCCGTCTGGCCTGTAGTTGGGACACACGGTCCTAAAATCCTGTGCAGGTTTCTTTTCTTGCTCAACTACGGACCTGGTCGGCAGAGGGCTCGGTCCGACCTGTTATAGCTGGTCTGTTAGCTGAAAGGTCAACGCCATTGTTCCTTTGTCTGTTAGTTAAAGCTGTGGCCTCCGTTTGAGCCAAAGCTAGTTTTATGGCCGTTTGTCTCCTTACACTATATGTGCTGTTCTCCATCTTGCCCAGAGTTAAGTTTATGGCCCTTTGTCCCATAGGCTATCTCTACTTGACACCCCTGGAGTGAGGGCCACCTCCCTTCCTGTCCCTGATCCACTTCGTGTTAATTGTATTTAATTTTCACATATTTTTGTTTTCTAAGATCCGTAGTAGTGAGCTGCATACCTTAGAATAGATGGGAACTATTAACAAAATGTTTTGGCTGTAAGGTTGATCTATTTTCTTAATAAATTCCCCTTAGCTTAAAGAGAAGTTGTCTGTGATTAAATGACGTATGCGTACAATTAATGTCCACTGCGTGTGAATTTACACCTTCAAAAAGAGAGTGGATGTCTGGTCTTCTAATACAGAAGTGGTGCCCTGAATATTAATAGATTAAACTTGAACCTCATCAATAATTATATTGATATTAAATTATTTATCATAATTATTGATGGTTATGTAAACCAGACAAAAATTCGCTCACTCTGTCTCACAACACAAATAAAATTGCCTTGCCTTGCCTTGCCTTGAAGCTGTGTGCTGACTCTTGATCTTTCTTCTTTAGGTCCAAAAATAATTACTTCTATTTTGTTTCTATTCAGCTGGAGAAAGTTATGGCACATCTATCCATTGATTTGCTCGATGCATTTACTTATGGTTTAGATGGGTTCAAAGTCACCTGGTGACATTGTAATGTAGTATCATCTGCATAGTTATGGTAGCTAATCTTATTGATTGTTATAATCTGGGCTAGTTGGAGGGTGTACATATTAAATAAGAGGGGGCCCAGGATGGAGCCCTGGAGCACCCCACATGTAATTTCTGTTTGTTCTGATGAAAAGCTTCATATTGAAACAAAGAAGTCCCTGTTTTTTTGGTAAAACTCAAACCAGCCAAGTACAGTACCAGAGAGTCTGACCCAGCTCTCCAGTTATTCCAATAGTACATCATGCAAACAGTGTCCGTTCATTATTAATGTTTCTGCTAATGATTTCAGAGAAAAACAATTCCCTTGCATCTTTTAAAATTAACTGATATCTGTTCAGTCTCTCTTTGTAGATCTCACAGTGAATCTGGAGTCGAGTTTTCAACCATTTTCACTTGGCTTGTTGACACTCCTTTTTTTTACTACATACCAGTGGATCGCTTGTCCAAGGACACTTCTTTCAATCTGAGACTACTTCCACTTTAGTTAGAGCAATGGAATCTATGATGTCTGCGATTTTCACGAGGAAATCATCTCCAAGCTTGTTTACTGAGTTGGAATTGGGAGATGAGGAGATGTGGTGGGAGGGTAAATACGTTTAAAGGTTTTAACTGAACTTTCCCAGAGAAAACACTTTTTTACAGTGGTCTCACTGTGGCTAGATAGTTTACCAGAGATGGTACTTTCAAAGAAAACACAGAAAACACAGAAATGGTCAGATAATGCAATATACATTACCAAGATGTTGGATATATTTAAACCTTTGCAGATAATTAAGTCCAGAGTGTGTCCTCGATTGTGTGTTGGTTGTTTTACATGTTGGGTCAGGCTGAAGTTATGAAGAATGTCTCCTAATATTTTTGCTAGTCTGTCTTAGGGGTTGTCTGTATGGATGTTGAATTCCCTCACAATGATTAATTCATCATAGTCGATACATATTTCCGAAAGAAGGTCGCTGAAATCATTAAAGATGTTAGAGGTAAGTTTTTGGTGTTTATATAAACTTAGAAATAAAGCTTTGTTAGGCTCATTTATCTGGGTAGCTAGGTATTCAAATAAGTCAAATGTGTCCAAGGATACATTTTTAAAGTTCATTAAGTTATGAAATATTGTGGGTACGCTCGTCTGTGTTTCCCGCTCTCGCTTAAAATATGTAATTTGGAGGAGTAGATTCTATCAATGCACATGTTTCATTATTCATGTCTAGCCAGGTTTCTGATTAAAAAAAGGGTGTGTACATTATGTTCAGCGATGAATTCATTGATTATTAATGACTTCCGGGACAGAAACCTAATGTTTAATAAAGCTATTTTAAGTAGTTTGATGATGGGTAGCTGAACCTTCTGACAGGTGATTAATTTGAGATTTGTTTTAATATGAGAATGTTTCCCTTTAGTTTTTTGTTTTCTGCTGCTTATAAGCACTGGGATACTACTCTCAGGTAGGCCGGGCAACTTCTGGGAGAAGATGGGAGTAGAATTACTGTTCAGTCCCTTTCGATATCAGATGTCTGTTATTACCAGTTGGGACATGGGCAAAGTACATCCAGTGTTAGTCCCAGAGGCCTGATGTTGTCCAAGTTTCCGCGGTCGGGTTGCAGGGGCAGCAGCTTAAGCGAAGAGACCCAGACTTCCCTCTCCCCAGCCACTTGGGCTAGCTCCTCGGGAGCAATCCCAAGGCATTCCCAGACCAGCTGAGAAAAATAGTCCTTTCAACGTGTCCTGGGTCTTCCTGTGGTCCTCCTCCCGGTTGGACATCCCCGGAAAACCTCACCAGGGAGGCGTCCAGGAGCCATTCTGACCAGATAACCGAGCCACCTCAACTGACTCCTCTTAATGTGGAGGAGCCGCGGCTCTACTCTGAGCCCCTCTCACCCTCTCTCTAAGGGAGAGCCCAGACACCCTGCGGGGGAAACTCATTTCAGCCACTTGCATCCACGATCTCGTTTTTTTGGTCTCTACCCAAAGCTCGTGACCATATGGGAGGGTAGGTGCGTAGACCTACTGGTAAATTAAGAGCTTTGCCTTTCGGCTCAGCTCTCTCTTCACCACGACAGTGTGATACAGTGCCTGCATAACTGCGAATACCCTACCAATCTGCCTACCAATCTCCCATTCCGATTTCCCCTCCTTCATGAACATGACCCCAAGGTACTTAAACTGCTCCACTTGGGGAAAGACCTCTTCCCTGACCCGGAGAAGGCACTCTACCCTTTTTCGGCTCAAGACGTGGTCTTTGATTTGAAAGTGCTGATCCTCATCCCACCTGCTTCACACTTCGCCGCGAACCGCTCCAGCAAAAGCTGTAGATCACTTCCAGTTAAGCCAACAGGACCACGTCATCTGCAAAAAGCAGAGACCCAACACCTTGGCTGCGCTTAGAAATCCTGTCCATAAAAGTTATGAACAGAATCGGTGACAAATGACAACCTTGGTGGAGTCCAAGTCTCACCGGGAAGGAGTCCGACTTACTGCCAGCAATGCAAACCAAGCTCTGACACCAGTCGTACAGGGACCTAACAGCCCATATCAAGTGGCCTGGTACCCCACACTCCCTAAGCACCCACCACAGGACTCCCTGAAGGGACATGATCTCAACTGACTCCTCTCGATGTGGAGGAATAGCGGCTGTACTCTAAACCCCTTCCGGATTACTGAGCTTCTCACCCTATCTCTAAGGGAGAGCCCAGACACCCTGCGGAGAAAACACATTTCAGCCGCTTGTATCAGTGAGGTCGTGACCATAGATGAGGGTAGGAACCTAACAGCCCATATCAAGTGGCCTGGTACCCCACACTCCCTAAACACCCCCCACAGGACTCCCCGAAGGGACATGATCAAATGCCTTCTCCAAGTCCCAAAAAAAAACATATAGACCAGTTAAGCGAACTCCTATGCACCCTCCAGGACCCTGCTTAGGGTGTAGAGTTGGTCCAGTGTTCCAAGGCCAGGACGAAAACCACATTGTTCCTCCTAGATCCGCGGTTCGATTATCCACCGGACACTCCTCTCCAGAACCGCTGAAAAGAACTTACCAGGGAGGCTGAGGAGTGTGATCCTCCTGTAGCTGGAACACCCGCTGTGGTCCCCCTTTTTAAATAGGGGGACCACCAGTTTGGTCTGTCAATCCAAGGGAACTGTCCCCAATGTCTACGCTATATTGCAGAGCTGCGTTAACCAAGACTGCAGAGCTGCGTTAACCAACACAGCCCCACAACATCCAGAGCCTTGAGAAACTCTGGGCAAATCTCATCCGCCCCTGGAGCCTTGCCACAGAGAGCTTTTTAACCACCTTGGTGACCTCAGCACCAGAAATTTGAGAGCCAAACGCAAGGTCCCCTGACTCTACTTCCAAATTGGAAGGCGTGCTGGTGGGATTGAGGATGTCTTCAAAGTACTACATCCACCGACTCAGAACGTCCCGAGTCGAGGTCAGCAGCACAACACCCCCACTATAAACACCATAATTTGCAAATAAAATCTTTAAAAAGCAGACCATCTGATTTTCTGGATTTTTTTCTCATTTTGTCTCTCATAGTTGAGGTATACCTATGATGAAAATTACAGGCCTCTCATCTTTTTAAGTAGGAGAACTTGCACAATTGGTGGCTGACTAAATACTTTTTTACCCCACTGTACCCATTATTTTCATTTGCAATCAATATTATTATTGAGGTCACCAGGAATAATTGGGATAATTATTGTGTAATTCTTATGACCTTTGCACACGAAATGCTAGCCATTACTGTTCACTTCCATTGTTTATGCTTAGGTAAAGCAAACTGACTGCTGCCAGATTGGGAGAATCAATGGGCTGGTTACAAAATGCTTTTTCACACTTTTCTAACTCTGGAGAATATGGCAAGAGAATAAATTTATCATTTAGGGGTGCATTATCCCTGTAATGTTTTTTTTATGTCTCGATGTTGTATTCTGTTTTTATGGTTGCTTTTATTTTTCCCTTAATCACCCAAAGCACATCGAATTGCCTTGTTGCTGAAAGTGTGCTATACAAATAAATTTTCCTTGCCTTTTTGTGCATGTTTTTCTTCATACATAATCGTTGTACCATTCCATTTAAATACATGTAGTTTAATTTATGGGCTGCACATTAACACAGTTGGTAGCACTGTTTCCTTGCAGCAAGAAGATCCTGGGTTCAAATCTGGCCCTGGGGTCTTTCTACATGAAGTTTGCAAGTTCTCCCTGTGTCTGCATGGGTTCCCTCTGGGTACTCCATCTTCCTCACACAATCCAAAAACAGACTGATAAGTTAATTGGTCTTTCTAAATTGTCCTTATGTGTGGGTGCATGATTGTTTGTCCCGTGTGTCTCTGACTGCCTCTCGCCTGATGATTGCTGGAGATAGGCACCAGCCCTCCCTTAACCCTGCATAGGATAGAAAGTATACATGATGGATCAAATCAAACTTGATTTATAAAGTGCTTTTCATTCAAGAAATTGCATCACAAAGTGCTTTACAGATTAAAATGAGCCCACATAAACCACATTTCCACCCGTCCCCCACAGATTTAAAAGCATGGTCACAGTTATACCCCCCTCCCCCCAACCCAACTCCCACGCACACACACAGTTAAAAGCAACTGTAAAAAAGGACATTGGGCCGAGTGCAGATGAACCATGCAACGAAACGCCATCAGAGGAGCCATTTGCACCGGCAGCGGTAGATTACCAGCAGCAGCCAAGGCACAGACACAGTGCACCCAGTGGAGGCAAGGCCAAGACCCCCACCTCCACCCAAGCTCCACCTGGAGAGCACCCAGGCAGCTACAGCCAACCACCGCTCCCAGGGCAGAGTGCTCCCACAGAGGAAACACTGGAATAGATGTATAGTTTAATTTATGGGCTAATTTACTTTGATTTGCTTTGATCACCAAGGTTGTTTGTGACATATGGTGCAGGACATCATTAGAGATATTAAACTATGAAAAACATTCTATTCTGTGTGTATATATACATATTTGAAATAAAGTGGTAGTATATGTTAAATGGAATTGAACAAAGCACACTTTGGTCTTCCTTGAATAACATTCTGAGAATGGTTTATGAATATTTAGATCTTTTGTTCAGCTTTTTATGTTTATGTCCAGATTGTGTTTCTACAGTAAGATATATTTCTGTGTTTTGCACATCTTTACCAGAGTTACCAATAAGTCTGAAGGAACCTAACTTCAAAATCTTGCCCTTTTCATTTCGCTTTGACAAAATATAGCAATATTTCGTTTTTTATTTACACATTTTGCACAAAGTTACAATTACTTACACGTTTTAAAGGTCTCACTCACTTGTTTTTCCCAATAAATTTGCTGTGATCACAAGTATGAATAAATGCCTAGTAAGTCATTTAATGTGGAAAACAGGCTTGCTCCCGTTTTAAGAGGCTGAAGTTTATCGGAGAAGTGGGTGGGGGGAAAGGTCCGGATTATGACTCTAACTCAATAATATTCATGTTATTCAAAAGTCTTGACTCTGATTGGCTGACAGCAATGCAACTTTCATGCTGCCTTTGAACAAATAACTAACTTACCAACCGTCTCTTCCTCAGCTCCTTCTTCTTGGGTAAAAAAAATGTAACGCTGATGTACTATATCCACCTCAAAATAAGCTTGAATGTGTTCCGCCATGTTGTGGACTTGCTAACGTTAGCTTCTACTAGCAGAGACGTCCTTTGCTCTCTCCTGGCCGCATAATCAACACAGCCTTCCTGTGGGTGGTCCCAAGCCAAGGTGGGCGAGCCCATGAACACTAATCTTTTCTGTGATGTAGAAGGAAATGGCTTTTTCTGACTCACTTGTTTTTGGCGTCAATTTCCTTTCTATGGCTAATGCAGGCAATGGGGGTTGGAGAATATGTTCACATCCAGCATGCATATGCAGCTTGGGGTGACCGATCATATTTCAAAATGAACAAGTATTACATGGTTTCTCAGTGAATGAGACCTTTAGTAAATTTGAGTACAAGAAAAAAATAATCTTACTAATGAAAAAAATCCCCCCAAAAAACACTCTGTGAAGTTGCAGCTGTTTACTATTTTTATTTGTTTTTTCATGTAATGAAAGTCTTCAATAGATTGTAATTAATAATAGATTTGTTTGTGTGTGCATCTTTAATTTCTAACCTGCAGGCCCAGTGTTGATGGATACCATGTCCAGTGAAACATGCAGTGATGGATCGCTTTCAGACATAGTAAGTTATTTTCTTTGTCTGTTATTCTATGCTTCCAGCATTTGTCACATATTTGTTTATATTGTGTCATTTCACCCTATCTGCTGAACAACAGCGGGCAATGTGTTAATGTGTTTCATTGTTTAATAACTCTTAATATCAATAACTCAGAATATCATCCATAAATTAATTTATTTCAGTATTTGAACTCAAACAGTCAAAGCATTATATGGATTTATTTTGTTTAGCTGATTATGGCTTACAACTAATGAAAGCAAAAAAGAAAATCAGCTTCTCAAACAGGTAGAATATTACATCAATGCAATGCAGAGGGATTTTTTTAATACAGTGTTACAAATATTATACTATGGCCATTTTATGGTCTACACGATTGGCCAATGGCCTACAGTAATTAGGAAAGCCTGGAGCCTTGACAGTTGTCTAGCAAACAGTAACCAACTCCCTCCACCTGGAAGGTATAGTGAGCCAAAAAAGTATTTGGCAGCCACCGATTGTGCAAGTTTTCTCACTTACAAAGATGAGAGAGGTCTGTAATTTTCATCCTAGGTGGACTTTAACTGTGAGAGACACAATGTGATTTCCTGGAAAAGAAAATTGACATTCTATGATTTTTAAAGAATTTATTTGTATAATGATGCAGAAAATAAGTATTGTGCCAATAACAAATGTTCACCTCAATCCTTTGTAAAGTAATCATGGTTGGTAATGACAGAGGTCAAACATTTCCTGTAGGTCTTCACCAGGTTTGCACACACTGTAGCTGGTATTTTGGCCCATTCTGCCATGCAGATGTTCTCTAGAGCTGGGATGTTTTGGGGTTGTCGCTGGGCAACACAGACTTTACCCTCCCTCCACAGATTCTCTATTGGATTGAAGTCTGGAGACTAGCTAGGCCACTACAGAACCTTGGAATGATTTTTACGCAGCCACTCCTTCGTTGCCCTGGCAATGTGTTTGAGATCATGGTCATGCTGGAAGATCCAGCCCTGTTTCATCTTCAATGCTCTCACTGATGGAAGTAGGTTTTTGCCCAAAATCTTACTACTGTATAGCGCATCCCCGTCTTGTGCAGATGTACAATCTTGTCCCTGGTGTCCTTGGACAGCTCTCTGGTCTTGGTCATGGTGGAGGTTGGAATCTCACTCAAGTTGTGGACACGTGTCTTTTATGTAGATAATGAGTTCAAACAGGTGCCATTAATACAGGTAGAACAGATAAATTGGTAAAAATAAATCATACGATGTGATTTTCTGGATCTTTTACACTCTCAGTTTAAGTGTACCTATGATGAAATTGCAGAGCTATCTCATCTTTTTTTTTAAAGGTTTTGTGGCCACAGTGGCCTTTATTTGACAGTGGATAGGATACAGAAAGAGGAGAGAAGCAGGGGGAGCGACGCTCTGCAAATGTCCTCTTGCTGGAGTCGAACCTGGGACGACCGCATCGAGGGATAAGGCTTCTGAACATGGGACGCCCGTCACTCTCTCATCTTTTTAAGTGGGACATACTTTTTTGCCCCACTGTAAGAAACAACGCATTATTGGTGAAGAAACTGGTTGTTTAAAAAGTGCTGTATCAAGCATATGAAAGGAAAGTTGAGTGGATGGAAAAGTGTGGTAGAGAAAAAACAAGACCAAAAGGGATAACCATGTGAAGCATCTTGTATTCAAGCATAACCCATTCTAGAGGTTTAAGAAGATTCACAAGCCATAGACTGTAGTTGGAGTCCGTGATTCAAATGTAAACAGGACAGGGGCTACAATGATCAAATGATCACTTTCCTTGGCTCAGACCATTCCTGAACTACAGACAATGTCAGAAGGGGCTTACCTGGACTAAAGACAAAAAGTACTGCTCTGATGCTTGATGGTAAAAAAAAAATCAAAATACACTTATATTGGATGTAGAGATCAAGATCCCAAAAGTCTGGAAAAAGTGTGGAAAGTCTGGCTCAGTATGAAGTTCTGGTCAGTGATGAAGATTTAGTGAAGATGTCACCTGCTGGTGTTGTTCCATTATCTCAAAGCAGCTATCTACCAGCAAGTGCTTAATGCTTTCCTTTGCTGACAAGCTTTATAAAGATGCCGATTTCATTTTCCAGAGGGACTCGGCACCTGCCCATACTGCCAAAGGCACCAAAAACTGGTTCAATGACCATGGTGTTACCTGTGGTTGATCTCGTCTGGGGGGATTTCATAGACTGATGAAAATGTCCAGGTTTTTATCGTTTTTAAGGTGACTAATAAGCGTACCTAAATTGACTGGTGCAATGCTTGCAAACGACACCATTTCATCTGACATCCTCACTGAGCTGCCACCTAGTGGATGTTTCTGGACCATTTATAGACGGAACAGACGGCGGGCTGTGATGCGCTACACTGCATTGCTCTTCACTGTGGTGCGTGCATGGCGCTGCGATTGTTTACAAGATATCATCGCACAAGTGTAGCTTTCCAGACGAACAGAGATGGCATATGTGTTTCTGTGTGTGACAAACGTGGCAAAGATCCAGTAGGTCCACATGGACTCAAAATCTATAACAATGCTGTGCAAAGTCAGAGTTCCTATAAAAATTAACTGAGGAGGATGAAGATTAAATCTAAAGACTAGAGTAGGTCTTGTGTTTTGTATATTTTTTTAAAAGCAAGACAATAAATACACAAAGGCCACTTTTCATTACCATCAAGGAATATAAAATATGCCTACATGTTTTGCAATTGAAAATATCTTAATTGGGTAAGTCAAATGGGCTTTCCATATCAAATGCACTTAGCTTTACATAATATAATTTTTTATTGTGACACAGGTGCAGCAGGTGAGTTTAGGTAAACTGAAGGAGGTGTGAACGGGAGAGCAGAGTCTACCCAGGGACTGATTAGAGGCAGCAGCCCAAAATATAGACTCTGATGTTGTTAATGGATGTATTGAAAATAATGTAGATGCGAACACATGCTGTAATGAATCTACCTTGAAGCAATTAACCCTTATATGCACTGAATTGGAAAATTTTCAGAAAATAACTCTGAATCACTTGGCTTTACAGAACTGTGCTGTTGTAGTTTTAAATTGCAAGGTTATAATTACATGATTTTAATAATAAAAGGTTGTGAATATAAAGTGGGCCGGTCTGAGGCATGAAACTCCAGGGCTGAAAATGAGTCCCACTCCAGCCCTGACAACTACCCAAAGTTTTTTCTTTAATACTGGTCCAACTGTAATGGCAGCATCACAATGGTTAAATTTACAATGACTGAATGTGAATTTGAAAACAAAGTCTCCTACTGGTGAGATCACATGGCTGATTGCAAGGGCCTTTAAATTTTCCGCACAGTCTGGGGGTTCAACTAGGTGAACTTCCAGACTGTTTTTATTTTTTTAACCAGTGGTGGCTCTAAGCTTTTAGCTGCTATGATGATTTTAAATCCTGCTTGTAGTTTTCATGGGCTTAAAGTGTCCTTGATTGAGTCCTGCAGAGAAGTTGATGCTTGTCTGACACCATTTGGACTTTCCAATTGCCACAAGTGAGAGTATGGAGGCTTGTTGAAGATATGAACTGCTCTTAAATCACAGCTTGTGCTGCTGCGATAAAAAAGCAACTAGTGCACCTCATCGCACTTTTTCTTTTCCCTCAGGCTGTGGGACTGGGGCTGGACTATGTCAAACTGGGAGGTCTGAGTGGTGCTGAGACGATGGCTAAATACAACCGTCTAATATCAATAGAAGAAGAACTGGCCCAACTAGGCCTCCTAGGTAGGTTTTTTCCTGTGCTTCTCTGACTCCTTTTAGCTGGGCAGAAAAGGAGGTGCTTCACAAAGCAAGAAAAAGAGGTAGTAATGCTGAATTTGAAAGGACACTGTGTGTGAGGAATCATACAAACACGTATTTGTGGAGAATCAAAGAATGAAAACCTCCTACCTTGAATCTGTTAATTGGCCCCCTAATTACACACAAGGACAAATACTTTCCCATCCACTATTTCTAGAAAAGCAGACAGGGACACCAGAGGTTTAATGAGCACTGAGTGCATCTGTGTAATCAGCCGCTATCAGACAGATTTATTCAGGATGGTTTTTCAGAGCTTACTGTTTATATTGATACTTTTTCCAGACTTCAGATGCCTGAAAAATAGAAAAGAGTATATTTAGTAAACAACTCTTCTCAGGTTCTTGATATTTAAATATTTCAGTTATTTTGGTCTTGTTCACAGTCTGCAAGGACACCCAGCTCTTCCGTGAAAAGCCAAAGAACAAGTCTGCTACAGCCGAGGCAACCATATGACTCAGCCTGAGAGAATATTGCCAACAGTCTAGTTTAATTGAACAATCGTTGTAAATTGCCTCAAAATCAGTTCCAATGTTTTCTTACTGTTCGTACTTGTGATTACTAATAAAACTTACTCAGTGGTCTGCATTATTCTGAATGTTCTTTTAGCCTTTTCACTAGATATGAAAACCCGTCCAAACCACATTGGATAAAGCAAGAGCAGCCAAACATGACCTGGAGAAAACATCTGTTTAATTAATTTGTACAATAAAATACAACACAAAATGTTTAGGCATAAGCAACACTCAGTAAACTGTAAGTGAATAATGCAGTGAGTGAATAAAGGAAATAGTAGTGGAGGTTAGTAATGTAATTTACTGCTCTTTGAAATATAATCTGAATTCATTTCATAGCAAATCAAACATTTTATTGTTGAATTAGATGGAAATGTTATATGAATATAAAGAATATAAAGCTGGTGTTGATAAAGGTGTAAAGGCATATGGCACTTCAATATTTGGAGAGTTCACAAAAATATTTTACTATCATATTATTCAGAATACAAGAAAAAAAGATTGAGTTTGGATGAATTGTCTTCAACACAAATAAAAAAACGTAGACGGTCTGTATAGATTATATTTACTATTTTAGCAGCTTTTGTATAAGACTTTATAATTGTAGTGAACTAAAAACCAATGTACTGCTGTGAATGCAGTGAATCTATTAATCAGGCATAAAGTGAGGGCAGGGGTGTCAAACTAATTTCCATTTTGGGCCACATCAAGATCATGAATGTCCTTTAAGGGCCAGTTGTGGCAGAAAGTATTGATAAAACTATCTTTAACAAACCTTTAAAATATGAATAAATATTTGTCTCCGCATTGACAAGTACTTCTTAAAATTAAATAATACTGAACATATTTTCACAATGATGTGATATAGGACCATTCAAATAAACACTGATTTGATTTGACTTATTAAATAGTAGTTAGGTGCACATAAATAGAACTTAAAAGTTCTATATATATCGTCCTCTAGAGTTTGTAGGGCCACATAAATAGCTATGATGGGCCGGATTTGTCCCGTGGGCCTTGAGTTTGGCAGTTGTGGGTTAGGGTTATTCAAATTGATGACATGTTGGAGTTGAAATATGTTGGAAAATTGAACTCATGCCTGCAGCATTGTTGTAAAATACGGTTAGCCATTTGGAGGCTCTCACCCGTGTAAACGGTTGGCTGACGTAGCCCTCACCCGTTATAATAATGCTGGTTAGTACAGGGCCAGACACGCTGTGGGATGTCCAATAAAAGACGGATATAGTTGAAGTTGACTTCACAAACTTTATATAGAGGCTTCGTCACCATTTACAGCATGTCCACACACAATCACCCACTGCAGTTTCTAATGTGAATTAATCTGTGTGGTTCTGAAATGAAAATAATAAAATAATAATGTAACATATGACAGTAAGACCATTGGTCTCTCCTCTATTATATAACATAAACATAAACTGGCATATGGATGAGGTAGAAAAATACTACAACTTTCACACAACATCAAAAGGGCTAAATGAAAGCTCCTCAAATGTCATAATTGAACTAACAAATAAGACTTGCCTTAACAGGACCTCCATACAACAATTAGCCAGCCCGTTCACACCTAAAGCTACTAGCAACCATTACCATACATTCAGCAGTATAATATGGCTGCATTACAGTTAAGCTAGCAGACATGTGACTACCACTAAACAACAGTAAATCTAGCATTTAACCTGACACAAAGCTGCAGTCACATTACACACACATGTTCAGACTTGACTACTCACGGTTTTTATGAACGCACAACACTTTTGGAAACTTTCTGCACTCCTGCTGCCTGTCTGTTTCTCTGTGATCAGCATGAGAGAAAAACGGCTGCAAAGTGGACGGGGACATACAGCTAGTAGTTGCAACGTGATTGGTTGACTCTGATAACTGACTGACAGCTGAGTTAACAAATAGCGAACTGCTAACTGGAAATAAGGAAATACATGAGGCAGAATGGCCTTTTTAACAGCCGCCCCCAGATTTCTTATGGAAATCTGCACATCATAAACGCCCTATCACTGGGAAGATCTTAGTCAGGTAATGCATGGGAGGTGAATGATCCGGGCCACTGGACGTGTGTAGGTGCGGTCCCCCACTTGTACTCTCACAGTCCTGACTCGGTCATCTGCTCCAGGAATGACTTGTGAAATCCGTCCCACTAGCCAGAGTGCTCGGGGCAACTGTGGGTCTACAATCATGACTGGGGTCCCAACTTGGAGATCTGGTGCTTCTGTTTGCCATTTCTGACGGGCTTAGAGACCAGGTAGGTAGTACTTCAGAAAGTGTCTCTAGAAATGGTCTGCCAGTAACTGACTGTGTCTCCATCTCTGCCGACTCAACATTTCTGACTCTGGATACACGACTTGGGGGAGTGATGAGTCTGGTCGCCCCATCAGAAGAGAATTTGGGGTTACTGGGTCTGGGTCAGAGATGTCTGAAGAGGTATAACCTAGTGGTTTTGAATTGAGGAATCCCCTCAATCTCGATGAGGAACCGTCCTCAGCACCTCTTCTGTCACAGACTGAGCACCTGGGTGACCCGCAGAGCTTGCTTTAGGGAGCGGATCTCCCTTTCCCAGCAACCACCGAAGTGTGGCGCATTTGGAGGGTTGAAGGTGAACCGGATTTGTTGTCTGGCAAGTTGGGCTTGAACCTCAGGCTGGAGAGCTGTGAAAGCTTCCTTCAGCTCTCGTTCTCCTCCCTGAAGTTTGTCCCTTGGTCGGACAATATCTCCAATGGTTTCCCCCGTCGAGCCACGAAGTGTCGCAGTGCCATCAGGTAAGAGTCAGTATCTATGTTGCTGAGAAGATCGATGTAGACGGCTCGTGTCGTCATACATTTAAAAATAATGCCCCATCTTTTTTCAGTCCTGTGGCCGATTTTAACTTATAGGGGCCGAAACAGTCTACCCCAGTGGAGTAAAACGCAGGTTTGTGGAAATGAAGTCTTGCTGGGGGCAGATCAGCCATTCTAGGAATCTGTGGGGTTCCACGCGATTTACTCTCGCTGATGACCCAATTCTTCCGTCGAACTTCAGCGAATACTCACTCTGGGCCAGGGTGAAACAGTTTCTCATCGAATTCTTTGATGATCAGCTTGGTGATCCAGTGCTGAGGGTTAAGTACAATTGGATGCATAGCATCTTGATCAGAGTCCTGTGCCGCAGGCGACCTCCCACTCGGATCAACTGAGTAGCATCATCAAACTCAGGGGCAAGAGTGACCAAGCGACTACTACTAGGTACTGCCTTTCCTGCTCTCAGGTGTGTCACTTCAGTGGCGAAACAATCCTGCTGAGCTCGCCAAAGAAGAGAGAGCTCTGCCTCCTTGAAGTCACTGGCAGAGGGACTTCCCTCGCCTGCCCCATGAATAGATGATGCTCTAGCCTCCAGAAGTTTGCCAAAGCTGTTAAACTGACTAGCTTCTGAGGTGTCGGGAGCAGACACCGAAGTGGTGAGGCCACAGACTAGGGTTTTCCGGAGCTCATCTCCTTCCACAGGTGAAGGGACTGGTTCCTTAGGCCACAGCTCGGGAGTCTCTCGTAGATAGGATGGGCCCTGGTACCACCAACTCTGCTTGCCCATCTCAGCCAGCGTTTTCCCACGGGTAATGTCGTCTGCGGGATTACTTGAGGTGTCAACCTATCGCCAAGTATCACGGTCAGTTAGATCTTGGATCTCCGCCACTCTCGTGCCGATAAATATATTGAACCGACATGAGTCGGATTGGAGCCACGCAAGGACCGTGGTGGAGTCGGACCAGAAGATGGATTGGCGGATGGGCAGTGAGAGTTCCATCAGAAGCACCTTAGCTAACTGTGCCCCCGTGAGTCCAGCACATAGCTCCAAACGTGGTATTGATTGTTGTTTCCTAGGTGCCACCCTTGACCTTGCCGCTAGGAATGCTATCTCAACCTAGCCACTACGATCTTCTGTTCTGAGATAGGCCACGGAGCCATAAGCTCTTTCCGACGCATCACAAAACACGTGGATATCTGGGGCGCTGGTGGGGGAATCCATCTCCCGGCTGCTGTAGCACCTAGGAAGGGCTATCTGCTGCTGCTTTGGCAGTTCACTCTCCCACCTTCTCCATGACTGGAGGAGATCCTCAGGTAACTGGGGATCATCCCAGTCTCTCTTCTTACCCCAGAGCTGCTGGACTATCACCTTGGCCCTGGTAGTATATGGGATGATATAGCCCAGCGGGTCATACTGGCTAGCCAAGACATTGGTGCGCATGGTGACCTGAGGGTAGTCGATTGATCGGGACTTGTAAGACAACGTTACAGTTTGGCAGTGCCAATGGAGCCCTAATACCGACTCTTGGGTGTCAGTTTGCCCTTGTGCAATCCAGCGTTCGGCACTGTCTGACCGTGCCTCAGAGGGAAGATGGTGGATGACTGAGGGGATATTACTGGCCCATTGGCGTAAGTCAAAGCCTCCTTCTGCTAGCAGGTTCCGCAGTTGGTCTACAAGTATCTTAGCCTCCTCCTGAGAAGTCAGACTCAGCATGCAGTTGTCCACATAGAAGGACTTCTCAACTGCCTCTCTGGCTGCATCCCCCGGGTGGCTGCTGTTCTTGGCATGCTGTTGAAGGGCAAAGGTAGCGCAGCAGGGACTAGATGTGGTGCCAAACGGGAGGACATGCCACTCGTAAACGCTAGGTGGTGCTTCACGGTTCATATCTCTCCAGAGAAATCTTAGCAGTGGCCTGTCTTCAGGGAGACTCACCTGATGAAACATCCCGTGGATGTCGCTGCTAACGCCAACCGAATGTTCTCTGAATCTAAGAACTGCCAGCAGTGATGGACTTATCGTAGGCCCAGGGAGCAGAAGCTCATTGAGATTGTTTCCCCTGAATTGGAACGAGCAGTTGAACACCACACGTTTTTTTCCGTTATGATGCACCATATGATGCGGGACGTACCAGCTAATATCAGTCTTCTCTTCTGCACCAGGTGCTAATTTGGCTACATAGCCAGCTTGCTCTAGCTTCTGGATTTCAGCCTTGTAGGCTTGGGCTTGATCAGGTGTCTTCGCAAGCATCTTCTCAATACTTAGCTGTGGAAGCACAGCTTCTTTCGGCGCTCTTAACCGGGGCATGTTCTTGACATACAAGATGGGAGTTGCATATCGTCGAACTTCGTCCACATCAACCCTCACAGTCTTGGCCTCGAGAAGGGCTATGGCGTCCTGATCTTGAAGTGATCTGGCACCAGCCTTCTCACTGCGCCAGGGTAGCACGTCCATCTGCCAAATCTTTTCGACCTGACTGTGCAGGTCCGTCGTTGTGGGCTGGACTGATGTGAAGAGGCACTGAGCAGTGGGACCATGCCTCAACTCTTGTGCAGGTCCTTGCGGTGTCCAGCCAAGGCGCGTCTTAATAGCAGCTGCCCCTCCTGGTGGCCCGAGACGAACTGGTTCCATCGGCATTATCAGGTGGGGGTAATCCAATCCAATTAGTAACAAAGGCTCGGCCTCGACGATGTGCTGCAATGGCAATCCTTTAAGGTGGTAAAACTCGCGTTGCAGAGCACTGACAGGATAAGTGTGCTTGGCAAGGCCCAACTGTTTTGCTGTGAATGCTCCCCGGATGTGGTACAGCCTCTGAGGCTCTGTAGCAGGAGAGATGGTGAATGAGACTGCCGCCCTATGAAGAACCTGGAGTTCCTGTCGCACTGTGCGCAGAGTTATGTCCTCTGGCTGTTCCTTGAGCCCAAGTTGCTGTGCTGTGGCATGAAGAAGAATTGTACGCGCCGATCCGTCATCCAGGATCACGCTAAGTCCTCTTGAAGCTCAGTAAGGTCTTACTGAGCTTCAAGAGGACTTTGCGACCTGCAGCTGGCCGGTCGACGTACAATACTTCACTGGTGGTGTTAAGCAGAACCGAGTTTGCAGCATCAGTCGGATCCTGAGGTTTCTCTGGCCTTTCAGGGATCCTCTCAGAGACTTCATGGAGAACCATCAAGTGACGGAGGTTGCAGGTTTTGCATCGCATCTTAAGGTTGCATTCCCGTGCGTGATGATCCTGACCACAGCGCCAGCATCCATTCTTATCTTTAATCCAGCTTTCCTTCTGTTCACGGTTTAACCGCTGAAAGTTGGAACAATTATTGAGCGTGTGGTTTCCATTATCACAGTAGGGACAGTACATTTTGACTTTGCCTTTAGTGGGAGGAGATTTTGACTGGGCACCTGGCGGCTTCGTCTCTGTGCCGAGAAGTACAGTGGTTGTCCGAACAGCAGGCTTAAGCTCCTTTCGTGGGTCTCGACTCTTGGCAAGGGGCTCTTTCCTTGAGCTGTTGGTGAACCTTGTGTTATCCTCTTGTACCTGAATCTCAAATTCTAGCCAATATGCTAGATTGAGTAGAGTGGGAATGGGTGTCTGGTGTGGGTGGATGTAATGGCGGAAACTAGATCTTAAATCATGTGGGAGTTTCCCCAGCAATCTTGAGACATGTGAGCCACACTCCAGTTCCACCTCACCTTTTCTGCCCAGCTGCTCCAACAGACCCACTAGTGAGCGCACTCGGAGAGCGAACAGCCTGAATGCCTTGATGTCACCACTGGCAATGTTGGGGCCATCCATCAGCTCGGCGACCCGCTGGAGGGCTAACTGGTGCGGCTGCCCATACTGCTTATTAAGAGCACCCATTGTGTCAGAGTAGGAGTACTTTGAGTTACAGTAGGAGTCAGCGATTAATAAGGCTTCCTCCACCTTCAGATGGTCCATGAGGATCTGGAATTTGAATCTCTCATTAGCGTCGCCAGGGAGGAGGTTTTCTAGAGCGATCTTCATTCGTGAGAACTCTCTGGGGTTCGGATGACTGAAGTCCGGTAAGGTCGGAGTGGGTCCCTTATACACCCTCAAATGGCTACTATACTGAGATGGGGGACTCTGTGATCTAAGTTGGGAACGCACATGGTAACAGGGGGGCTGTGAGTACTCTAGCTGATCAGAGCGGTGAGAGTATTGCTGGTAAGTAGAGTCTCGGAGTCTCGGTCTCTCCTGCCTTGGACTATCAGCGCCGGACAGATGTGAATAGGGGGTGTCCTGATAGGAGTAGTATAACCTATCCTTGGTCTGGTCCTGGTGTCCAGTTTCTGTGCCAGGGCGGCCTGAGCGTGCAGGGGTAACACTGGGTCTCTTGGTTCGGGGCGCTGGAATAGGTGGGGTTGATAATGTCCTTAACTCTGGCTTATTTTGCCGTGGAGCTGGGATTGGTCGTGAGGAGGAGCACCGGGAGTGATCTGAGGGCTCTGCTCTCTCAGAACAAGGTTGACGCTCAGCAGGGTCTAATTCCATCCTTGACATTTCTAACAGAAGAGCACCCTGCTGACGGCGAAGGTATTCAATTTCCTGTCTCATTTTTTCTTTGGTAACATCCCACCTATCCTTAACCAGCCATTGTGGTGGTGAGTAAGAGGCCTGACTCAGTGGAGGTGATGGTGCGCGGCCTGATGCATATCGCCACTCATCAGCTGCGTAGCAGCTTCGAGGGTGATGCCCTGTGTGTGGTGGTAATGAATGCCTCATCCGTTCCAGGTCCTGGTCATATTCAGCCCGGTACATGGTGCAGGAAGTCTGTGGTTCGTGGTCCACGATGGGTTCCTCCTCTTCTGCGTAATTCAACATTATAATCCACAGTGAGTCTGGATCCGGCTCGAAGGACCATGTAAAATACGGTTAGCCTTTTGGAAGCTCTCACCCGTGTAAACGGTTGGCTGCCGTAGCCCTCACCCGTTATAATAATGCTGGTTTATACTTCTGCGTTGCGTCAGTCGCGTAGGTTACGCCGTAACCGCCGTTCCCACTGCTGTGTTTATACTTCTGCATAGGGCTGAAAAGGTCGTGTTGCTGTTTCTTTTCAATTCAATTTCAATTCAATTCAATTCAGTTTATTTATATAGCGCCAATTCACAACAGATGTCATCTCAAGGCACTTAACAAGAAGTCATTTCAATACATTTATACAAACATTCCAATCAGTTAAAAAGTTTCCTATTTAAGGAATCCCAGCAGATTGCGTCAGTCATTGGCGTGAGGTTGGGCCCCGTTGATGCAGACTTTCCAACCACAGCAATCCTTCAGCAATCCCTCATACTGAGCAAGCATGTAGCGACGGTGGAGAGGAAAAACTCCCCTTTAACAGGAAGAAACCTCCAACAGCACCAGGCTCAGTAGGAGCGGCCATCTGCCACGACCGTCTGGGGGTTTGAGAAGACAGAGCAGAAACACAGAAGGAACAGAAGATCTGATATAAGAGAACTTTCTATGTTATAGAAAGTAA
Organism: Valencia hispanica; assembly: GCA_963556495.2. NCBI lineage: Eukaryota > Metazoa > Chordata > Actinopteri > Cyprinodontiformes > Valenciidae > Valencia > Valencia hispanica. Next base: position 54,329,440 of record OY747711.1, read on the forward strand.
AAAGTTGATAACAGGACACAGTGGATGTTCAGTTACTGGGAGGATCATCCCAGTCGATGCCCCCCGTCCAACAGGGCATTGCAGCCAAGCAGGATACCAGACCAGGTATATCTTCTATGGAGAGAAAAACACTGAGAGAAAACAAAGTTAACAGTCGAAATAACAGAATGTACTGTAATACAACTGGAGAGACGTAGGAGAAAAGGAAGTAGCAGAGTGAAGAAAATTGGTAAGTCTGTCCTCCAGCAGTCTAAGCCTATAGCAGCATAACTACAGAGATAGCTCAGGATGACCTAAGCCACTCTAACTATAAGCTTTATCAAAAAGGAAAGTTATAAGCCTGGCCTTAAAAGTAAACAGAGTGTCTGCCTCACGGACTAAAGCTGGGAGCTGGTTCCACAGGAGAGGAGCCTGATAACTAAAAGATCTCCCTCCCATTCTACTTTTAGAAATCCTAGGAACTACAAGTAAACCTGCAGTCTGAGAGCGAAGTGCTTTGTTGGGAACATATGGAACCATTAGATCTCTGATGTATGATGGAGCTTGATTATTAAGGGCTTTGTATGTAATCTGTTTGATCTTAAATTCTATTCTGGATTTAACAGGGAGCCAATGAAGGGAAGCTAAAACAGGAGAAATGTGATCTCTCTTTTTAATATTCATCAGAACTCTTGCTGCCGCATTTTGGATCAACTGAAGGCTTTTAATGGCATTTTGTGGACTACCTGATAGTAAAGAATTACAGTAGTCCAGCCTTGAGGTAACAAATGCATGGACTAGTTTCTCAGCATCACTCCTGGACAGGATGTTTCTAATTTTAGCAATATTCCGGAGGTGAAAGAAAGAAATCCTATAAACCTGTTTAATATGGGATTTAAATGTCAAGTCTCGGTCAAAATATAACGCCGAGGTTCTTTACGTTATTACTGGGGGCCAATTTAATGCCATCCAGATGAAGTGATTGACTAATCAGTTTCTGTTTAAGAACTTCTGGTCCAAAGACAGCAACTTCTGTTTTGTCAGAATTTAAAAGCAAAAAGTTTAGGGTCATCCATGTTTTTATGTCTTCCAGACATGCCTGTAATCTACCTAACTGACTGGGTTCATAAGGGTTTATGGATAAATATAGTTGTGTATCATCTGCATAGCTGTGGATATTTATCCCATGCTGCCTAATGATTATACCAATTGGGAGCATATATATGGTGAACAGAATTGGTCCAAGCACAGAACCCTGTGGAACTCCACAAGTAACCCTTGAGAGTGAAGAAGATCTATCATTTACATGAAAAAACTGGAATCTATCAGACAAATATGTTTTAAACCAGCCTAGTGCCTTTCCTTTGATCCCTGCAACATGTTCAAGCCTTTCTAGGAGAATATTATGATCGACTGTGTCAAAAGCAGCACTGAGATCTAACAAAACCAGAACAGACACAAGTCCATTATCTGAGGCCATGAGAATATCATTAGTAACCTTCACCAGTGCTGTTTCAGTGCTAGAATGAGCTCTAAAACCTAACTGAAACTCTTCAAACAGCTCGTTACTGTTTAGATGCTCACAGACTTGATTCAAATTCTCACAGACTTCATAAAATCAAAAATATTATGGACAACCCTGAGCATCCTCTTCATGAGACAACAACATGTCATACAACAACAGAGCGTCTTCAGTCGGAGGCTTCTTCAGTTTCGCTGCAATACAGACCGCTACAGGAAATCCTTCCTGCCCACAGCCATCATTATCTACAACAACTCCTTAAAGAATTAATTATATGAGCTATACCAACAATTAATTACCCTCTGGGATCAATAAAGTATTTTTGAATTGAATTTGAATTGAATTGAAGAGATCATCCCTACCCACAGCCATCAGCATCTACAACAAATCTTTGAAGAAACTTGCATAATGAGTTACAACAACATTTAATTTCCCTTTGGGATTAATAAAGTAATTTTGAATTGAATTTGAATTGAATTAGCAACAATTTTCTCAAGGACTTTGGAAAAGAAAGGAAGGTTAGATATAGGTCTGTAATTCACTAAGTCATCTTGATCAAGGGAAGGTTTCTTGAGTAAAGGTTTAATTACAGCTATTTTAAATTCCTGTGGTACGTATCCGTTTACTAAGGATAGATTCATCATATCCAAAATGGGGCCAGGAACCAAATGGAACACTTCTTTAAATAATTTGGTTGGAATTCGGTCCAACATACAAGTTGAAGGTTTAGATGAGGCTAATATTTTTGATAATTCCGAAAGCTCGACTGAATCAAAACAGCCTAAGCACAACTGAGGTTCTACAGTTCTTTCCGATACTGCCTCATTTACTGAGGAAGAAGTAATCATGTTTGGGAGGATGCCAATGATTTTATTTTTAATAGAATTAATTTTATTTATGAAGAATCCCATAAAATCATCACTGCTAAGAGCTGGGGGAATAGTTGGCTCAACAGAGCTATGACTCTGTGTAAGTTTGGCAACTGTACTAAAAAGAAACCTAGGATTGTTTTTATTCGCCTCTATTAATGATGAAAAATATGCTGTTCTAGCTTGTCAAAGGGTCTTTTTATACAGCAATAGACTGTTATTCCAGGTTAAATAGGAATCCTCTAGGTGTGTAGAGCGCCATTTTCTCTCCAACTTCCTAGTATTCTTCTTTAAAGTACGCAACTCTGCGTTGAACCAAGGAGTCACCCTCCTATGGCTAGCCACTTTCTTTTTCAAGGGGGCCACACTATCTAATGCCAAACGCAATGAGGACGTAACGCTGTGAACCAGATCATCATTTTCTGAAGGGTTAGAGATAGAATTGCTGCCATCCACTGTGTTACCCTGAGACACTAAGGAAAGTAAGAATGGAACAGATTCTTTAAAAATTGTTACAGCATTGTCTGATAAAGCTCTACTATAATGAAATTTTCTTTCAGATTTAAGATGGTCAGTTAAAGTAAATTCAAAAGTTATTAAGAAGTGGTCAGACAGGACCGGGTTATGTGGGTGGACTGTTATTTCCTCAAACTCAATACCGTATGTCAGTACAAGGTCCAAAGTGTGTTTACCCGAGTGGGTCGATCCCTGTACTTTTTGAGTAAAGCCAATTGAGTCTAAAATAGCATTAAAGGCTGCATTTAGGCTATCACTTTCAGTATCCACATGAATATTAAAGTCCCCCACTATAATAACCCTATCAGTATTTAATACTAAATCAGATAAAAAATGTGAGATCTGATCCAAGAATTGAGAGTAAGGGCCTGGTGGACGATACAAAACCACAAACAAAAATGGTCTTAATGTTTTGCAACTTGGATGAGGAAAATTAAGGGTTAGATGTTCAAAGGAACTGTAGCTATCAATTGGTCTGGGACTTCTTTATGATATGGTGACCAATCTGATTATGTGACACTGTATGAATTTAGGTCAGGTCAAACCTGCTGATTCAGACTCTTACAGCCTGGGTTGGCATGCCAACTCTCTTTTACGTCTAAGAACGTCCTGACATACATTGATTATGCTTCTATATCAAATCTTCTACGCCTAATGAGTCAAATGCCTACCAACAGAGAAATGTTTGTTTGTAATGTCATAGGTGATAGACTCTTGATTACTGAACCTATATAATCCCGTGTCTTGTTTTGGAGGGCAGGTCAGTATCGCATATTTCTCTGTTAACGCTGTATCTCCTTGTTTGACCAATCAAGTCTGTATTAAAACCTCCAAGAATCTGAAGGAATCTCTCTCATCTCTTTTATTAAAGAACTTCGATAACAAGCATCTTGCTGCAAACCTTGAAGAACCTAAACTTCCTCAAGAAGTAGTCTGCTCTTTCCCTTCTTGTAGACAGTTTCACAATTTAGTCTCCAGTTCAGTCTGTTGTCAAGGTAAACTCCGAAGTATTTATACTCCTCAACCACCTCCACTTCTTCTCCCATGATGGAAACAGTGTTTGACTTATCCCTGTTTCTTCTGAAATCTACAATCATCTCCTTTGTTTTATTCACATTCAAAGTAAGACGATTGTTTCTACACCATGTCACAAAGCGGTCCACCAGCTCTCTGTGTTCAGCCTCTTGTCCGTCTCTGATACACCCGACAATTGCAAAGTCATCTGAGTATTTCTGCAGATGACAGGTCTCTGATTTATACTGGAAGTCTGAGGTGTGCGAAGTGAAAAGGAATGATGAGAGTATGGTCCACTGTTGTGCTCTTGTGCTGCTGACCACCTGGTTTGACACACAATTGTTCAGTTTCACAAACTGTGGTCTGTTTGTCAGGTAGTCACTGATCCAGGCGATTGTTGAAGGCTCCACCTGTGTCTTCAGGAGTTTCTGATGAAGCAAATCAGGCTGAATTGTGTTAAATGCACTGGAGAAATCAAGGAACATGATCTTCACAGTGCTGCCTGCTGTGATGGCAGTGGGTTGGTTGAAGCAGGTGGATGATGGCATCTTCAACCCCAACTCCACAGCTTTATGCAAACTGCAGCAGGTCCTGATATGTTCTTGTTTGCTTATTCAGGTGGGCTAACAGGAGTCTCTCCAGGACGTTCATGATGTGGGATGTCAGGGCAACAGGTCTATAATCATTTATGACTGATGGGTGAGTTCTCTTTGGTACTGTAACAAGGCAGGATGTCTTCCACAACACTGGAACCTTCTCCTGAGTTAGGCTAAGGTTGAAGAGGTGCTGCAGAATCCCAGAGAGCTGCTCTGCAAAGACCTTCAGGACTCTGGGGCTGAAACCATCTGGACCTGCAGCCTTGTTCCAGTTCAATTTCTCGAGGAGAGGGAAGCCAAAGGGGTAGCAGCATTTACTGAATTGGTTGAAGTCAAACTTGTGGAATCAGAAGAGTCCATGGCTGAGGTGAATGATAAAACTTCCGAGGTGTAACAGGAAAGCAGTTGGTCAGAGGAGAGTGGGATGTCTGTTTGGCTGGGAACAGGAGAGGGGGATGCTGAGCTAGGTCCTGAACTGAACCTGTTAAAGAACGTGTTCAGTTCATTGGCTCTCTTCAGACTTCCATCAATCCAATCCTTCCTGTCCTTAAAGCCTGTGATCTTTTTCATTCCTGACCAGACATATTTGATATTGTTCCTCTGTAGTTTGTTCTTCAGCTTCCTCCTGTATGCCTCTTTGCTTGCTCTGATCTTGACCTTAAGTTGCTACCTTATACTCCTCAATAATTTCCTGTTTCCCTCCCTGATGGGTCCTTTCTTCTTGTTTAGCAGTTCCTTCAGGTCACTGGTGATCCAGGGTTTGTTATTAGGGAAGCATTTCACTGTTCTGGTGGGGATGATGTTACCACACATAAGTTTATATAGTCAGTCACACACTCAGTCATGGCATTAATGTCCTCTCCGTGTGCTTGGCAAAGAATCATCCAGTCTGTGGTCGCAAAAAAAAACCCTACAGGGCTTCTTCAGCTTCCTGTGACCATTCTCTCACAGTTTTCACTGTAACAGGTTGCCTCTGAACAAGTGGCTTATATTCTGAACAGAGAAAAACAAGATTGTGATCTGATTGTCCTAGAGGAGGTCTTGGTTTGGACATGTATGCATCCTTTACATTTAAATAAAACAAATCCAAGGTCCTGTTTTCTCTTGTAGAGCAGTTGACAAACTGTTGAAATGTTAGTGTAGACGACAGCGAGGCATGATTAAAATCACCAGATATTGCCACAAATGCATTGGGGTGCTGTGTCTGTAGCTTAGCAACAACAGAACTGATGACATCACATGCATTGTCTGCAATGGCTGAAGATGAAATGTAAACAACTGCCAGAATTACACTGGTGAATTTTCTTGGTAAATAATATGAACGAATATTTACTGCCAAAAGTTCAATATCTGGGCTACAGAGATGACACTTCACATGTCCTGGATGACACCATCTGTTATTGACAAGCACCGCTACTCCACCGTCTTTTCTTTTCTTTTCCTGCTCGTCTTCAGATCTCTGTCTGCTCGTACAGTCAGGAAGCCGGTCTTATGCCGAGAAATGCATGCCTGCCAAAAAAATTGCATCCCCTGCCGCGGGAACGCGCATCGTTCAAAACTCCCTGATAACGAAAACGGATTAAAATATCAGCGACGCGGCAACTTTTAAATATATTCGTAATATTACCATGTTTCCTATGCATGTACGTCCTGAAAATGTACTGTTTTATGGCAGATAAATGTAAAAAAGGACGACTTTGACACCTTTTATCTGAATACGTTTAACTTTACTGTTTTAACGTCAGTGTCTCAGGTGTATCTTTCGGTGCTTCTGTGTTTATGGGTCACATTCTGTGCTTTTTCTACCAACAGCGTGATAGTTAAAGCATTGTATAACATCTAAACATTTTAAATCAGCGATTAAAGGCTGATATGGGTGCAAACAGGACACAATGTAGCCTACATAAGAAAACGTTTTATCTGCTGTTAATGGCAGAGTACGCAATTTTGTTATCGGTTCGTCTAAAAACTCTTAATTAATAACCTATATAAATTATGTAAAATACACCATATGCCCCCTAAATGTCCCTTATGGAAGACAAGAAAATCATGTTTTGTTCTGGGGGGGTAGTCAGTACCTGGACATTTTGTTGTTATGAAGTTCATTATTTTAATTATCAATAAAGTAGGCTATAAATAAAACTCCTCCCTGGTTGTTTGTTTGTGTATGCCCCTTTCAAAAACTCTAAATAGAACCCAAAAATTCAACTTCCCCTATAGTGTACCATCCTTTAACCCAAAATACATGGGACGGGTTTGAAAATATTAATGCCACACATAAATCTCTAAAATAGCAGGGCATCTTTTGGAAATGGAGATTTGAAGGTTGCCACAGTATGCACCTCCTCTCTTTTTAACCCAAAGATTTTCCTATAGAGCTGGAATTCACACCAGTAGCTCACAAAGCAAGCGGAATTATATAGAAAATGTTACATCATTCATAACTTGCTAATTATTTGATATAGCAGGGGATGCATTTCTCAGCAGGTCAAACTCAGAGGTTGCCGAGAAATGCATCCCCCCTCTTTTGAATCCAGAAATTATGCTAAAGAGCAGGAATTCACACCAGTAGCTCATAAAGCATGTGGAATTAAATAGAAAATCTTACATCATTCATAACTTGCTTATTCTTTGAAATAGCAGGGATGCATTTCTCGGCAACCTCATAATTTGCCCTGCCAAGAAATGCATCCCCTGCTATATCAATTAATCAGGCTGCTATGAATGATTTACCATTTTCTATATATTTCAACTTTCTATATGAGCATCTGGAGTGAATTCCAGCTCTATAGGATAACTTTTGGGTTCAAAAGAGGAGGCATGCATTTCTCGGCAACCTCATAATTTGCCCTGCCAAGAAATGCATCCCCTGCTATATCAAATCATAAGACTGCTATGAACGATGTAACATTTTCTATGTGATTCCACATGCTTTATGAGCTACTGGTGTGAATTCTAGCTCTATAGGATAATTATTGGGTTCAAAAGAGGGGGGATGCATTTTGTGGCAACCTCATAATTTGCCCTGCCGAGAAATGTATCCCCTGCTATATCAAAGAATTAGCAAGCTATAATAATAATAAGACTGCATTGAATGATGTAAGATTTTCCATAAAATTCCACTTTCTTCATGAGCTACTGGTGTGAATTCCAGCTCTATAGGATAATTTTTGGGTTAAAAAGGAGAGGAGGTGCATTCTGTGGCAACCTTCAAATCTCCATTTCCAAAGGATGCCCTGCTATTTTAGAGATTTATGTGTGTATTTTACATAATTTATGTAGGCTATTAATTAAGAATTTTTAGACGAACCGATAACAAAATTGCGTACTCTGCCATTAACAGCAGATAAAACGTTTTCTTATGTAGGCTACATTGTGTCCTGTTTGCACCCATATCAGCCTTTAATCGCTGATTTAAAAAGTTTAGATGTTATACAATGCTTTAACTATCACACTGTTGGTAGAAAAAGTGCAGGATGTGACCCATTAACACCGAAGCACCGAAAGATACTCCTGAGACACTGACGTTAAAACAGTAAAGTTAAACGTATTCAGATAAAAGGTGTCAAAGTCGTCCTTTTTTACATTTATCTGCCATAAAACAGTACATTTTCAGGATTTACATGCATAGGAAACATGGTAATATTACGAATATATTTAAAAGTTAACGTGTCGCTGATAATTTAATCAGTTTTCGTTATTAGGGAGTTTTGAACGATGTGCGTTCCCGTGGCAGGGGATGCAATTTTCGGCAGGCATGCATTTCTCGGCATAACACCGGGCAGAGAGATGTTGGAGTCGGGGATATGATCCTGCAGCTACGTCTCAGTAAAACACATAACACTCCATTCCCGATACTCTGGCTGAGTCCTTGTAAGGGGTTGGTGTTTATCCATCTTGTTAGCCAGCCCATTATGATCGATAGAAGAGATGGCTTGAGCATCCTCCTTCTCTGTCTCCTTTTTGCTCCTGCTCTGCATCCACGTCCCCTCTTTATCAACTCATCAGGGATTTGTGGCTTCGGTTGAGGTATTATTTCAGCTTTTGCCATTTTAATCAGCTGCTCCCGGCTGTAAACCACATTGTTGCCATGGTTACGCATCATAACAAGTTATAAAAATGTGAAATATTAACAACAACAAAAAAAATCAAATTTCACAGCACCAAAACCTAAAAAGTATACAGGTAAAAAAACATGCAATCTTACTCAAGAAAACAGAGGAACCATTGTACAAAAATCCCAAACTTAATATGTAGCCATCAGAGCCACTCCAACATGCAGCCACCCAGAGCAGCGCAATTCTAGAATTCAAATACATATAAGGTATTACCAGTTTGGCAGATAAAGTCATTTCTTCTTTATTTTGAGCTGGTTAGCCAAAAAGCTACCTGATATATTACCCTGTTCAAAGTTTTCTATTCGAAGTCTTTGAATTAAGAACTGGGTCTGTTTACTAATAATTTCATTTAATTTTAGTTTTACTCTATGGATTTTTCCCCAGTCTCTCCTCTTTCAGAGAAGCTTCTAATGATTTAATAACTCCTCCTAATTCCTGAATATGTTTGTTTTCTATTTTCTTATTTGATGAGAATGAGATTATTTTAACTACTAAACACAGCTTTTCCTGCCTCCCGAAGAACGGGGGGTGACGTACCAGGCATATTCCAAATATGAAGCCTACTCTTTTGAAGTATTTAATAAAATATTCATCCTTAAGCAGTGATGTATTGAATCACCATTTTTTTGCTTTGTGGAATTTCTTAATTTACTTAATTTCCCTTTGGGATCAATAAAGTATTTTTGAATTTGAATTGAATTGAATTACTAGAGTGAAAGAAACAGGAGAATGATCGCTGACAGCTATAGGATGTATGTCAGTGTTAAAAAAATAAATAATCCAAGAATGGTGGACATTTAAGAAGTATACTTCCTATCGTTGGGGTGAAGAGATCGTCATGCATCCCAACATCCATAATCACTTGCGTACTGCTTAACTATATCTATTGATTGCCAGCTGCGCAGAGTCCCTGCTGTACTGAGCCTGTCTATTTCTTCATTTAAAGTTGAGGTCTCCCCCAAGAAGAAGTGAGCAATCCAAGTGTTCAGAAAGCGCAGAGAAGGTATGAAAGAATGAGGAGCAATGTTCCCTCTAATTTCTCATGTGTCTGAGCAAACACACAAACACCCTGAGCGCTCCCTTTGACCACTGTGAGCGACATCAGATGTGTCCACTGTGGTCATGCCAGCATCGCATCCATCCAGTTTACATAATTAAAATAATCATATTACAGCATTTAAACTTCTGTGAGAATACTTTTTAATTAAGTACATTATCTCACAATGAAAATGACAAAGATCTTATTCATGACCTGTGCAGTGTGTTTAACACTATTGTAAGTGTCAATATTTCATTGTAACTGTGGAGAAACATGAACTGCCAAGTAAGCCAAGCTAACTATGAACTCAAATTTTGAAAACACAAATTTTTATTATAAAGGTCTGACTTGTATTATAAGCATGAGCCATTGTGAGAAGCTCTTGCTTAGCACTGGGTAAGAGTGGTCTGGGAGAGGGTCCTGTAACTCTTTGTCTGCAAAATACAGTATATCATCACACGTTTATTTGTTTTTCTGCTACTCATAAACTGGTGACAGTATTTAATGATCAATTTTCATAAATGAACATTGTAAATAAATGACAAATTAGATAGCACAAATCTGACTTAAATTTAACTTTTTTTCCGCCTGTCCTCATGGATACCCCTGGATACCAGTGTACACGTTGTTGATGGCCTCATCTGCTTGCAGCTTTGACTTTATGCGCATCAGCTGATCCAAATGGTCCACTTTAAGACGATTTCTTGATGCTGTTTTGATTCATTAAACTAAAGCGTCTTTCACAGTCTGCGCTGGATGCTTGAAATGTAGCACAAATATCGATTGATTACCTGCGTAAATACGGATGTGAATCGCATCAATAAACGAATTTGGCGCTGTCAGCCACTCTGTGCATGGACGAAAGCGCTCCGCTCCTATATGAACAGGAGGATCTGAGTTTGTGTCTGCATTAATTTTTTTATTTTTTACCTTAGTCTTATTTATACCCGTGTTGTGTCAGTGTGCGGGTCTCTGCCGCATTGATATGGCAGTAACCATGGATAACGGGTGAGTGTGTTTTTCTAATTGGACTGGTGCAGGGGCACCGCTGGAAATGTAAATCGGTCCATATGCTCATTGATTCATACTGCAAAATAGCACAGAATTAATTATTAATTTTGTGTCCAGAGCAGATTTTCTGTGCGCGAAGACTGTGTCAGCAGTGCGTCATTGCGCACGCGCGCACTTAGAGGGAACATTGATTATGAGTCATCAACATTTGGGCCATATACCCTGACAACACAACTTTAAGTTATGTATCGATAGTTTTGATATAACTCTACTGTCTGGATCGGTAACTGTCTAATACAGAAAAATTTACTTTTTTATTTATTGATGTTGCTACTCCCCTTTGTCTAGAGTTATAGCATACAGAAAACACATTAGGAAACTCGAGTGATTCAAGATCATCTGCAGCTGAGGTAGATTTATGAGTCTCTTTTAATAAGACAACATCTACCTTTACTCTTTTAAGCTGGTTGAAGATCTTAATTCTTTTCGCTCTAGTGCCAAGGGTTTGATTATGTCGTTCTATTAGTCCATTGCTCCATGGGCTGTGTGCCGCTGTTGTCTAAACTTCCATGTTAAGTTCTATCCCATATCTCAGACATCATCATTGTTAAACTCTCCTCCATTGTCGCTGAACAGTTTTTCAGATGGACCATGCACACTTATCCACACATGAATGAAGTGCTTAACTATTTCAGATGATTTCTTTGTAGTTAGGATGCTTCCTGTACTAAATCTTGTGAATTGGTCAATGACTTAGAGGTACCACACCCCTGGATGAAGTTCATGTAGAGCTACCACAGTTTATTTGTACTGAGATGCCAGTGGAAGACCAACAACTGGTTTAGGTTTGGTTCTGCAATATTTCTGACATGTTTCACACTGTTGAACAACCTTTTGAAGAATAGATCCACATTATTTATCCTTGTTGCCTGAACTTGTCAGCAGCCTTTGAAGTTTCTCAGTAGAAGCATGGCCAAACTGTTTGTGAAGCTTGGTCAGTATTTTGGGCTTTTCAGAAGGAGTAATTTTTTCTGTTAGTGCCAGTATCTCTTCTTCACTACCTTGTTCTGGTGCAACTTTAACATCAACTACTAAAACATTGTCATGGTGAACAGACTGTCCATTATGTCCATTATTGTCCATTATGTTCACAAAATAGTGACCAGAGCTGGTAAAGTCAAACTTTACAGGTTTGTTGAACATCACTGCACTATCCTTTTCCATATCAAGCACTGTTCCTGCTCTTTTCATTGATGCTTCATTTCAATTCATTTCAATTCAGTTTATTTATTTAGCGCCAATTCACAACAGATGTCATCTCAAGGCACTTAACAAGAAGTCATTTCAATACATTTATACAAACATTCCAATCAGTTAAAAAGTTTCCTATTTAAGGAATCCCAGCAGATTGCGTCAGTCTTTGTCGCGGTGGGGTAATGCTCCAGTCTCGACGCGGTTCTGCGGCATTCAGTAGCTTGTTAGAGGTTCGCTCCACACGGCAGCATCTGTTCAGAAAGCAGGGCTCAGGGCGGAACAGTGGGGTTTATCTCAAAACAAACAAAACCTGATTGATCAGCAGTATTGTCGTCCTTGGAGTAAGTTTCTCCCAGAAACTCGTGTCCTTCCCTTGCCCGCGAAAGAAGGATTGGATCTCTCCTGGCGCTGTTTGGCTGAACCCCAGAATTGGAAAGGGCAAGGCGGCCGGCGGCGGGGCCTTATATAACCTCTGGTCCTCTTCTTCTCCTGTCGGAGCTAGAATGTGGGTTAGCGCCACCCAATGGCTGTGTGTCCGCACATGTGATAAGGAGGAAAAAAGAGCTGATATCCCAGTGCACAGCCCTGACCCCACCTACATTGAACAATGTAAACAACCTACTGAGCTGTGCTTACATTAGATACAATTGCCTGATAAAATAACTTTTACCTAACCAGTGTTACATAACCCAGACCTGTTGTTGCTCCTAATAACGCCAAGGGGTGATCTGCTGATCCCTGCACAGCTGACCATTAACATACAGTTTATCTGCAGCTACTGTAGCCCTGGTGCCCTCAGTGATATATTTCTTCCTGACTGGGAATACAACTCGCCTTCTATCCAGGATCTTTTGGATATTGATCATTAACGATTAATTGGTTCCATGCAGCTCTCTGCCCCGGCCTCTGACATGCTCTTTTTGCCTGTAGTGCTCGAATTTAGCAACAATTGGTCGCGGACGGCTGTTGTTGGGCATCTTACCTCCGAGTCAGTGGACGCGATGAAAAGTGATGTTTTTTACTGTGTCGCTTGGGAGTTTCAGCTGATGGAGAAATTCTCGGACAGTGGTTTCAGTGTCTTTCTCTGCCTGTTCTGGGATCTCGGAGAAGACAAGGTTGCATGCTCCGGGCCTGCAGGATGGTTTCTGTCATCTTTTTGTTTTCTCTGGACAGCTGCGTCATCCCATCTGTGAGTTTCTTTAGATTATCTTTCAGCATTTGGTTTTCTGTAGCAAGTGATGCCACCTGTTCTTGGTTTAACTCCAAAGACTCCCTCAGAGCTTGGAATTCCTTGTGGAGAACCTTAACCAGGGTAAGACGGGCATCTAGGCTGGTTAACTTCTTATCAATTGAATCCAGGACATCGATGTAGCTTTTCTCTTGAGAGATGGAGGAAGTGTTGGCATCAGATCTAGTGCTTGCTTTTGTGTTTTGCCCATAACTATGTTGTCAAAGCACTAGTCCAAGTAGCTCTCCAGGCTATCCAAAGTTTCCTCGTCCAGTTTGTTTTATGGAGAAATAGATAATGGTTATTTGTTTTAAATGTTTGCTATATTTGGCTCGAATTTATTGGCTTGTTTTACTCGAGTTTGTTTATTTTACCATTATTCCGCCATATTACTTACAGCTCTCGCAAGATCTCAGCAGCTCATCCTGTCTCCTCCTACTAAGTTTTTTTAATTTTCAAAACCAGATATTTTGTTTGCACATCTCCCTTTTGATTTTTTGCATCTCTTTTTTGTTTAAAAAGAAAACTAGTTTTGTGGGCGGGGATTTGTATTGGGTGATGAAAGACCTCTCTTCATTGGCTGGCAAGAGTACTCAGCTGCAGTCAAGGATGACAACAAACCTCAGCAGACGTTATTCTTCTTCCTATGGGAACTAGTCTTTGTCAACGATGTTAGTCATTAGAGGTGTAATGGTATACACAAGTCACGGTTCAGTACATACCTCGGTATGGAGGTCACGGTTCGGTACGGGTTCGGTACAACAGGAAAAAAATACATTTAAAAAAATCACATGTGAAAGCTTTTTCATTTATTTTGAACAGACACCAATTGAGTGCAAAATAAAAACCATCTCCTTTTATTGAAGTAAAGAATAAATAGAATAAAACTTAAAAATAAATGTATTAGGAGGGTTATTCTCAAAAGATTGACTGAGGTAGTTAGGTAGCACTTTGGTAACATCATTATAAGAAACAATTTGTGTTGTATTACAGAGCTAAACGTAAACCATACTGGCACAAGTCAAACAAAAACAATTACAATCATAACTGAATAGCATCTTCTAATGTTACAAATACAACATAAATACAAAAAGAATGTGTGTCTTTAGGTGCAATGCATCATATGTGTGATTAACTGAGTTTGTTAGGACAACTATGCACCTCTTGAAAAGGTATTAAAGTGTCATTCAATTTTGAGTTTTTTTTGTTGTTATTTTAAAAAATTTGTTTGTCTACATTGTCTGTAGTGAGGGCAGATCTGCTGGGATGGGGCACTGTAACGTGGTTCAAGCGCCTTTAATAAATATTTGAAGCCGGGCTCCTCAACTACTGCATATGGGCGCATGGATGTTGCTATGTAAATACCAATAGCTTCTGTGATTTTTTTTTAGCCCGGTCAGCGTTCATATCGAGAGGTGGCTTGAAAGCAGCGGGAATAAGTTGTTGCACCAAAGACGTTTTTCTCCGCGCACCAGTGACAGATATGTCCGGGTGATGCCTTTCTTATGTGCATAAGCATGTTTGAGGTGTTGCCAGCGACATGCCGCACCTCAGTGAAACATCGCAGGCAGACAGTCTTTGTCCGGTCCTCCACTCGCATGCCATCCATCACCATTATATTGTACTGGGAAGCCAAAGTGTTCCCATACAGCTGATTTAAATGAAGCCGGCGACTCCTCCAACTCCACACTCTCCATCACTTTCATTCCTCGACCTGCTTTTTCTTGTTCTGCAATTTCTCCTTTCTGTATCTAGCAGCTTTTCGGCTCATTACTGCCGCCTGCCGCCAAGTGAGGACACAACTTTATTTAAAACTCATTCAGACTGATGAGGAGATTCTTAAGTGAAAGCCTGCGCCTCGCGCTGCTATGCTACCAGTCCCTGACCACCCTGCTGTCTGCTAACTCCTCTCTCCCAGTCCGTTTATCCTGTGGCAGAGTATAAAAAAGAATTACACATTCACACAATATATATGTTTGGGCATGCATGGGGAGAGATTCTCACCAGATCATCTCCAAAGAAATCTTCCCCATAAATGCCTTTTATTACTTTACAGAGTTATTACAAAACATTCTGAGAGACAGCCTCTCTTACAGGATCCAATCAGCTCAATAATACATATTCATATAGATGCAAAGTGTGCCTGTAGTCCATCCCTAATAAGCCCCTTTTAATATATTCCTTTTGGTTGCTAAGCAGAAAACCTTCCTTCTCCTAACAGATGTTTCCTGTTTTTTTCAGAGAATCGTGACCCATTGTCTAACTCATATCCTGTTCTTAACAGTTTTGTCCATTTAATCGTGACCGTTCCTTTCTGACCCATGGGTCACATCCTGTGCTAACACTTTTCTGCATTTAGTTAATTATTTTAGCACACAACCCCTTCACCTTTTGGCCTGGCCTCATTCAATGCTTGTTTAAAAGTTTTTATTTACAATAATACATACACAGTCTATGATTCAGATGTATTCGTCGTATGACTGCGTGCACACAACCGTAACGCCTTTACCGTGACGGCACGGGACAAACACAAATACCGTTACACCCCTATTAATCATGGAAAAAGACAGGTTAATGATTGCTGTGTTTAAACCAAATTACATGTTTATAAAGTTTGCAGCCAGTTGTTTAAATAAAAATATATGGAGAAAAAAAAAAGTTCAAACCAATGTAATATCCTTAGCTGCATTCAATAATTACAGGCCGATGATTATATTTAAGGGTGTACAGTAAGAGGATAACAGAAAAGATTAGCAACGTTTTAGTATAGATGTGGTTGATTGCTCATTTAACATGAAACATTTTTTGCCTAAATTTCTCCCACCCCTGTATAAAGTAGTAAAGCCTAATTAGTTATACACCAGTGTAAATCCATAAGTGAATTTATTCCACATTTATCACAGTGAATAATAAGCAGCGGACTGTTATTACTCTTATAGCTGTGAAATAGTTCAAAACTTACATTTAACAGACAGGTGTATATCTTTATTGATCTCCAATGTGCAGATTCAGTGTTTAAAGCAATTCAATATTTGCATAATGTAGCTTAGCCTAAACACAAGTAGTAATGGATATTTGATGTTTGTATGAGAACAAACTGCGCCGACAACCTTTAATGGTGAGAACATCCTGCTCTCCATTAAAACAATCAAGTACTTTTAACACAATTCAGCTGTTCTGTGAAGCTTCACAAATTCCAGGTCCATACCTCCACAACCATCAAAGTTATGAATCTTGATGGTTGTTCTGTCTATTATGCCTAATAGACAGAACATAGAGAGACTGCAAGGTTGTGTGTCAGAGATGGTGGTCAGCAGCACGGGAGAACAAGGTACTGCATTGTCACCATTCTTCTTCACACCTCAGACTTCCAATATACCACAGCTCTGAGTCCTCCTGGGTGAGTTTTGTAGGAACAAGAGCAAGCAAAGCACCGCTTACATCCTGGAAATAGAGGGGGTTGCGGACTACAGCTACCTGGAAGTTCAGCTGGACAACAGACTAGAGTGGAAATGGACTGGACTTGAGATCCTTCAATGCCCGAAGCAAGGTGTTGGATATCTACTGATGTAAAAACTGCAATCAGCATTGTGGCCATCTGGTGGGAAAGCAGCATCAGAACCAAAGACTGATTGAGTCACAGTATGATTCAAATATTACAGATTTTATTAAAGAAATACAGGTGGATGGAGAACAGACAGTGTGGAATATCCCTTATGTATCCACCATGGGACACACCAGCAGAGACACACTAGGCATGGATGTGGTGGCCAACAGTCTAATCCGATTCATTCATCCATTTATACCCATCCATCCTCTGCAGGGTTGCGGGGGACTGGTGCCTATCTCCAGCATTCATTGGGCAAGAGGCAGGGTACAACCTGGACAGATTGGCAGTCTATCGCAGGGCTTCACAGAGACAAACAGCCATGCACGCACACACTCATACCTAAGGGCAATTTAGAGAGACCAATTAACCCAACAGTCATGTTTTTTGGACTGTGGGAGGAAGCCGGAGTACCTGGAGGGAAAACACTCCTGCACAGGGAGAACATGCAAACCCCGGCCTTCTAGCTGCAAGGCAACAGTGCTACCAACTGCTCCACTGTGCATCCATGTCTCACAACGTGGGGGGGTGCATAGATTGTAAAATACACAATGATAGTACACCATCAACAAGGTCAATTCATGTTTTTTGTTTTTTTCAACTTTCTAGAAAAAAATGAAATAAAAAGAAATGGCTAAATTATGAGAACACTTTACTTCTGTTTGTGGTCATCCATCTCCGCTTTCCATTCTGCAACAAAGAAGAAAAAAAGTTTGTCATTTTCAAATTCAGTTTGCAAAGGATAACATGAAAGAGGAGACGTCGAGTGAGTTCAAGGTGAAGTGCAACTGTCTATGATGCTCTAGTGATGTTACCAGAGATGTTTTGCTCAGCACTAAAGGTTGTTATCTGTTAGCTGAAATTCTGCGTAATTGTTATGGTGGCCCTAAATAGAGAAAGGGTGTCCAGCAATAATTTCAGTCGAAACTGCACTAAAGGTGAAAGGAACTGGGTGTAACTGCATGAACTGATAAATAAGTCCGATGGAGACTAGAAGGTTATCAGGAAGTTGGGTATGGATGGAATTCCTTCCCTTTTCTCACATATTCAGATGGAGAGCAGAGACAGAATCCTGTGTACACTCTCTCCCAAGGACATCCTCCCTAACGCAGGTGGAGTCTCTCACACAGGTCCTTTGTTTGAAACTTCTGTGCGAAACCTCTCTGCCCACCAAGTATCTTATCAAACAAGTATGTAATCATGAAGTATAAATTAAGCTGGCTGAGGGATTGCCGCTCAGATCTGCGCTAAGCTGTCAATGCTGTGCACATCACCTTATGCATAATAAATTAAAAGGCCCAGGTTAACTTGGTTGTTTGGTGTTGTTATTTAGAGCAGGATCCAAAGAATCGGGTGGGATAAAGTGATCCAAACAGTACATAATGTGAATTGAAAATACAAATGAAATAAATCACACACTTATCCCATAAAAGGCAATCCTTTAAATAACGTGATAAGTTTTGTAGGTGCAGTGTGTTATTTGTAACCAGCAATTGGCTTACAATAACAACACGTCATCAATGTTAAGGCACTTTCGTGCCAAGCACGGCACTTCTGCTCGAGCTGCAGTCAGGGTAAATGACTACTTATCCACTTTGTTCATGCACTTTTCATCACTATTTATGTTTTTTTTAATGTCACATCATGCGTTTTATTAATTTGTATTTGTTGATAGCTGAAAGGACAACATTGATGAAGCCCTGGTAAAAATGGTTGTTACAGATTCCCAACCATTTAGTATTGTGGATGACAAACAATTCAAAGCCTTTGTAAACCTATTGGATCCCACATATGTCCTTCCATCACGCCAGGCACTGAAGAGCATGGTTGAAGTAAAATATAAAAGGAAGAAACAGAATGACAAATATATAATTAAGAATGCAACTGCAGTTAGTCTGACTTCTCACATGTGGACATCTATTCACATGTATGCCTACCTTGCCATCACTTCCCATTTCATCAATAAAGTGATGAATTAACTTCAGTTGTATTGACTGTAGGGAGATTTCCAGAAAAAATATACAGCAACCAACATAGCTACTGTAATGACTACTGTAATGCAAAAGTGGGACATTCAGTCCAAACTTATGTGCCTTATGTGCTGCAAAGATTCAATAGAAGGCAATAGATTTGACACCTGGTCTTGAGGACATGAGGGGCAAGGCCAGAAAGATCGCTGCCTACTTCAGAACCAGAACTTTGGCTAGAGAGAGACTGCTTTGTCTACAGAGGCAGATGGAGGCGCCTGCCCATAAACTGATTCAGGAGGTCGACACAAGGTGAAACAGCACCTTTGATATGTTTTCAAGGCTTTTATGAGCAGCGTGAACCAGTAGGTGCAGCTCTGGTTTCCTTACATACAGATGTGGCTCCCCTGACTTCTGCAGAATATGATACCATCTCCAAATGCCTTGATGTCACCATTGAAAGAGGCAGCCGTCGAACTCTCCGCAGAGAAATCTGTTTCAAGATCTAAACACCATTCATTCACATGCTCAGACACACAATCACCTTGAAGCAGCGGCAGATCAATGTTGTAATGGCTGATAAACTATGCAATAACATTTTGCAGCTGATGAATGACAAGCTCAGTCATCATGAAACAGCCAGCCAACATTCTCTGGCCACTCTCCTGGACCCAAAGTTCAAGGTGATGGGGTTTTGTAATACTACAATTTCAGAGAACACTGTGACAAGACTGACTGCTAAATGTGCCACTCTGGTGCGAAACAACAGCACAACCCTGTATCCACCACCGCCTGCAGTTTACTCATCAGGATAATTCTCAGGTATTAACTGCTCAATGTTGTCATGCATATGTTGTCATTTTTTAATGCCTTGTTTTTTTATTATTTCAGGGGCTGGCCTGTGGGATTTGCTGGATAGCCAGGTCTCTGAGAAGAGGAAGTTGAAAAGCGCCACAGCAAATGCCACGATAGAGGTGCAGAGATACCTCATGGAGCCTAACATTCCTCGAGGGGAGGAACCACTTAAATATTGGGCAAAACATAAGCATGTGTTCCCAAATTTCTATGTACTACTTGCCAAGGAAGTTTTGTGCATCCCATCATCCTCTGTTCCCTGTGAGAGGGTTTTTTCCAAAGCTGGCGAGTTTGTTAGCTAAAAAAGAAACAGGCTCAGCCCTGGAACTGTTGAACAAATTCTTTTTTGAATAAAAATTACATTTGATCCCTATATTGTCACCAAGCACAACCACCTTTTCACAAGCACCCTTGCCCTCTTCAAAAGCTGCACTGTCTGTCCAAAAGGATGTCCTTCCCACTTTGAATGCATTTTAAAATCTACATAAATAAATCAGTCTCCACTATACACGAACATCTCTCACACTGGCATACACTGTCCACAAATATGCCTTTCAAACTGAAAAACAAAAAACACCACAGCAAGCGATTGGCCTACCAACTAACATGGAGTGTGATCATAAGTCAGTTGGGCACCGCACTAGTGGGTAATAGTGAGGACACAATCTTGCTCAACAGTACATTGTCATTATAGAAATATATGAAGCTATTTGTGAAGCACTCCTTTATTAACATGTTCCATGATTAACAAAATCAAGTATTCACACCAACAACAATGATTTTATTATATTTAACTTAATGTTAAAAAAAGCAACACACTTATTATATTCTCCCGGGGAGGCTTTTTGAATACTTTATTTATCCATGAAGTCACCATCCATCTTCTACAGTGCAATTGACTTTGAAAACATTAACAATGCAAGGCCTTCACCAGCAGATGTCCACGTAGAGTTCTGTAGATTGAAAGCTTCATTGGTTCAAAAGGTTTCACATCAACATCACTAGTGAGCTCCATCTGTCATGTTTTCGTTGTATTAAGGACCCAAGTGCAGCGAGATATGAAAGATCATTTAATTAAATAAAGAACTTACAAAAACTCAGGAGGACCAGAAAATGCAGAGACCGGGAAACAAAGCATTGATGACAAACCAGCGAATAGTGACTGATGGAGAACTGCTTAAATATACTGATGAGGTGTGAAAGTGGCAGGGAGAAGGCTAGTACTACTAATAGTAGTAGCTAATTAGAGAGAAGCAGTTGCAGGTGAGAGGGAGAGACCAGGAGTCTCATTTATAAAACATTGCGTAGAATCCCTACTAAAAGTGTACATACGACCAAAACAAAAAGTTTGCGTACGCCAAAAAGATTTCTGATTTATAAAACCATGCCTACTCACAGGTGTGAGCAATTTCCCCGTTATAAATCACAGTCTTCTTGGAAGTTTGCGCACGTGAATTTGGCTCATATTCCGCCCTGAACACGCCCAAATCGGCTATAAAAGGTCAATGCAAAGCAGGACATGAATATTGATGCATATAAAGAAGAGGGGAAATTTGGCAACAACAACAAAAAAAACCAAGAAGAGAAACTTTACGGAGATGGAGATTGAAGTGCTAGTGGGTGAAGTGGAGGTTAGAAGAGACATTTTATTTGGTGGACACAGCAGTGGTGTCACAAATAAAAGGATGAACTGTGAGTGGCAGCATGTGGCATCTGCAGTGCAGACTGTCAGTGCAACTGGCAGGACGGTACCCGAAATAAAAAAAAGTGGTCGGACCTCAAAGTCGAGGCAAAAAAAAAAACTTGCCTCCCACCGCCAGAGTGGGTCTGCTACTGGAGGGGGTACGTGTACACCCGAGCTGACACCACTGGACAGGAAGATGGCAAGTATCATGGGAACATCAAGCGTGTACGGTATTGTGTTAGAGAAGGAGGGCGACACCAACATGGCAGAAACGACAGATGAACCCGGTAAAGCACCTTTTGGACCTCGAGAGACACCATCAGCGCCATCAATTCTGTGACAAACAGAATTGCGACATAGTGACAGCCATTGGTACCTTAAATGATACAATAAAAATTTTTAATAAATGAACCTTGTCGTTGTTATCTCAAACGCCGCATTACATTCTGGCGGATCATTGCTCCCTGGGTGAAGGCTTCCTGTCGAGGAGGAGGCGGCTGTGGGTCAGGCTTCTCATGCTGGGGAGGGGGTAGGCCAGGAGGGAGGGGAATTTCAATTCTCAGTGCCATGTTATGAACAATTCCACATGCCCTCACGATCTTGCAGACCTTTGTAGGGTGGTATCATAGTCTGCCACCCGAGGCATCCAATGACCGCCACCTACATTTTAACAGGCCTATGGCACGCTCCACGACTGTGCGCGCACGCGTGTGACAGAAGTTGTAGCGCATTTCCTCTGCTGTCTGTGGGTCTGGGAACGGGGTCAGAAGCCAGCTCCTGAGAGGGTAGCCACCATCACCTGGAAGTGATAACACGTTTAATTCAGGCGTCAACAACCAGCATTTCTAATGACGGTGAGGACTTACCGAGCAGCCAGCCATCACGCACAGCGCCTGCCTGCAGTCTGTTCCCTACACTGCTGTGTGTCAAGATAAAGGAGTCGTGTGTTGACCCAGGCCATCGTGCCACCATATTAGTGATCATCATGTGTGAATCACATATGATTTGCACATTAATACTGTGTACATGTTTCCGATTGATGAAAACAAATTCATCCTCGGCCGGGCCCTTATGGCAATATGGGTGCAGTCAATTGCGCCGATTATGTTTGGGAAACCGGACATTGCTGTAAATTGCATCTTAATTTCGGCCTGCTCCCCCACAGTATATGGAAACGTGATGTATCGCCTGCTCATTTTAATGATCCCATCCAAGACTGCAGGCATTATGGCGCTCAGGGACGGCTGTGATATCCCAGCCCAAGTAAATAAATATAACATATTTGAAGGCATTATTTACAAAAAGGGACTTTGGGCAGAATAGTAAGAATCATGTCACTCAGACACATACCTGTCGGCTAATTCCCGCTGGTAACAACCAGTTGCAAGAACCCCCAGAGCGGTGAGCACCTGCAGCTGGACCGGAATGGCACGGTTCCGCCTGGACGGTCTCTCCAAAACCGGGCCTAATTAGGCACAGAGATCCAAGAGCACAGCTCTAGGGAATCTGAATCTGCTTATTAGCCAGTCATCATCATGGGCAAGGAGGTCCGCATGATCCCTGAACACGCGTTCTCTCCTAATCCTTCCATTTGCAAATTCATCTAGCAACGCCAGTGCATCCATCTCAAATATTACGCTTGAAAGTAGTTGGGGTATTTCTATTGGCAGCAATAAGACTGATTGCTTCCTTCCTTGGCACAATGAACGTGCCAATCAATGATATATGGTACAGATGATTCCATGTATTAATTGGCATACAGTCCCGGCCCTTTTATCTGAGTTTAAGGTTTTGAGATAAATTGTATGTATTTATTTTAATATTGAAAAATGTTTTTAGAAGAGCTATAGCTCACTGCAAAGCTACATTATAGATATCATTGCTGGTTTGGATGTTTATAATAACATGAATCCATAATTAATGTTTGGTGTGAGGTGAAATGAT
Organism: Valencia hispanica; assembly: GCA_963556495.2. Classification (NCBI taxonomy): domain Eukaryota; kingdom Metazoa; phylum Chordata; class Actinopteri; order Cyprinodontiformes; family Valenciidae; genus Valencia; species Valencia hispanica. The sequence continues at coordinate 54,352,643 of OY747711.1, forward strand.
ATGTGTGAGAGGAGTAATATGCAGTCTGGCTGCAGTTCACCACCTCACCAACTGCGTCGTCGATTCCCCCCATCTCCAAAATGTCCGTACGAACGGGTCAGAGTTGGCGTACAGGTCCGCACATTTTCCCTTCAAGTCTGTTTTTTATAAATCACAACTTTTGCTTTGAAAGTGGCGTACGGCAGTTTCAGGCCCCGTTTTGTGCGTACGCAACGTTTATAAATGAGAACCCAGGTGTTGGAAAAAATCAGTAACTGGGCAGGGAGGCAGAGTGACAAAGAAATTAGAGAGGAAGGCCAAGAACAAAACATTAGAAATGCCTAGACAGAGAACTATACTAAAGAGGAATAAGGACTAAATCTAGAGATAATTGAGTATATGAACCTAAGAGAAACTCGAGAGCACTAGAGAGGAGAAAACAGAACAGAAGGAAATAAACATACTAGGAAAGGGTTCTTTATAAGTAGACCGACTAGAAGAGAGATGAAGTATAACAGAACTAACCAGGACAGATAATGAAATAATGAAAGAGCAAATAAAAGATTAAACAAGGAAACAAAAAGGTAGAGAATGTCTAAGGATAGGAAGTGAAAATAGGGAAGGAAGACCTAGGGAAGGAAGAACCTAAACTATAAATTAACAAAAGCAAACAACAAGAAATAAAATAATATGATAAGGTAAACTGAATAAGTAAATGAAATAAGTAAAACTCAAAACACAAACACCCAGGCGGCGGCGCATGTCGGCCATCAGTGGCGGTGGCCATGCCCACCTTGGCTTGTGACCGCCCACGGAAAAGTGGGGACCAGATAGAGGAGAGCACATCTTGGCTGATGGAAGCTAACCGTTAGCGACTCCACAACATGGTAGAACATGGTCAGGCTTGTGTTATTTGTGGACAAAGACATCAGCATGGCATTTTTTACCCAGGAAAGAGGAGCTGAGGAAGAAACAGTGGGAATTTGTCTTGAACACCGCCAGTCAAGGAAGTTAAGTTAGTTATTTGTTTGGAGGCAGTATAATAGTTGCATTGTTGTTTGCCAATCAGAAGTGAGACGTTTGCATATTGTAAATTTTATTGAGTAAGACGCGTAATGACGTTTATGGAGTTTATTTTGTGTCTAAATCATAGCTAAAACCAAATTTTGAAAACCTGCAACAACACCTGTGTGTGTGTGTGTGTGTGTGTGTGTGTGTGTGTGTGTGTGTGTGTGTGTGTGTGTGTGTGTGTGTGTGTGTGTGTGTGTGTGTGTGTGTGTGTGTGTGAGCATGCTGGTGCATATAAGGTTTTTCTATACGAGTGTCAATAGCTGGTGTGAAAAACCATCGATCCGCCTCCCAGCGATCAACGCAGACACGAGGGAGATCCGAGCCATAGACATCCAAAGGACCCTCAGAACACAGGAGTCAAGCACTGGGGATGAACCAGCATGCCCCTCAGGCACCAAGCCCTGGACACCAAAAGCCAGGGCAGAGGCATCAGTCATCCGCAGGGAGTGACGGAGGTGTTGTGGCTATTGCCTTTTACTGAACAAACTGCATCTCCCAGCATCCTTTCACTGAACGAACTGCATCTCCCGGCATCCGTGGCGCTGCCCTCAATCCATTCTCATTGGTCTGTGGCCAGTGATGACATCACAGAGTTGATAAAGGCAGCGCGAATATTGAAATCCTCGTCTTTTGGTTCCCCAGCGGTGCCGTGAGGAGGCGCTTTAATCCATTGCTAGCATTTTTCCCTTTTTCGTTCAAACCTGCTGGTAATTACGCACACCCCACTTTTCAGTTATTTATTTGTAAAAACTGTTTGGAATCATTTATGACTTTTGTTCCACTTCTCCAGTGTACACCACTTTGTATTGGTGTTTCACGTAGAATTCCAATAAAATTGATTCATGTTTGCGGCTGTAATGTGACAAAATGTGGAAAAGCTCAAGGGGACCAAATACTTTTGCAAGCCACTGTATATATCCATTTTTCTGTGGTTAAAATAAGTCTGTCCACTTGTTAACCACTGTTTATTCTTGGTCGTCTGTCGCTTTACACCGACCCTGAATGTTGCATGCTTTTTGTGTTTTATTATTTGACTTTGGTTGCAACCAAAAGCAGTATATTATATTGTATTATTTCCCGGCTTGTTGTATTGTCCGCTGCGGTCGGCGCGTGTCTGTTTAGACAGGTCGCGTGGCCTTCCGTCGATTCCCTTTTACTGTCATCCCCTTTCCTTTGTCCAAGCCACCATTGCTAATGGAAACTAGCCTTTGTTGAATAGCCACGCGGTCTTCCTTTGTCTCCCTTTGTGAGCCGATCGCGCCAATTGATAAGGCTTTGGGCTATTCATCGCATTGAGGGGGTAAGCTGAATCCCCCTCATTCGCTCGCTGTCCCCCCCACACACACACAGCCGCACACACACAAACACACGCCCTCCTTCCCTCGACTTTAACTTTGTTCTATAGTTTGCATGCGTTAGAATAGATGGAAATTATAAATGAAATGTAATCTGTAAGGTTGACCTATTTCATTAATAAATTCCCTTAATTAACGAGAAGTTTCCTGTGCTATTTCAGTGTGTGCTGTAAAGTTTGTTAAATCCCCGCGGACGAACTCCGCCCTTTCAGAGAGACTGACTGTCTGGTTTATTTAAAAGTATCTCATTTATGAGATTGGTGCCCCTATATCTTTAATAAACAGATTAAACTCGAACGTCATCAATAATTATATTAATATTAAATTATTGATAAAAATTATTGATGCTCAGAAAACCAGACAACTTTTTTAAAATTAATAGTTACAACATTAATAGTTCCCTGTGTGAGGCCGCTAGGAAGGGATAAATAAACCGCACACACTGAATAAACAGTTGTTCAGATTATTCGGCCAGATCTTAAAGCGATAAGGTTTGCAACTTTTCTTGGTGATAATCTTCTGCTTTTGGAGTTTGACTAAGCTGATAAAAGTATTTGGCAGATGTTTTGATGGGATTAAGTGAGGAGCATTGTGCTGTGTTTGGCTTTTGAATGGTAATTCATCTTAACTGTGGTTTCTGATAAGTTCTGCACGTTGCCGCTCCGAAGCAGCAATTCTGCTTTGTGCTGTAGGCTATGGAAGCATGGTAGTGCTGAATTAACCTGCTGCTAATCAGATTAATTAAGATGCATTTTTAAATCCATTACTCAAGCTGTTCAATCTGCAATTAATTGTTCATATACTTTTCTGTGTGCTCTTTAATGTGCATTAAAAATTTCAGTGTTCCAAATTCATAAATTTTTTATTGCTTAACCTGCATTTAAATTAATAATTCCAAATTTCAATCTGGAAGTAATCATCTTAAAAATGAGTTTCCCAGTGTGCTGTGCAAAAGCACCCTGATTTAAATTCCAGCTATAAATTTAAATTGCTTAACCTGCATTTATTCCTCATTGCTTAAGCTGCATTTGAACTAATTATACAAGTTTAAAGAAAACCCATCCTAAATTAAATGCTTTTGCTCTTGGTACTTCTGAGAGAATTTGTTTTCTTTCTCAAGCGTCTGATGTTTGTTTCCTTGTATGTGTCCCTAATGTGTATTTTTGCCTGATTTTTAACTACTGCTAACTCACTGCTTACCTTAAATTAGAGAGAGTGAATCTGCGTTGCATTGCTAAGTTCCCTTAAATGAAATACGGAGTTTATATTTAACAAATTGCATTCTGAAATACTATAAAGTAGTATTGTGTAAGTCACAAGCAGTGTTGGGGAAGTTACTCAAAAAAAGTAATCCATTACAAATTACTCATTACTTCTCCTAAAAGTAATCCCTTACATTACGTTACTTTTTTTGGAAAGTAACATAGTTACATTACTAGTTACACTACTCTTGCATCGTTCTAAAACATCATACCTGAAATGAATGCCGAGGGGACTAAAAGAATATTATGACAGAAAGAGTTAGAATATATATATATATAAACTACAAATACAACCCACAAATACATTTTAGACACATCTATGACAACATATCTACACAAATATCAATTTTATATGCATTTTATATGCATTTATATATATATATATATATATATATATATATATATATATATATATATATATATATATATATATATATATATATATATATATATATATATATATATATATATATATATATATATACACACGCACAGTTTTAAAAAATGTATATAGCCTACTCAAACATCTAAGAACACAAATAAGAAAGAAAACATCTATATAACATGGCTGACAGAGCTATTAGCATTAGCTAGTTGGGACATACCTCTCTTCCTCGGGTAAAATTCGGTTTTCCTCTTCTGATGACGAGTCCTCAACAAAAACCTCCGATGAACTATCATTCTAAATAATCGTCAGGGCTTCGTAAGTGATGATTCTCTTCTCTTGAAACGCCATTTTTCGAATGCAAACAAAACGATTGAAGCTGAATTGTCACCTGCTCATCTGACCTCAGTGAAGCTGTCCCCCCACCCACTTGAAAAGTAAAATCTAATAGGCGGAGCGTTTAGTGCTTCGTTTGTGCAGATTTGTGCAGGTAAAATTATCATTTGTGCTGCTTTGGTTTTTGAGATATTAAACTTTATTTTATAGGTCATTCAAAGGTCACCATCCCCAAGAGACAGCTCCAAAACAGACCAAAATAAATTTTTAGTGCTTCGTTTGTGCTGATTTGTGCTGCTTTGGTTTTTGAGATATTAAAAGTTATATTTTTGCGTGATGACGTCACAATCCCCCCAGACTGCTTCAAAACGGACCACAATAGTCTACTTTTTTAGTGCTTCGTTTGTGCTGATTTGTGCAGGTAAAATTAACGTTTGTGCTGCTACCGTTTCTGAGATATAGGCTACACTTGAAAATGTTTTTCAAATAGCCGTGTGCCTTTGGGTATAAATGTGTTCAATAACTTAATTTCCTTCTGGGATCAATAAAGTATTTTTGAATTTGCTGAATTGAATGGAATAAAGTTCTGCAAGAAAACCTTATGTCTCCTTATGTTTTTATGATCTAAATTTGTTGCACATGTACATTAATAAATTTTACTTGTTCAGTTATGTTCGTTTTATAAATTCAAGATACTAGTTTATAAAAAAAAAACAACATGCACATATCAAGGAGGCGAACCCTTGACAGAGGTTAGGCTCTGCACCTGCTGCACCTTTCTAAGCCACTGTCCCACACATCCACCTGCAGGACACGAGACATGCTAGACATATGTTAAAGTGGATCTTTCTTATTCAAACAAAATCTTTATTGAAATAAACAGAACAATCTGCATTGCCATCATTTTTACAACAAACGAACAAGCTAGCAGTCTTTGTATCAAATAAAAGTTTGGCAGGAAAGATATTTCAAGTAGTATTTTAATTTTTTTACAACCCTTTGTATTTTTTGAACAAGGTAAGAGTATATTGCAATTAAACTTTAGATACTGAGTTAAAAAATGGTTTAGTTTACATGTTTTTAGATATTGAGCAAATAAAGTGTAGTACACATGGTAAAATTCACTGTATCAAGCCAGAAAGAGTGATTTTTTTAATCAACATTTTTAACATTTTAAAAAACAGTTACTTTTATTTGCAGATTCAAAAAAAAACATTTAATAAAGCACTTAAAAAATAACCAGTACACTGGACCAAAGTGCTGTACAGTACATGTTAATGTATAAAACAACATTCAGACACAGAATAATACCAACAATGCAATTTAAGTAGCCTTATGTGCTATTGCACAAAAAATTCCTATGTGTAGGTTGGAGAACTGGGCTTTTATCTCCATGCTGATTTTATAGTGTAGGTCAGAAGTCATCATTTGATTCATCCTAATCAAAGTTTCTTTTAATTCTGATTTAGATGCCTCGAAAGCCATCTGTAGACAGAGACTCAATTTTTGCAGTCCTTTGCAATTCAAAAGAGGCCATATTCCAAAATTACAAAATAGCCACTCCAGCTGCCCCGGTATGGATAGAGATGAGTCATCAGCTAGAAGACAATATGTCAGCAAAGGCCCTGTACACTTTTGTGAAGCTGAATAGACATAACATCTGGTCAGTTTTGGAAATCGGTGATCAGGAAAGTGATGGTGAAACAGAGGTAGACTCCAGTGGCATTTCTTCTGGACAAGAAAACTGTCAGGCCTTTCAGCTTGAGGTACCTTTTGAAGACTGGAAGTTCATTCCTGAAAAGGTTGAATATAAAGACAAGTGTTCTCCTTCTCAAAAAAGAGAATATACAATTTTGAAGCCTGGGACTTGGACTTATATCTTGAACGATCTTATCTGGAAGAAGGTCAAGAACACCTGCACACTTGTGTTCCGAAGAGCGAAGATCCATCCAACCGCCAACAATAATTATTTGGGCATTAGAGGCCACTGTAAGGAGTGTCGTGCCCAGTTGGAAATGTCATGTGACACAGAGCCAGCACAGTGTTACATTAGAAATACAGACATCTCCCAGCACACTGGCCGTTCCAAGCGGTTCATGTCTGGAAACTTGCGTGAGGAGATTTCCAAAGAGCTGTGTGAAGGCAGAATGGAACCAGCTGTATGGAGGTCAGCAAAGGCAGCAGAACTGATGGATGTTGGAGATCCTGAGCCAAGCCACCTTCCAACTTTGGCCACCCTGCGAAAGGCCAAACAAGAGAGGAATGATTTGGAATTAGGGGACAAAGATACCATTGCATCTTTGCAGTTATTAAAATATAGCGTACCTCACTGTGGTAGCATCCGAGATATTGGACTGGACAGGTTTTTCTGTCACTACTGGATTTAAACTCAGTTATATGTCTCCAAAGCCTTTTCCAAAAAATTTCCACCAACTGTGTGCTTTGATGCAACTGGACCAAATGACAAAATGGCAGATCTGGTCATGTCTTTCTTTATCAAGGCATTCTGAAAGCAAAAAATTGCCCCAGTGTCCCAGTAGTGCAAATGCTGTTGGAAAAACACGATATTAATGCCATCGTAAACTGGTTGACAGAATGGATTCGTTTGGGTGCACCTGTGCCAAAGGAAGCTATGAGTGATTTTTCTCTGGCTATTCTTGGTGCTCTGGTCAGGGCTTTTACTCCTCACCCTGATCTGAAGTCCTACATTAATGAATGCTTTCATGTCCTTCTTGGAACCCGATCTGCTAAACTTCCTCCTTGTTTTATCAGAGTTGATGTTGCACACTGCATCAAGATGATATGCCAGTGGGATTGCCTGAAGAAGAAGACACACCGTGTTAAAGGTTTCTTTGTCAGGTCACTAGCAAAACTTCTTCAGTCACAGTGCTTGGACCATGCAAAAGAGCTCTTACGTGCTATCACTGTTGTGGCCCTCAGTGAAGCAGAAGGTGATGACAGTTCTGGAGCCCCTCTTGCATCTGAAAGGTGCAAAAAATATCTGAAAGCGCAAATTGCTGATGACTCCATCATCGTTCCAGATGAAGAGATAGAGGAAAGTGACAAAGTGGAATCTGTTGACGAGATCCAGACTGACATACGACAGTGGATAACAGAAATATGTGAGGAGAGCAGGCCACTTGCTTCAGCTGACGGGGATAGAGATAATATTCACTTCCTTCCTGAGATTATTCCACATATAATAAGACTAGCAAGTTACTTGCCACTCTGGACAGGAATAATGATCCCTCTCTTCAAAAGCACCAGCATCACAGCAAGCTCAGCCACTGTTGAAGCGGTGTTCAAAAACATAAAACATGGCCTTTTTAAACATGAAAACTTGCCTATCCGAGCTGACCGCTTCATTGCTCGTCATCTTTCCTTCATCGAAGGAAATATGCGGATTTGTTCTGCACAAGAAAAAAACAAAGATGAGGCAACAGTGGGCTCACTGACGGTCACAGATATTAATCCAGGATCCATGACTTCTCACAGTACAGAAGAGAAAATAAAAATGGATGCTCACCGATTTGTGGGATCTGATGCAAATGTTGCCCTGCTTGATGAAGATTCCGTTGAGAACTGGAGGGGCCAAGCTGTTCCACCCAAAAAAAGGAAGAGGACCTCCTACCTCTCTCCTTGTACTGAGTGGCTCAATGCAGATGAATCTTTTGAGGCCAAAAGAGTGAAGTTGGGATTATTAAAAAATGGAAGCCTTCACCAGCCTATTAGATTTGGGGAATCACCAATCTCTGTAATCATTACCTGTGGATTTGACACATTAGTTCAGTGCTTATGTTGTGCCTTCTGCGACACCTCCGCATTTCAAAATGCTGTTATGAAAGAGAGCGAAAACCAAGTTTTGCAGTTGGTGAAAGCCAATTGCCACAGATGGTGTGACCCAACAAACCTACAAGAGGAGGGCAGAGCTGCTTAGTGCAATGTTTGAAGTAGTCCAATTGAGGTCTGGTGCCCTCCAAATTGATGCTCAGTGCAACATCTCCACTGTCATTTAAAATTCAAATTCAATTCAAAAATACTTTATTGATCCCAGAGGGAAATGAAGTGTTGGTATTGCTCATATAATTAATTCTTTAAGGAGTTGTTGTAGATGATGATGGCTGTGGGCAGGAAGGATTTCCTGTAGCTGTCTGTATTGCAGCGAAACTGAAGAAGCCTCCGACTGAAGACGCTCTGTTGTTGTATGACTGTCTCATGAAGAGGATGGTCAGGGTTGTCCATAATTTTTTTGATTTTATGAAGAATCCTTCTTTGCATTATCATCTCCAGATTTTCCACAGTTGTCCCAAGAACAGAACCAGCCTTCTTTATCAGGTTGTTTAGCCTTTTTAAATCCCTGGCTCTGATGCTGCTACCCCAACAGATGACGGCTGAAGAGATTACACTCTCCACAACAGACTTGTAGAAGATCTGCAGCATCTTGCTGCAAACCTTGAAGGACCTAAGCTTCCTCAAGAAGTACAGTCTGCTCTGTCCCTTCTTGTAGACGGCTTCACTGTTGCGTCTCCAGTCCAGTCTGTTGTCAAGGTGAACTCCGAGGTATTTATATTCCTCAACCACCTCCACTTCTTCTCCCATGATGGAAACAGTGTTTGACTTATCCCTGTTTCTTCTGAAATCTACAATCATCTCCTTTGTTTTGTTCACATTCAAGGTGAGACGATTGTTTCCACACCATGTCACAAAGCGGTCCACCAGCTCGCTGTATTCAGCTTCTTGTCCATCTCTGATACACCCGACAATTGCAGAGTCATCTGAGTATTTCTGCAGATGACAGGTCTCTGATTTGTACTGGAAGTCTGAGGTGTACAGAGTGAAAAGGAATGGTGAGAGTACGGTCCCTTGTGGTGCTCCTGTGCTGCTGACCACCTGGTTTGACACACAATTCTTCAGTCTCACAAATTGTGGTCTGTTGGTCAGGTAGTCATTGATCCAGGCGATTGTTGAGGGCTCCACCTGTGTGTCTTCAGGAGTTTCTGACAAAGCAAATCAGGCTGAATTGTGTTAAATGCACTAGAGAAATCAAAGAACATGATCCTCACAGTGCTGCCTGCTTTTTCCAGATGACAGTGGGTTGGTTGAAGTAGGTGGATGATGGCATCTTCAACTCCAACTCCACAGCGATAAGCAAACTGCAGTGGGTCCTGATACGTTCTTGTTTGCTTACTCAGGGGTGCCAACAGGAGTCTCTCCAGGACCTTCATGATGTGGGATGTCAGGGCAACGGGTCTATAGTCATTGATGACTGATGGGTGAGTTCTTTTGGGTACTGGAACAAGGCAGGATGTCTTCCACAACACTGGAACGTTTTCCTGAGTTAGGCTAAGGTTGAAGATGTGCTGCAGAATCCCACAGAGCTGCTCTGCACAGGCCTTCAGGACTCTGGGGCTGACACCATCTGGACCTGCAGCCTTGTTCCGGTTCAGTTTCTCCAGCTGCCTCTTCACCTGACTTTTGGAGACAGACAAGTGGGAGGGGGAAGCAAAGGGGGTAGCAGCATTTCCTGACTTGGTTGAAGTCAAACTTGTGGAATTAGAAGAGTCCATGCCTGAGGTGAAGGATAAAACATCCGAGGTGTAACAGGAAAGCTGTTGGTCAGAGGAGAGTGGGATGTCTGTTTGGCTGGGAACAGGAGAGGGGGATGCTGAGCTAGTTCCTGAACTGAACCTGTTGAAGAATATGTTCAGTTCATTGGCTCTGTCCAGACTTCCATCTATCCAATCCTTCCTGTCCTTAAAACCTGTGATCTTTGTAATTCCTGACAAGATCTCGGATATTGTTCCTCTGTAGTTTGTTCTCCAGCTTCTTCCTGTATGCCTCCTTGCTGTCTCTGATCTTGACCTTAAGTTGCTTCTGTATACTCCTCAGTAATTCCCTGTCTCCCTACCTGAAGGCTCTTTTTTTCTTGTTTAGCAGTTCCTTCAGGTCACTGGTGATCCAGGGTTTGTTATTAGGGAAGCATCTCACTGTTCTGGTGGGGATGATGTTGTCCACACAGAAGTTTATATAGTCAGTCACACACTCCGTCATGAAAAGATAATGAGGAACATTTCAAGTGTTTATTTCACCAAATACTGCTCTTCACAATACTGCTATCTCAGTAAAGGGATGACGAGGGAAGTGCCTCTTGTTTCTCTTGCCATTTCTGTCCTCAAAGATTCTTGTATGGCTCATCTTGGCACTGCTGTGGAAGCAGGACTCAGCCTACCTGAGTCTCCCTGCCTCAGGCCAATCTCCAATGCATCTCTATGTCCACCAGATTTCAAAACAGAAGACAGCACCTCAGGAAAGGAACTCTGTGCAGGGACAGTTACTCACAGCTACAAGATTGGAGATATAGTATGGATCGATACTGACGTTGCAAACAAAAAAGAGGTTTCCTTGAATGAATGTCCTGCCAATCTGGTTCTCCAAGGAAAGACCTTCACTTTGAGGGCATTGATTGCTTTCCAAGGAAGCTTGTCTAGTGGTGGTTTGGGGCACTACACTGCCTACTGCAGGAGAGCTCCATGTGTCTGGGAGTTCTATGATGACCTGGCAAATGGAGTGAACACGGCATCTGAAAACCAAAAGTTACAACCCCATGCTGTGTTATACACAGTATAATGAGCATTGCTTGTATTCTGTCTTTTGTTTTATTACTGTTACATGTGTTCATATGGCTAAGTTGTGTTATCAGTATTTTCAGTCTTTCATATAAAGTCATTTTTCAAAATCAAGTCACTTTTGCACTCTTTTCTTTTTCAATACTGTCAAAGTATAATTGCTTTTCAAACCCAGTCAACTTCACCTGTATCCTCTTGAAGGTAAAATTTCTCTTTCAATAAATTTGCAGTATTTATTATGTGTTGATCTCATGAGCAAAGTCACGGGTCAGCCAACTTTTCAGTTCCAAATAAAATGTCTAGAGCAGCAAAAAACAAGAAGATAGGTTTTATAAAGATGTACTAAATAATTTGTTGTATTTTGAAAGATATGGAAATGTCAACTAAAATTATTGTTATTTTTGGAATTACTTTTAGAACAAAATGAATAATCTAACATTTCCAATGGGAAAACACTATTTTGGAAAATGAATCCAGTTAAGTGAGCCCTTTTCTTAAAAATTTAAAATTACAAAAGATAGGTAACCAATTTGAGATTTACAGCACATTGTTTGTAGCTAAGAAAAATTGAATTACTTCTAAAAGCCTTTTACAATTTTGGTGCTTATGTTTTAGATATTCAATGCAGACATTTCATAAAAACAAACCACAAACAGAATTCCTTATTGTTGTCTTCCTAATAACACATTTTTTTAGGTTTCATAAGAACCAGATTGGAGGGGCTAAAGAGCCATAGGTTGCTCTACAGCCTAAAATCTAAAAATCAGCATTTTAGACCCCTCGCCTATATGCTGTAGAATATCCCCCTTTCCACATGTAGGTGGCAATCAACAAACATTCTCAAAGTAACACTTAACATCGAAAAGTAACATATAAGCAAACATAAATTTTCTCTAAGACAGCTATAGTAAATGGCCTTCATTTCTGTAGCGCTTTATCTAGTCTTTGAGGACCCCAAGGCACTTTACAGTAGGCTATATTCAGTCATTCACCCATTCACGCAAACATTTACACACTGATGATGGCAAACTTTTGGATGATAGCCACAGCTTCCCTGGGGCACACTGACAGAAGCGAGGCTGCTCGACAGTAATAATAATAAACTTGTATGGTTAAAAGCAAAATCATTCAAAGTGACTCTGAAAAACACTGTAGGTTCACTTCAATCACTTCCCCTGTGATGTCAGTTTTAAGAGAAGCAAATGCAAATTTTAGTCTATCTTGTGTCCGTTTCAGCTCTGGTATAATATCCACCACCTCATGAACCTGTTTATGTTCTGAAACATACAAAACGTTCATAAAAACTAATACCAGAGCATGCACAAGAAAAGTGGATGTTTACATAACAGAGTTCACCAGCTGTGTTTAAAACCACAGCTGGTGAACCACAAACAGCAGTGTTATTATGGTGTAGGCTGTAAATAACTTTTTGAATATATCAGAAACCGTAGCAACACAAACGATAATTTAACTGCACAAATCAGGACAAACGAAGCACTAAAAAAGTAGACTACTTTGGTCCGTTTTGGAGCAGTCTGGGGGGACGGGGACGTTGTAACGCAAAAATAAAACTTGTTATATCTCAGAAACGGTAGCAGCTCAAAAGTTATTTTACCTGCAAAAATCAGCACAAATGAAGCACTAAAAAGTAGACTATTTTGGTCTGTTTTGGAGCTGTCTCTTGGGGATGGTGACCTTTGAATGACCTATAAAATAAAGTTTAATATCTCAAAAACCAAAGCAGCACAAATGATAATTTTACCTGCACAAATCTGCACAAAAGAAGCACTAAACGCTCCGCCTATTAGATTTTACTTTTCAAGTGGGTGGGGGGACAGCTTCACTGAGGTACAGCTTACTATGACACTAAGTAGACATGGTACTATCAAATTCAACTTGATTTGTGTTCCTATAGCTCCCTGTGAAGCAACTATATAAGGTGTACTTGCAAAAACAAATAGAAAAATCTTATCCGGAAATGGAGCACATAAAGCTGCAAATGAAAAAAAACAAATGGAAATTCAACTGCTGGATCATCAGTTAAAGGTGGGTGACATGCCCACTGGTGGATGATGTTTTATTGTTTAAACAACAAAAGATTAACTGTACAACACTTGTACTTGCAGGAAATAAAGGAGACCTCATAAAATAAGAGGCATGTTGTCTTTTTCTGACTCTGGTGAGTTGATGTTTCTGTTAAAAATGATTGTAGCAGACCATGTCTGCAATAGCTCTTCCATCTTGTGCATCAGCAGGGGGGTTAGGATTATTGTCTGTATCATCAGGGTAAAGGGTAGGACATTGTTCCCCTCTGATTGTGGCAATGTTGTGTAGGATTACACATGCCACAATAATGTCACAAGCCCTTTCTGGGATGACCCTGAGCATACGAAGGCACTGGAATCAGGTCTTGAGCATCCTGATGGTCATCTCTACCCTGCCTCGTGTCCTGCAGTGAGCTACGTTGTACCATTGCTGTGGGCTGGGCTCGGGGTAAGGGGTCAGCAGATGGCGCTGGCAGGGGTACTTTCTGTGTCCTAGAAGGTAACCATCAAACTCTCCTATGATGAACAAGATACAACTTAATATTTCGGTGGCAATAAGAGGAAATAGAATATTGATCATAGGATACAGTTATATTGTATATAAACTCACCACGGGCAAATCTATCACTCAGTGTGGACTCACGAAAAATTCGAGAGTCATGCACAGACCCAGGCCACTTTGCCACCATATTGCTGATCAGATATTCTGTATCACTTATGATCTTCACAGTGGAGAAAAATAATTAGCTGAAATTGCTGTATTGTGAGATATATTTCATTTGGAATGTTAAGATATTATTTATGCTCATCTGTACAAAAATGCTGTGGACAGATCTCCTATTCATATAACCTTCTTCATTTATTGAAGGAGATATGATGGGAATGTGAGTTCCATCGATGCAGCCAATCGCACCTGGAAACCCTAAAATATATCAAATTGATGGGTGCTTCCAGTCTCCAAGTTTTATGACATTAATTATTGCTTACACTGATACCTGCAAATCTGTGGAACGCTTCCTTAAGATGTCTGGTGGTTCTGTGACCTGGGAACACTAAAAACATATACGTCGTTTCAGTGCAAGGGTCACATTTCTGACAGCAGGACAGACAGTTGCCTTGGAAACATGCTTCGCACCGATGTTATAAAAAAAAAAACTCCCATTCGCAAAAAAAAAAGGAAATGCAATACAAAGAATATGCTTGGAGCAGAGACCATTTCCACAATGAGTCATGAGAAATGTGTGGGCTGAGAATATTGTTTAAATAAATTATTGATGGTCGAGAAAAACGGAAATGCTCATACAGGTACTCATCCTCTACCGACGGAGATTTCTGTGGAGTATCTGCGCTTCTACATCCACAGGCTCTTCAAGAAAGGAACACGCCATATCTGCCACTGCTTTTAGACTGCAGGCTTAAACTTAAGAACAGGAGAAACTCAGAGTTAGTTGAAGCAAACCTGCCAAAGAGCAGGTTAGTTTCTCGGAGTAGGTTGCCCGGGTAACTGACTCAGATTTATGCTGAACTCGCTTTGTGAAACTGAAAAACCAGAGTTTCCCTCATCGCAGGGTTAACTAACTCAGGGTTTTCCCTGAACCTGCTTTGTGAAACGGGCCCCTGGTAACAAGCTCTTTATTTGATTCCGCTGTGTTGGAGCAGGGATGGATCTAAAACCTGCAGGACAGTAGCTCTTTAGGACCAGGTTTGGAGACCACTGCTCTAGACTTTATACCAATGCATGAGTCACAGAAACAAAAACTAGGCAAATTTTCTAATTTGAATTAGCTTTGTCAACACTCATTACGGTGCATTCACACCAAAAACGCCCCGCACGCCAAAGTTTGAAGCTTGAACATTCACAGCTTGAAGCTCATACAAAGCGAATTGGACTGTTGTAATTATTAATTTAAATGCATAAGCAATAAGTGTCTGGTTTATCGGAGCATCAAGAATTATAATCAATAAATTAATATTAATACAATTATTGATGACGTTCACGTTTATTCTGTTTATTAAAGATCATCGGGGCACCAATCTCGGATTCGAGATACTTTTAATTAAACCAGACCGTCAGTCTCTTCTGAAAGGTGGAGTCCGTCGCGGGGATATTTAATTAACTATACACACACTGAAGAACCAGAAAGCTTCTCGTTAATTAAGGACATTTATTAAGAACATAGATCAACCTGGGGCTCTGGGGGTCCTTTGGACGTCTTTGCTCCGATCTCCTTCATGTCTGCATCGATTCCTGGGAGACGGATTGATGCAGCATTTGACACTGTTGATCATGATATTTTATTGGAACGACTGGAGAGCTGGGTCGGACTCTCTGGTACAGTACTTGGCTGGTTCGAGTCTTACCTAAAGAACAGGGACTTCTATGTTTCAATAGGAAACTCTTTATCAGAACGAACAGAAATCACATGTGGGGTGCCCCAGGGCCCCTCTTATTTAATATCTACATGCTCCCACTAGGCAAGATTATAGCAACCAATAACATTAGCTACCATAACTACGCAGATGACACTCAGCTCTACATTACAATGTCATCAGGTGACTCTGAACCCATTCAAACCCTAAATCAATGCATTGACCAAATAAATGGATGGATGTGCCATAACTTTCTCCAGCTGAATAGAAACAAAACTGAAGTGATTATTTGTGGACCCAAGGAGGAACGATCAAGAGTCAGCACACAGCTTCAATTAATACAGCTAGAAACTACTGATCAGGTTCGTAACCTAGGTGTAGTAATGGACTCAGACCTGAACCTCCAGGGTCACATAAAGGCAATAACAAGGTCAGCGTTCTATCACCTGAAGAACATCTCTAGGATTAAAGGACTGATTTTGCAACACGACCTAGAAAAACTTATCCATGCGTTTATCTTTAGTCGGATTGATTACTGCAACAGCATCTTCACAGGTCTGCCTAAAAAGTCAATCAGACAGCTGCAGCTGATCCAGAATGCTGCCGCTCACGTACTCACTAGAACCAGGAAAGTAGAGCACATCACTCCAGTTCTAAAGTCCTTACACTGGCTCCCTGTAGCTCAGAGAATAGACTTTAAAATACTTTTACTAGTTTATAAATCATTACATGGCTTAGCACCAAAATATGTTGAAGACCTGTTGTCATGGTACCAACCACCAAGACCACTCAGGTCCTCCAACTCTAGCCTACTAAACATCCCTAGACTCAGAACTAAACATGGAGAAGCAGCTTTCAGTTTCTATGCTCCCCTTATCTGGAACAGACTTCCTGACGAGTGTAGAGCTGCTGAAACTCTGAACTGCTTTAAATCGAGACTAAAAACCCATCTGTTTAGAATTGCCTTTGAGTAAATGCTTGATGTTATATGTATGAAATGTGTTCATGCTCTCTTGCTTTTTTTTATTTTTTCTATTGTGTATCATGTGTAATGTGTGTTTCTTTTATGTGTTTCTTTTAAATCACCAAATCATGTAAAGCACCTTGAATTACCCTGCTGTTGAAAGTGTGCTATACAAATAAAATTGCCTTGCCTTGCCTTGCCTTGCCTGCTCACACCAACTATCGAACACTATGGAGAAACCTTTTATGCACCAGCATGCTAACACACACACGTAGATGTGGGGTCTCTGGTGTTTAAGGATATATTCTTGGGCTGAGGTTATCATTACTAGAGCTTGATTAATCGGTACCATGAGTTTTTCTGTGACATTGTTGTTGTATTTTTATATCTATTTTTGTGTGATGTGGTTGTGTAATTCTTAGTTCACAATGTTTGGTTTGTTTTGTCGATGTTCCTTTTTCGTGTTTTGTTTTGTTTTTCCCCCTCTCTCTGCCATCCTTTGGGTATGGAGGCAGACTTCAAGGTCTTCCTGTGTTTTCTTTGTTCCCCTTCCTCTCTTGTGTTTTCAACTCACCCTCTCTCTTGACTTTTTTTTTCCTACCTCTCTTCTTCATCTTCCTTCTTTCTTCTCCTTAATTTTCGGTCTCCGTGTCCATAACATCAGGAAATAAAAAACCCAACAATTCATAATAAAAGTTTTTTCACACATACATCAAGTGGAGGACTATAGCAAAAGCTGTACTGCTCCGCTTGTGAAAGTAAAGCTGTTGGGCTTCTACTTGGTACTCAGACACCAATTCTGAGCTCCACACTGCCAAACAGGACACGTAAAAAAAAATAATAATAATAAATAAAAAAAGAACATAGATCAACCTTACAGCCAAACATTTCATTTATAATTTCCATCTATTCTAACGCATGCAAAAATATAGAACAAACAGTTAACGTTGAGGGGAGGGGTTACAGCATGTGTGTGTATGGTGTGTGTGTGGGGGGGGTTTCACTTACAGCCTCTCTTGTCATCAATAACTCAAATCTTATCAATTGGCGCGATCGGCTTACAATGGGAGACAAAGAAAGATCGCGTGGCGATTCAACAAAGGCTAGCTTTAATTAGCAATGGTGGCTTGGACAAAGGGATGTAGAACGGCCTGAGAGTGTCCAGTTAAGAGGAGCGGTTGCGCAAACCGTTTCATGTTTGCAGCTGCTGCTGTTAATCTACCGCTGCCGGGGCAGATGGCTCCTCTGATGGCGTTTCCTTGCATGGTTCATCTGCACTCGGCCCAATGTCCTTTTTTACTGTTGCTTTTAACTGTGTGTGTGCGTGGGAGATGGGTTGGGGGGAGGGGGGTATAACTGTGACCATGCTTTTAAATCTGTGGGGGAGGGAAGGGAATGTGGTTTTATGTGGGGTCATTTTAATCTGTAAAGCACTTTGTGATGCAGCTTCTTGTATGAAAAGCGTTTTATAAATAAAGTTTGATTTGATTTGATTTGAACCGAGGTCAGAAAGCGGACATCCAATTTTAGTCGCTGAGGGACTCAGGCCTATTTTCAATAGAGCTCAGAGGCCAGCGGACTTCCTGGTTGCACGGATGGGAAGTCTGTTTGCTTGGCCAGTTCACTTCGAAGTTTAAAAAGGGGAGTTCTCTTGGTCCAGCAGGTTTGAACGAAAAAGGGGAAACTTTGCTAGCAGTGAAGAAAAGCGTCTCCTTGCGGCTCCGTGGGTAGGAACCAAAAGACGATAATTTTAGTTTTCGCGCCCCCTTTATCAACTCTGGGATGTCATCACTGGCCACAGACCAATGAGAATGGGTTGAGGGCGGCGCAATGGATGCTGGGATATGCAGTTCTTTCAGTAAAAGGCATTAGCCTCAACAGGACGCACGCAAAATATACCACTTTCAAGCACGTGAAGCCGGAAATATGTAACTTGTGGGAGAAGCTAGTGTCAGACTGTGTTTTTGCAAGATGACAGCTGTCGATCTAGTGCTGGAAGAGAGACTCTCCCTTCTGTATTTACTTTGGAGAGCAGAGCAGCGGCGTCGAGGACGTTTTCGCCGTACTTGGGAACTAAGTGACTGATGCAATCTGCTGGGATTCCTTAAATTGGAAACTTTTTAACTGATTGGAATGTTTGTCCCTCACCCAGTTTGAGGAGCTGTTGTCCCGCATCGGTCCAACCATCGCCTGCCAAGACACGAACTACAGGCGCTCAGCAGCGCCTGTCCATCTGCCTGCGGTTAGTAAAAGTGTATAATATGGTAGTCCTTTACGTGTGCTATTATATGCTATGCTATCAGTGTATGCTGTCTGTGTTTACTGATAGCAAACTGTGGTATGGAGACCACTGTTTATAATATTTCTGTTGATACTCAGAATGTATATCTAATAAAGTCCTGATTTAGTTTAATTTAGACATGGTTTAATTCTGGTATAGAACCAGTCTAATATTTGTATATAATCCCTGCAGCTGTCACTCTATAATTGGCACACTGTAGTGTTGCTAGCAATCAAATAAAGATATGGCTAACTTAAGACAAAACAGTTCAAACTGTTTTGTATAATATTAACTATATATAATATGATTATTCTTTGAATTATAACTAACTGAGACATTTAGTCATTATAAAAATGTATTTGAAAAAATATTCAACAAATCTTAAACAGAAACAAACAAATATGAAAATATAACTACAGATGTGGGTATAAAAAATGTCCACCTTTTTCAGCTGATACTCCTGCAGTATCAGTGCTGTATTGTCGCGGTATGATCGTGTTACTATCAGCTTAACAAATTCGGCCGCAACATACGTCATTACGTCCCTTGTCCTGACGTAGCGAGTGGAAACACCCCTGCTCCAAGCGGTCATTCAATTTTTGCAATCGTGAATCTATCCACCAGGAGGCGCAGAAGTGCAAGCCTCTGTAGTCTGTAGATTCGATTACACAGGTGGTGGGCTGACGCCGTGTATCTGCTTTAGTTTTTGAAAATAATTATTTGCTTTGAGGGAACCCCTGGATCTTTCAAATGTTTTAGCTTTGTCTTTATCAGATTTTGTTTGTTGGCACTCGTAATTCTTGCAATATTTATAATAATCATAGATTAAAGACAAAACAAAACATAAAATCATCATTGAGGGGAAGAACATTATCAATTGTTTTGACTTCAAAGAAAATAAATTATATACCATAGTAAACCTTTATATTTTGTAAGGGAAGTTTCATATCCATAAATGTAAATTTCAGAATTCTTCACCATCATTTAAGTTATTTTTGATAGAGGTGGATTATTATTTTAAGTATCTTAATTTAATTACAAACAAGAAATATATATCATTAATGAACATCTATTTAGAAATGTTAAACGGATAATATGTCACTATAACTATATTTCTTATGGGATACGTTATTGTTATAACGAATGTGAGCTGGAAAGACTGAAATGTTGTTTGTTACAATTTTAAATAAAGATTTTTTTTAAAAGCTGTTCGTTTCAGAACATCAGCTGATGTAAACAATGCGGACACGTCAGGAAACCTAAATATCATGAGCAAAATAAGGACCTTACGTTTAAAGGTGAATAATATGCTCAAATATGCTAGCTATGCTATTTGTTTGATGTATAACTTTGGCAAGGTTTATTTTGTGTAATGTTAGGTCTTGTTAACTGGCGTAAGTAATTAGGCCTAGCAGATTTATTACTGTTCACTACTACCACGGATGCTATTTTTGGGTGTATTTCTGAACTCATAATTGTATAGGTTAGTAGTAGTGAGGCTAATAAGTGACTGATTTATTAGATATATTGTTGGAGAGATAATTTTAGTATTTTTAACATCAGTCAACTGTTATTTTAACTGCTAAAGAACACATTTACAGGAACAAATTAAACGATCCAAGAAAAATGATAGCATAAAAATTATAGGCCTACTATTGTTTTCTCCATCATGTGTTCTTGTCTTGGACACACTAGCTGATGAGAAGGATTTGATAAATATGGCCCCCAGTCATCTTCAAATGACCTATTGCCACAGTTTGTGAATGTTAGCTCATGGAGTAGCATGTAGTTTTTTATAACATTCATGTGCTGCTCAAGGGGCAAAATCCAGCATCATCCTGTGACAAAGTTATATCCAGTGTTGGGGAGTAACGGAATACATGTACCGCCGTTACGTATTTAGAATACTAATTACGAGTCCGTTACAGTTACTATTTTTAAACATGGTATTTAGAATACAGTTACCTTCGTAATACCATTGGAATTCTTGTGTGTTTTACACTTTCGTGGTCAGGACTCACGAATATATTACTGTTTGGAGCTGAGCAACACACTCCGTTTATTTTCTTTCACACCACCGCAACTCTGCAAACAATAACACTGTGGCTTCTCTCTGACGTCAAACCAACGCCCCATTCTCACACTATCAAGCATCAGCGTTAACGTGAGAGGCCAGGTATGGATTCAGATTCAGATCTATATACAGTCACTGATTCAGACAAGGAGCTGGAGTGGTTGGAGCCACAACCGCAGCCAAATCAACCGACGAGCAGTGAAGGAAAAAATGCATTCATTTGCTGGAAATTCGAGCAATTTTTCACGCTAAAAAAGGAGAGGGGGGAGCACTCTTAACAGCGCAGTGCAATCTTTGTTTCCCAGCGAACAACCTATTAGCTGCGTCCAAAGACTCAACGTCTAATCTGAAGAAACAACTTAAAGTATCCTAAATTGTTTTTATAGACTGTATGCATTATTTGACAGTACCTGTATCGTGTAAGTTAGGTCATTTCTCACAGTTATAGTGTCGCTGTTCGTTTTATCTGAAATGATGTTAGCTTGATGATGTTTCCTGCGATAAGGATAAAAGCTCTCCATTTGGAGTGAAATGAACGTCATGCTTATACAAACAGAAAGTCGCAATAGCCTTTTTTTTCTTGTCAAATTGTGAAATACAAAGGGTAAGCAAAATGGATATATGTATTACAGACAGTAATGCTGTGCAATGGTCAAGCACTTTGTCACTTTATTACAGAAATGTTCTGTTAACACTTTGATAAATAAACAAAAATAATTTAAGTGTTTTATTTATTTTTTTCCCCAATCAGTACATAATGTTTAGCATTAATATGCCCTCTGTTTTCCTGTGGGAGTAGCTACCAACGCATATTGTGACATTTAATAGACTTAAATGCTGTTTTTAAGGGGGAGTATTCCAAGTATTTGGAATACAGTACCAGGATTAAGCAAAGTACTGGAATACATTACAAAATACATTTTAAAGCAGATATTCAGTATTCTGTAACTCAATACATTTACAAAGTATTCTTCCCAACACTGGTTATATCTTAATCTTTCCTCTTAATTCTGAGAAGAATGTAATAAGCGTATGACATAAGAGTTAGAAAAAAAGTTTAGTTCTCAGATTTATTGTGCTCATCCTTGTGCCTTGATGCCAATTTCCATTCTTTCTCTCCACAGATTCACAACTGAGGTTCAAGAATCACGCTGGCTTGAATATTCTTTCTTCATTTGAGACCTGGGTTATTCCATGGAATCGATGCCTTTTGTTGTTCTTAAGTAATCATTCATAAAATTAATGTGATTTAAGAATATAACATTGCCATGTCTTCTTTTCTTAAAATAACATCAAATTAAAGTCAATCAATCAAATAGAATTTAAATAATTTTAAATAATTACATTTAGGAGGTGAGGGTGATTTGGCCTGTCCTTTACTGTTATTGTTGAATGTATTCAAGACTTTAAATTTGTAAAATGTTGGCATTTGCATATTGTTTTAAGTATGATCTTATTGTGTATATATATATATATATATATATATATATATATATATATATATATATATATATATATATATATATATATATATATATATATAAAAAGAAACGTCCTCTGACTTTCAAAAGTTTTTACTTTCAATAAACTTAATGTGTGTAAATATTTGTATGAACACTAAGAGAGTCAACACCATAAGACATAAACTAAAAATGTTTCACAGACATGTGACTGACAGAAATAGAATAATGTGTCCTTGAATGAAGGAAGGCTCAAAATCAAAACTACCAGTCAGTATCTGGTGTGGCCACCAGCTGCTTGAAGTACTGCAGTGCATCTGCTCCTCATGGACTGGACCAGATTTGTCAGTTCTTGCTGTGAGATGTTACCCCACTCTTCCACCAAGGCACTTGCAAGTTCCTGGACATTTCTGGGGGGAATGGCCCTAGCCCTCACCCTGCGATCCAACAGGTCCCAGACGTGCTCAATTGGATTGAGATCCGGGCTCTTCGCTGGCCATGGCAGAACACTGACATTGCTGTCATGCAGAAACTCATGCACAGAATGAGCAGTATGGCTGGTGGCATTGTCCTGCTGGAGTATCATGTCCGGATGAGAATGCATAAAGCGTACTACATGAGGGAGGAGGATGTCTTCCCTGTACCGCAAGGCATTGAGATTGCCTGCAATGACAAGCTCAGTCCGATGGTGATGTGATATGCCGCCCCCAGACCATGACGGACCCCCCACCTCCAAATCGATTCCGCTCCAGGGTACAGGCCTTGGTGTAACGCTCATTCCTTCGATGATAAACACGAATCCGTCCATCACCCCTGGTGAGACAAAACCGTGACTCATCAGTGAAGAGCACTTTTTGCCACTCCTGTCTGGTCCAGCGAAGGTGGGTTAGAAAAGGACACAGCATGGCCCTTGTAATTTTATGTTTTGCCTTGATCAGAACATGAGTATATCTGATAATTAAAAGGTCTGGCAGGTTTAGTAGATTGCAGAGGAAGGGATAAAGCAAGTTGTCAGCTCAGGAAAGAAACAGGGAAACAGCATAGTGTCATCCCCCAAAGCTGGAATTGCCTTACTGTTGAGCCTAAAGGACGACCTTAGCCAGACAAAATCTTTAGTCTGGGAGAATTTAATGAGCCAGCATTATAAACCAACACAAAAGCCTTATATTCTATTGTGATTTTACTCATGATCAAGTGGGTTGACTGTTTAAGTCAGTCCTTCAACATGTTATCCATGTTAACCATATACACATAATTATCCTATGACACTGCATGTTGTTTCTTCAGAAACTACCCTCACAGACCTTTACCCTGTTTTTACAGGCACAATGCTAAGAGATTGCTTTTTAAACCCAAAGACAATGTTCCTTGTAAGTCTGTAAGGCCTGGTTCACACTGCAGGATTTTTAGGCCAACTTTGCCCCGATTCTTCCCTTCCAAGAAGAACCGATTATTGGGATATTACTGCTGTGGGTGGTGTGTTTAGTCTGCCCTGGTCTGCTCGGAAGGACACCGGGACTGCTGCGATTGCAAATCGGTGATATTCAACATGTTGGATTGTCTTGGCCCAATATCACAGCGTGTGTGTTGCGAGGACAAACTAGCATGCAGCCTGTTGAATGTGACGTGTAGCCAATCAGAACGCGAAGTGACAGGCAGGGATAAACATTGGAAGTGTCTATTATTTCCAAGTGTCTGCTCACTTGATTACAGTGCCCAAAAGCATATATACATAGATTAGTCAGAGCAAAGTGTGTAACATTTCCTAGTGAAAAACAAACAATAATTCACCTCCATATCTTTGTATAGCAAGTAGAGACCCTGCATGACTTTATCCAACACCAGGATTTCTTTTTTCTCTCTCTGTTAATTAGTCCACAAACTATTGCCAATGCCTCATCCTCGAAATCCATATTTGTCTACTCCTTTGACTTCAGTCACATTCTATATGATGAGGTTTTGTGAGATTTCATGTCTGAGCTTGGAATGTTTGTGAATAAAATTGGTTAGTGTGTGATGTCTTGTCATTGCCATGTGGCCGCACAACACACACTTTAGGACCAAAACAGGAATATCTGTGATATCTTATCATTTTGTGTGCTGTCTGAAACTCTTGCGACAATTTCAAAATCCTGCCGTGTGAACCAGGCCTAACATTTGTTTCTGTAGCATGGGAAAAAAAAACAGTAATGGAGCATTTGAGTTAGCATTTCAAAATATGCTGCCGCTAAATCTGAATAGAGAGATTTTAGTTACACTCACACTCTCAAACTGTGTTAGGTGGATGGGTTAGAATGGAAATTGTATCCCAGTGCTAAATGAGGCTTAAAGCTTTAATTAACAGCACAACACAATAGAAGATGGACATCTGCCATAGTTCATGGCTCTCATGTTTCACTCCCTCACTGAAGCAAGTGGGAAATCTGGGCAGGTGTCAAGAAGAAAGAAATCAAAACAAAACAAGGGAAGCCTAACACTGTGGTTTAATCAGCAGAATGGTCATTGTTATATTTAAAGGATGCAGGTTGATCCTCTGCTCCAAACCTGACTAAAAGACACCACTAGGTTGAGCTTCAAGGGGAAATCCAGGCAAAGACACTTTGACACTATAACAAAGCAGCCAGCAGGTATTTCAGTCTGATCCCTGTACTTTGGCTCAATAAGAAGCAATATTCAGTTGTAGAATATATATGGTGTCTGATGGCGTTCCCTTGCATGGTTCATCTGTACTCGGCCCAATATCCTTTTAATTGCTGCTTTAGACTGTTTGTGTGCATTGGAGTTGGGTTTGGGAGACGGGGGTATAACTGTGATCATCCTTTTCAATCTGTGGGGGAGGGTTGGGAATGTGGTTTATGTGGGGTCATTTTAATCTGTAAAGCACTTTGTGATGCAATTTCTTGTATGAAAAGCGCTTTATAAATAAAGTTTGATTGCCCCTGCGGCCTGGCGGCCCTGGTCAGGTCCCTGCTGGGGGGTGGGGTGCCCTCAGACCCCGGGCCTCCAGGCCCATGGCTGGATCCACCCTGGCGTAGCTGTTTGCTGGCGGAGCCCTGTGGACTCATCGCTGCAGTCCCCCGGGCCCCTGCGTTGTAGCTCCTGGATGTTCCTCCAGGGCTCTCCTCTGCTCCTCTCTTGGGGGTGCAGTCAGCCCTTCGTTGATCCGCCTGGGGCTCCTGTGCTCAGAATGTCCTTTGGGTTTCCTTGGCTGATTCCTGGTAGGCAGATCGATGGCTCCTCACACCAGCTATTTAACATACATATAGAGAAACCTTATATACACCAGCATGCTCATACACACACACGGGTGTGGGAATTCCAGTGTTTACAGATACATTCTTGGGCTTAGGTTACCATTACTAAATCTTGTAATAATCGGTACAACAAGCTTTTCAGTGATGCTGTTACTGTATACATATATCAATTTTTGGGTTGTGGTTGTGTAGTTCTCAATTTGCATTGTTTGATTCGTTTTGTCGTTTTTTCCTCCCTCTCCGTGCCGTCATGCTGGTGTGGAGGGAGACTGATGTTTTCTTGTGTTTTCTTTGTTCCCCTTCCTTTCTTGTATCTTCAGCTTACCCTCTCCCTCTTAACCTTTTTTCCTACCTCTCTTAATCTGCTTTCTTCCGCTTAATTTTCTGTCCCCGTGTTCCTGGCGCATAAAAAACAACAAACCAGCAGTAATTTCTAATAAAGATTTCTTACACATATAAACTCAGCAAAAAAAGAAACGTCCCTTATTCAGGGCTGTGTATTTCAACAATAATGTGAGACGCCTAAGACAGCGCTACAGGGAGACAGGAAGTACAGCTGATCATCCTCGCAGTGGACGACCATGTGTAACAACACCTGCACAGGATCGGTACATACGAATATCACACCTGCGTGACAGGTACAGGATGGCCACAACAACTGCCCGAGTCACACCAGGAACACACAATCCCTCCATCAGTGCTCAGACTGTCCGCAATAGGCTGAGAGAGGCTGGACTGAGGGCTTGTAGGCCTTTTGTAAGGCAGGTCCTTACCAGACATCATCAGCAACAACGCCGCCTATAGGCACAAACCTACTTTCGCTGGACCAGACAGGAGTGGCCAAAAGTGCTCTTCACTGATGAGTCACGGTTTTGTCTCACCAGGGGTGATGGACGGATTTGTGTTTATCGTGGAAGGAATGAGCGTTACACCGAGGCCTGTACCCTGGAGCGGGATAAATTTGGAGGTGGGGGGTCCGTCATGGTCTGGGGCGGTATATCACATTACCATCGGACTGAGCTTGTTGTCATTGCAGGCCATCTCAATGCCTTGTGGTACTGGGAAGACATCCTCCTCCCTCATGCGGTACCCTTTATGCATGCTCATCTGGACATGATCCTCCAGCAGGACAATGCCAACAGCCATACTGCTCGTTCTGTGCGTGAGTTTCTGCATGACAGCCATGGCCATGGCCAGCGAAGAGCGCAGATCTCAATCCAATTGAGCACTTCTGGGACCTGTTGGATCGCAGGGTGAGGGCTAGGGCCATTCCCCCCAGAAATGTCCAGGAACTTGCAAGTGCCTTGGTGGAAGAGTGGGGTAACATCTCACAGCAAGAACTGACAAATCTGGTCCAGTCCATGAGGAGGAGATGCACTGCAGTACTTCAAGCAGCTGGTGGCCACACCAGATACTGACTGGTAGTTTTGATTTTGAGCCTCCCTTCATTCAAGGACACATTATTCTATTTCTGTTAGTCACATGTCTGTGAAACATTTTTAGTGTATGTCTTATGGTGTTGACTCTTAGTGTTCATACAAATATTTACACACATTAAGTTCACTGAATGTAAAACAGTTGAAAATCAGAGGACGTTTCTTTTTTTGCTGAGTTTATATCAAGTGGAGTACTGTAGCAAAAGCTGTAGTGCTCCACTTGTGATAATATCTGTCGGGCTTCTACTCGGTACTCAGACACCAATTCTGAGCTCCACACTGCCAGGGACAAGTGCTAAAAAAAAAGGAGTAAAAAAAGCAAAAAATCACATTGTCACATTTTAAAGAATTTATTTATAAAATGGAGCAGAAAAAGCAAGTTGTGACTGTCAGAGGAAGGCTTAAGTATACTGAGGAGGTGTGCAAGTGGCAGGGAGAAGGCTAAGGGCTAATTAGGAGAAGCAGTTGCAGGTGAGAGAGCAGGTGGAAACAATCAGTAGCTGGGACGGAAGGCAGAATGGCTAGGGAAACTGAGAGGAATGCCAAGAGCAAAACATAAGGATTAGACAGAGGACTATACTAAAGAGGAATGAGGACTAACTTTGAACCTAAGAGAAACTGGAGAGCACTAGAGCGAAGAAAACAGAACTAAGGAAATAAACATACAAAGGAGAATTCTTTAAAGAGGGACTAGAAAAATGAATTAAATATAAAACAGCACTACCTGGGAATAATAATGGAAAAGTATCTATAGGAACCTAAGAAAATAAATAAGGGATGAACACAGACATGAGAAACTAAACATAAGAGCACCTGAGGTTGAAAAAAACATAAGTGACAACAAAAACACCAAGTAGTAACTAAAGGAATAAGGTGAATTGAATAAGGAAATGAAAGAACTAAAACCTCACATCATAACAGGACCATGGGGGGGACCAGGGCCACCTTAACCAGCTGATAGGTCCCAGGGCAGAGAGGCTCTGTAGGCCCCCCCCACCCACGGCCCTTATATATGTGTGTGTTATATACGGCTCCCATATGTGTGTATAGATAGAAACACTATCTATCTATCTATCTATCAATCTATCGTAGATAAATAGATATGCTGAAAATTTAAAATATATTATCAAAGCCAACATATCTATTTTATTTTTGTATTGAACACCATAAAACATATAACAAAGTAGTGAATACCACCATCACCTCTGCATAAACATCAAATAGTGATGACAGCAGTAACAAAGAACAGCAGCTAACATGTCAGTGCAAGGACCTTCTATTTAAAGAAGGCAAGGCAAGTTTATTTGTATAGCACAATTCATTTTACAGGACAATTCAAAGTGCTTTACATAAAACATCAAAAGCATTACAGGGTACAGGGTACAGGGTACAGAAAAAGCAAAAGTACGGGAATAAAAAGCATGATTTAAAATGAAAAATAAAATCTATGTTAAAAGAAGCCGTGCAGATTTATAACTTAGAATAAAAACCTAAACAACAGCAGCTGAGAACAGCTTGTTGTGCATCATGCACACACACACACACACAACCACACACACGCGCACACACAGGTGTGGGGATTCCGGTGTTTACAGATGCATTCTTGGGTTTAGGGTACAATTACTAAATTTTGATAGGTGTGGATGAGGTTCCTTTATTATGCCATCACGGTGGGAAATCCGACATGTTAGTTTGAGGGTGGACAGGCAGGTGAGCGATCTGACCTCCAGCTGGTGGGTTCTAGAATGTGGTGGTCCAAGGAGCAGTGGAGGAGCCAGGGACATGAAGAAGGCACCTGTTGGAAGAAGCAGGCACTGGGAGGTGGAACTCAGGAGGCTGGAAACTGTCAGGAAGACTGCAGGGAAAGAAAGAAGGCAGGTAAGAGCAATAGAGTTTGTAAGTCTGAGGAGACTAGCTTTGGCCTGTTTACCACTCTGAGGGAGTAATCATCTGGCGTCTGCTTCCTGGCACCGCTCCTCTTTTAAAGGAAACTCCTGATTACCCAGGATGAGGATCAGCTTTAGCTACACCTGCCTGTGGAAGAAAAGGTAAACACCCACCACTCCTCTTTTTTCCAATCACAGAGAATCCAACACCATGAACTTTTCAGTGACGTTGTAGTTGTTTTCATATATCTATTTGTGGGTTGTGGTTGTGTTGTTCTCAGTTTGTATTGTTTGATTTGTCATTGTTTTTTTTCCCCTCTCCCTGCCGTCCTGCGGGTGTGGAGGCGGACTGGGGTGTTTTCTTGTGTTTTCTTTGTTCCCCTTCCTTTCTTGTATCTTCAATATACCTTCTCCCTCTTAACTTTTTTTCCTAACTCTCTTTATCTTCTTTCTTTCTTCCCCTTTATTTTCCGTCTTGGTGTCCATAATATCAGAAAAAAACAAGCAACAGCAATTTCTAATAAAGATTTGTTACACAAATGTATCAAGCGGAGCACTATAGCAAAAGCAATAATGCTCCACTTGTGAAACTAAATTTGTTGGGCTTTGTCGGCTTTTTCTCACAATGTGCTCTGCAACTCACTTCCTGCTCAGAGAGGCGGGGGCGCCGAACTCCAAAACCCCAGCGGAATCTGTTTCAAAATAAGACCCAGAGCTGAGAGACAAAGAGTAACAAAAACACACACAATCAGATATCTGGTTTGAAAAAGACGCACCTGCAGATGGGAGTCAGACAAGATCTGACTGACTCGTTCTCTTACAAGGCTGTATCATATTTATTTCAAAAAGAACAAAGAACATATCACGTGACTCCTCTCTCCTCCTTCTACATCTTGACAGGCCATTTATTTTCTCCAGGTCTCTTGACCTTACTATGAACTGGGTTATAACATGACTTAGAGTTATAGCTGATCCTCCCTGCTTTCAGTTCATATCTTTACTCAAGAGTTTGTTTACTTAAAACCTTCAACCCTATAAAATACTGGTAACAGAGTCATGTTTTACTACCCTGAATAATATAAACAGGCCTATTACTTCTAAAGCTTAAAAAAGATATAATTAAAACATATGTACTGCATAATAAAAATAGCCTCAAAAAAGTAGAATACAACAAATCCCTCTTTCAATCTATTTTTCAAATAGATTGACCACTCCTCTGTACTTCCCCATCAGGCTCCATGTGAGGAAGCAACAGATATTGACCTTGCACATTTATCACCAACAGCTTTTTCAATACACTTTGTGAGCAAAGAACGTATACAAGGAATACAACAACATCCACATAACACCATAGTTGACACAAATACTGCTAAAGAAACCATTATAGACATTGCCAGAGTCTTCCCTTTACCAAACATATTATTTAACAAATTGTCCCTCTTTCTAACCTGATCATTCAAAATGAGAAGAGTGTCTGTTTTTTTTTTTTTTATCCTTACCTTTAAGCAATATTTTTTTTTTTTATTTATTATTATTGTTTTAACCTAATTCTCAATATTCTTTTAGTAAAAGCAAACTCTAGCAATTGTCACCAACCCCAAAAACATCCTACAAAAACCACATCATAATGAAAAAAGAATAAGTAAAACAAAAATTAGTAGTCAGTGAACCTGATTATACTTTAAACACTCCTTAAAATGTTTTATCTTATTACTAAAAAGTTTTATAAAACCGTAAATACTAAATATTAAGAAAAAATCCTACAAATCGACTACTTAAAATTCTTTGACACCCTCTTAGGCAGTGTCTAGCAATCTGCACCTGTAATAAAAATCGGTTAGACAACCCGTAAAATACAAGAAAAATGATTAGTAAGTGTTCAGTCTTTATTATTTTGTTCTCTAGTCTTCGCTCTTGTTTATTTCTCTGGCAGCAGGTGGCTACCAGAGTGATGAAAAGATTCAGTACAGTGGAGTCTTTATTTTTTCCCAAAGTTACTGTCTTTTCTGCAGATCGCCCTCACTGAAATGACAGTTACTTCATTAACTGAACATTTCCCCCAATAAACACAAATGCACAGACAGGCCCCGCCTCCAATAGCTTCCCCCACCGATTGTGAGGTGGTCAAAACCTGCTGTGACATGTGTTTGATTTCTTGCGATCTTTTCTCTTCGGTACAATCCCTCTTCGAGAAAAGCAAGTCCAAATTGCTTATCTCGCCCAATTTTTTATCACATATAGATTACACTGGATGATTACTTCAACCAATCTTCTGGGTGGGTCAGGCCCCGCCTCCTGGCTTCGGCAGTCGACACCGCCTAGTCAGAACCGACACCACCCGCTGCAAAGAGATTCTCCCAGGTCAGCAGAGAACTGCTGCAGCGTGAGGGACAGGAGGGGGTCGGAAGGAAAAAGGAGACCAGGCCCTTCAGATGCTGATGATCACTGCGAGGGTCCGGGTCAGGGTGCGGTGACACCTGAGGTTCTCTGCCAGCTGTAAATTTAAAGTTGAATTAGACCGCTCGATGACGCCCTATTTCCCCACGCGTCAACAGTGTCAGCCTTGCTGTGACCCCAGTAGCAGTAACAAAACCTGCTCTCTTCCACTGTGGTAATTCATAATGTATAACAGAAAACCCGTAGTTCGAATCAGTTTAAATCGTGACGTCTTTATCTCTTCCCCATTTGCATGCTTCAATAAGAGCCCTTATCTCAGCACGCTGTGCGCTCTGCTTGCCGTCCAGCTTCCCTGACACGACAGTATGTAGTGAATCTCCATTCTGCTCAACAACTGCAAAACCTGATTTTAACTGGCCCTGTCCATCTCTAAAACAACACCCATCCGTATAGAGCACAAAACCTGTAGGTAAAGGATCAGACCGTAAGTAAGGACGTATTTTTTGAGCAACAGAATTCAGCCTGACACAGTCATGCTGCTCCCCAGAGGCGGTGATTTGGTCAGCCATGTTTATTCCTTCATGCGTAAAAATAATGTTTGGTGCCTCCAAAACTCTGCTAATCCGCTGCTGACGCAAAGTAGAAAGAGTAAACGTCTCAGAATTAACCAATGCCATGACACCGTGAGATGTCAAAATATTAAGTGGAAAACCCCTAACAATGTGTGAAGTTTTCTCCACTAGGTGTGCAATTCCTGCTGCATGTCTCGTGCAAGGTGGCTGTCTCATTTCAATAGCTTGCAGCTTTATGCTAAGATACATAAGAATGTATCTCTGACCACCTTTTTTCTGAAACAAAATCCCATTAACCACCCCATCTGTTTCTGATGTGTTAAGAAAAAATGGACATGTATAGTCAGGAGTGGCTAAATCAGCTGCTTGTGCTAGAGCCTGTTTCAACTTAATAAATGCCTCCTCAGCTGGTATGTCCCATTCTAATTTAGCATGCAGATTTTTCATACCATGAGCATTTACAAGAGCCCTGAGTGGTGTGGTAAGGTTTGTGTAATTAGGCACATAATGTCTGGAAAAATTTGTCAGTCCCAGAAATGACAGCATTGAGGATAGCAAAGAGTCAGGCACGACCTTTAAGGCCTCCACTGCATCAGGATGATCTGTTTTTTCTCTGCCATGATTTCTAGAAAGCTGCAAATGTTCCAGAATGGTAGTATCAGAGAGCTGCGTGTCTATTTTGTACATCTGAGTAGAAGGAGAAAAAGAGACTGAAGGTGGGTGTGAACCCAATCCTTTAATTCAACTCCCCTTTTAACCATTCCCCCCAAATCTTTAGCTTGATGTTTCGGATGCAACAAAAGCGATATGTGTGGAAGCGCTTCAGCTTCCATCATATACCATTTATGCTGCTCTGAAGTCAGACGAGCATACAGTGCCACACCCTCCTTTCCCACAAAGCATGGACCCGAAGCCACAGACCAACTTTGGCCTTCAAGTTCTGTTTCAAATTGTTCCTGGTATAAGGTAGATTGCCCCTCTCATAAAGGAAGGTCA
This sequence comes from Valencia hispanica, assembly GCA_963556495.2. Classification (NCBI taxonomy): domain Eukaryota; kingdom Metazoa; phylum Chordata; class Actinopteri; order Cyprinodontiformes; family Valenciidae; genus Valencia; species Valencia hispanica. The sequence goes on from OY747711.1 coordinate 54,385,392, forward strand.
CATGGAAAGGATCAGGCGGTGGAACAAAAGGCTGGAGTTCAAGCAGCCAAGGCTTCCAGCATCTCAGAAAGTCAGCCGCAGAAGATTCATGTGCAGACATCGTAGTCAATCTGGCCCAGAAAATATCAGCCACTTGTGAAGTGTCATCCTTCAGCAAAAATTGACCACTCATGGTGTCACAGCAATGCGTACGTCCATTCGGAAAAGTCACCATAAGTCCATCAGGGGTACATAGAATAGTAGCACCAAGTTTGATAAGCAGATCTCTGCCTAACAAGTTGACAGGCGTGGTTTGAGCAATGACAAAAGGATGTGATAGTCTTTGATCACCCACTGAAACAGGCAATGGTTGAGTTATAGGGAGAGTCATTGAAGCCATATGTAGAGGTGGCTGACCGGGAGGTATAGCGCCCCCTTGTGGGTGTGGGCACTCCCTCACCCAGTGTTCATTGGAGCCACACCTGTGACGACCGTTAGCACCCGGCTGCCCTCTCCCCATGCCTCTAAAATCCCCAAACCTGGCCCTGCCACGTGACCTGCCACGAGGCTGCCATGTCCTATAAGGAGCAGTAAATGGCGTATTCGGCGCAGCTCCAGTATACATCACAGGAAAAGAAGGCAGCACTGTCCCTGATCCAACAGTAGGTGCTGCTTCAGCCACCATCTGTATCATTTTTTTTTTAGACTGATACAAGTCAGTCAATTTATTCTGAGCCTCTTTTAACTGTAGTTTTAACAAAGCAGTCTCCATTTTCTTATTCTCCTCAGCGTCCTATAACGCAGAATCTTGCACGTCTTGTAAATAATATGTTACGTGTCTTTCCCATGTAGGCTGATCATAAATGTGTGAATCAGGATTCCGTTTCATTAATGTAGCAACAGACTCTGGCATGCCTGCTAAAACTGCTTCTCTAAACCAAATCCGATTATTTCCCGGATCTCGAGGGTGTTCTCCAGTAACTGCAACCCATTCATCTTTACATTTTGCTATATGTTCTGCAGGAGTAACATCAGTTGACCAGGGAAATTTCAAAATTTTAGACGCAGGCGGAGTAGGATATTTTCTTCTGACCCACTCGGCGAGCTCATATGCATGATGTGTGAATGGGACTTCATCAATTACACATGCTAGCTGACACTGGAGCATCATCTCATTATAATCTGTCAATGTCAACATTCTACCCATAATAGCTTTCCAATCCCCCACCGCTAGGGTTTGCCCTGAAGTCAACTGATTTAATTTATTTATCCAACAGTTTCCTCCACCAGTCAAAGCAGGGAGTTGCAGAATGATGGCAGATATGTCAGCCATCTTCCATGGTTTGTAAATCACTGAACCATCTGATGCACCCACTAAAGGAAGCATTAAATCAGGGCCTCCACTTGCCCCCAGTGACACCTGAGATCTGGTATTCTTAAATGGTCCTTCACTCCCCTTGTCTCCCAACGTCTGCATATTTTTGACCTGTTGAACGCTAACATTCATCACGTTGACTGGGGCTGGGACCTCTTGAAAGGTTTGCAGCTTGACCCCTTACCACAGATGCTAATCTTTCCTGATTCTGCAGCAGTCCATCCATCTGTAGATGAACTTTAGTTAACCTGTGTTCGTGCTGCTCCATCTCATCCATCAATTTAGCATTATACGCCAAAAACAATTTATCGGTGTCTTGTTCTACTAATTGTAATAGCTGTCGTTTTTCCTCCCCAGTGTGTTCTACAACCCCTTTACCGGTGACTTCAAAACGCAATTTATAATCTTGTCCATCATCTTTTACCTTTAAATCACCCTGTGGTTTTTTAGTCAATGGTTCATGGGCTACAGACCTCTGTGAGAGGCCACTCCAGTGCAACACTGCACTGCTTGAAGGAAGGGGGGGAGTAATGCCCACCGGGGGTGGCTCACAAAGAGATGGTGAACTCGGTGGGTCACCCTGCGTGTTTTGAAGTATAGTCTGGCCATTGTCTGTCTCCAAGCCCCATGAAATATGTGTTTGACCAGAGGTCGTCAATATGGGGTACATAGGTTGATATGGGGGAGGGATATGGTCTGCCGAAAAACTATTTTCTGCAGTAACACACAAATGATCAATACCCTGTCCTGCTAAACCCCATGTTTTCCACATTTTCTCAGCTTTTAAGTGTCTCATTTTAGCACCAGTGATGCTCTTTGCTGTTTTAGCTTTATCTGCATAACGTTTCCCTTCCTCAAAACACATTTGTGACAAACTTCTTTTGTCGTCTCCTCGGGCACCATGACGAGCCCACATGGCCGTCATAAGGCCCTGGAATTGGTTTTTATCTTCTTTACCGGGCTTATCAACTAAAACAGAATATAATTTAGAAATGTATATTAACAATTGGGCATCTAAAGTATGCCAGTTTCGTCCCTGTGGAGCAGGAAGTAATTTATATTCGGCTGCCATTGAATATTCGTAACAAAAATCCAAAATGGATTAAAATTTTAAAAAAAATAGGTTATTTGTATTAACTCTATAAATTATTTATTTTAATTGATAAACTATCAATTCGTAGGCCCAAATTTATCCCAATATTAATGCAATTAACAGTAAAGGCAGGCACAGTTTTTATTTATTTAATTTATTTCTTTTTATAGTGAAGGAGTTTATATATTATTTATCCATGCAACATTAACCTTAATAATATTTTAGGCAAAGCCGAAACGAAGGAAAACTAAAAAGGTTTATAACGCACTGTTTATCTTATCATTAATTTATTTATATACGGAGATTATTGCCGTTTCATCTAAAAATCAAAGAATTCCTAATAGAGTCCGGCCTGCGCCAAAACTCGGGATGCACTTTTTGGTGAAACACACGAAAAAATAGAATTCTCCCAATATAAGGCAATTTGTATTTATCATTAAAACATATACCGAAAGAAATACGTTTAAAACTCGCTTTGCAACACAAAATCGTCAACAGTTTGCTCCAAAAAAAAAAAAAAACTCCGCCGGACTGACAGATCAAAGTCCGGCCCAATAAAACTTCCGTGTCACACCGCAGAATGAATACGCCGGTGCACAGATGGCTAATTCTGCCCTACGATGCTAAACCTAACAAACCGTACTCATAAGTAAACCAACCAAGAACAAAATGCCTCCAACAAAACCACACTTCGCCATCAATACTCGAATGACTGTTTAACCGAGCCAAATAAATACGGTTCGGAAGCTAAGCTACCAAAGATTAGCTGTCATCATGAGCAACCTAGCTCAACCGGAAGCCAAACGTGACCGCTCCGTTATCATAAAAAGTTATTTTATATATATTCTATAGAGTTTACTACCAGTTATTCATAATAACAGTCCTATATATATGTGTTCGACAATGCTTTAGACGTGTTTACGTAGTTGCACAAGGTTGAACGCCTTTATTTCCAGGCGAAACTCATCCAAACTGTGCGTTAGCCGTAAGCTAACTTATGGTGGTACTTTAGCTGACTGAAAATGATATTCCCTTATTCCTCTACAATGTCAAGCTTCTACGCTTATTGTCTGTACAAGAAGCGCGGGCATTCTCTAGGCGTTTAAGATTCGCAGAGGAATTATGGTTTTAGATTCAGTCGGTTAGTTCCCCTAAATGAGAAGTTTATATGCGGCCGGAGTTCAAGAAGCTAAATGGTAGCTTCCTTCCGTCACCGCGACTTCCCCAATCACACACACAAACATCCGAGAGAAAGAAAGAACAACAATTTTCACAATCTCATCAAACACTAACCTCTACTGGAGCCACCTAAAGCCAGACCTTTAAACACAATCCAATTCACGTGGCTCAATCGTGCGTTTGGAAGATACGCCGGCCTCTCCAAGGGAATCCGTTTAGGCAACAGAGAACACATAGGCTCTGCTGCTGTCTCTTCCGCTTGTCAGCCCGGGAGATTCCGACAGCGTCCCATCGGAAGTGAGCGGCCAACTCTCAAGCCCCCTGGTCCGTACTTTGGTCGACCCTCAACCGAAAGAACAACACGTCAACATTAAATGGAGAACGTTTAAATCGATCAATACCTATTAATTTGGTGTTAGCGCTTTTTCAGATTGACACAAAACCACCCGGGTGTTGATTAGCAAGGATCAATCCAGTCGCTCTCCGATTCTCTGTTGAACTCAAAGAAAAAACACAAAATCACTACAATTGCCACAAAACATGTATCAATCAGTTATGCCACACTCATTACTCACACTCAATCTCTCCCAGCCCTGAGAAAACTCAAAACCAAATCAAATGCCCGCATCCTCCACCATATTGTCGGCTTTTTCTCACAATGTGCTCTGCAACTCACTTCCTGCTCAGAGAGGCGGGGGCGCCGAACTCCAAAACCCCAGCGGAATCTGTTTCAAAATAAGACCCAGAGCTGAGAGACAAAGAGTAACAAAAACACACACAATCAGATATCTGGTTTGAAAAAGACGCACCTGCAGATGGGAGTCAGACAAGATCTGACTGACTCGTTCTCTTACAAGGCTGTATCATATTTATTTCAAAAAGAACAAAGAACATATCACGTGACTCCTCTCTCCTCCTTCTACATCTTGACAGGCCATTTATTTTCTCCAGGTCTCTTGACCTTACTATGAACTGGGTTATAACATGACTTAGAGTTATAGCTGATCCTCCCTGCTTTCAGTTCATATCTTTACTCAAGAGTTTGTTTACTTAAAACCTTCAACCCTATAAAATACTGGTAACAGAGTCATGTTTTACTACCCTGAATAATATAAACAGGCCTATTACTTCTAAAGCTTAAAAAAGATATAATTAAAACATATGTACTGCATAATAAAAATAGCCTCAAAAAAGTAGAATACAACAGCTTCTACTTGGTACTGTCGAGAGGAGATTTTTAAGTGAAAGTCTGCGCCTCGCGCTGCTATGCTACCGGTCCCTGACCAGCCTGCTGTCTGCTAACTCCGCTCTCCAAGTTTGTTTATCCTGTGGCTGAGTATAAATAAGAATTACACATTCACAAGAATTACACATTCACATTCACATTCACATTCACAAGAATTACACATTCATATGTTTGGGCATGCATGGGGAGCAGATTCTTACCAAACCATCTTCAAAGAACTCTTCCTCATAGATGCCTTATATTTCTTTACAAAGTTATTACAAAACATTATCAGAGACAGCCTCCCTTTCAGGATCCAATCAGCTCAATAATACATATTCATATATGTGCTAAGTGTTACTATAGTCCTTCCCTGATAGGTTAAGCCCTTTTAATATATTCCTTTTCTGTTGTTAAGCAGAAAGTCTTTCTTCTCTGGTCCAACGCTCTTCACCTTACCATTTGCACGATCAAACCACCAGATGTTTCCTGTTTTTTCAGAGAATCGTGACCCATTCTCTTCTGACCCCTGGCTCATATCCTGTTCTTAACAGTTCTTGTGCAGTTAATCGTGACCGTTCCCTTCTGACCCATGGGTCACATCCTGTGCTAACACTTTTCTGCATTTAGCTAATTATTTTAGCACACAACCCCTTCACCTTTTGGCCTGTGTATTCATTCAATACTTGTTTAAAAGTTTTTATTTACATTAATCCCTCTTTTCACCTCTAATATTTTAGAGATGAATCCACTATTACTCTTACTCCTGTAATTCCGTCTGTTCCATTTCTTTTATAGGAACTAACATGTATTGTCCTCTGAGTGGTATTTGTGAGATCATTTTCTTTACCATAATTTTAAAACACGTATTGCGCAACATGTCAGCAGGAAAAATATTAACATCAAAATTCCTAGGAAAGCCATAACCTTCCAGAGTAGGGACATCCATCCTCCAAAAAACAACCAGTTCATCCATTGTGGAGTGTCTGCATTTACAAAGTCTGCATTTTGGGCTTTGGCTACTGTGCGCATTTTAGAGAGAGCATTATCTATGTCGTTTCCATCTCCAGAATTATCTGGGATGTAGGTGCACCATGTCTCATTCAGGAGTACACAAACTCCACCTTGGGCTGCAGTCCAGAAATCTAACACCATCCTGTTTTGAAGTAACATCAGCCTTATGGCTTTCATCTCTTTATTGTTCGATTGCAATGCACTAATTGAGGCATTCATGAATAACGAGAAACGATAAGCTTAGGTTTCCACTCTTAACATGACTTCTCCAACCCCTATTGAGGGAATCAGTGATCCAATTATTTTCTCAGCTGTGGTCCATAATTTATGGTAATCTGGGACATCACTTCCCCAAACACTGTCATGCTCTTGAACTTCTATTTTGCTTGGAGACCATTTATTCCTACTTTAAATTTTATCCGAATCAGTTTTCTGTTTTGTGGTAATTATGAACGTGTGGTCAGTTAATCCGACTGGCGCACATACTCCACCCCAATTTTCAGGCAGATATACATACACCTTGTACTGGTTAAGTGCCCTTTTTCCCAGGTAACGCTGCATTATTCCAGTTTACAAACAAATAATTTCCTACGGGGGGAGTACTGGTAGAATACAAAGAACTAATATTACACGGACAGGTCTCATTTTGATCTAAGGTTTGACTTATGGTGTAACTCCTATGGACACACTTCTTGGGGGTGTACAATTTTTTGCATCTAAACGGAGACAATTGTCCTAGATTCCTTGTCCCGTTGCTATGAAAACAAGCTGGAAAAGTCATAGTGGATTTTAAATGTGCAACCCCCAGAAAAGATTGTGGGAATGTTGCAAGTGGTCCAAGTGCAGTAGGGAGTTTATATGCTGTGAAATTTTGAGAACACAAATAGGACACTAAAGTACAGTTGTTCCAGTTAACCTGATGATGGCCATAGCGCTCCACATCAGTCTGGAATACACAAAAAGAACTCCTAAATGACAATGGGAATGGATCCAATACGGGTTGAGAGGAGCTCTTTGGCATGATAGAACACACATAGCAATTAGAATAATTCTTCGATCTTGCAAGAACCTCTACATAATTATACCACTAATTAAGATGGTATCCATGCAGAGGGTCTTCATCTTTAATGCCTAAATGAGGGTCTGATACCCATCTTTTGACACGTTGTATTATCCGGATATCTGAGTGGTTTTTGGAATTTATCGAGCTGTTAGGACGCAGGCGGTTGTCTGTGTTTTGGCAGTAAGCTGCATGTCTGTAGGGTCAGTCGCAATTCAGAAGCAATATAACATTCAAAATTAATAATACTACAAAAACCGTGCAGCTTAAAACTGTCCAATTACCCCAAATAGGATCAGTTAGGGTTCTCCCCAACCTCTTGTAGCTAAACATTTTCAACCAGTATACTTTGCACAAAACCTTAAGCTTTAATAGTTTTAAAATAGAATGTAAATGATAAAAAATATGAGCATTAAAATTAAATACACTTAAAGGCAGCGGTCCTTATTATTTTAGCAAAACTGGTAATACTCTGTACTGGGGGTCGTACCACGCCCCTAGGAAAATATGACCTTTTCTCAATCTGCTTATTCCCACATCATGATGCTTCCTTTTTTTCTTTTTTACGTAAAATAGTGATGCAGCAGCAGTTATTTAAAAAATGCAAATAACAAAATCTTTAAAAGGTACGTAGATAGAATCAAGCTAAGCTAAAATATAATATAAATGATAAGATGTAAAATGAGATAAAATATAAAATGTAAAGATGCTCTTCAGTTTCTGTTCTGGCCAGCCTGTCAGTGGATCAGTCAGAACCAGAAGTTACTTGTAGCCCTTCACCGGTATTCCCATATCAGTGTAATCAATGACAACTTCTTCACCAGGACGTGATCATTCTTTAAAGGACCCCATTTCAGGTTTAATAGTGGTTTTAGGATTAAATTCACCACAAACTTAACATTCATGTAAAAAATGTTTTATATAATCTGTCATGTAAGGGTGCCACCAAAAACATACATTTCTTTTCATCTGAGCCGCACTTACATGGGCCAAGCCATGAGCTTCTTGAACAATCTCAGGTTTAATGTTCACAGGTAACACTGGAGGACCATCTGGGCTACGCCAGTGTCCCTGAGATTGTACTGCTCCCCTTTGTAACCAAACAGATTTTTCTTGAGGCGCAGCATTGTTTTGTTCAGTTTTAATAAAATCTTCCATGTTTTCAGTATCTTCCGCTACCATTTTCAACATCCAATCATGAGCCTGCTGATACCCAGCAGCTGCTTTGACAGCTTTATCAGTGGCCTCATTTCCCGCAGTTTCAACTGTATTTTCTTTACTGTGCCCCTTGCATTTTTTAGCAGCTAGTGCAGAGGGAAGCTGCACAGAATGAAGAAGCTCAATCATTTCTTGCTGATGTTGTATTGGTTGTCCCTGAGTGATGAGAAACACACTCCTTTTCCATTGGGGGAGTTCAATATGTATAGCCGACCAGCCATAAATGGCATCAGTATATATTGTTATTCTTTTTCCTTCTCCCCCGCTTACATGCTTCAATAAGAGCCCTGATTTCTGCCTTTTGTGCTGACTATTTCCTTTCCAGCTTCCCCTGTTTTCTTACTTGGAACCCATCAGTAGTTCTCTGCACTACTGCATACCTGCCTGTAGCTCTCCACTGGGAGACCTGAAACAGCAGCCATCAGTAAACAAGGATAGACTATCTGTAAGAGTTTGAGTTTTTAAGTCTATCCTGATTTTGCTATGTTTAACCGTTTTCTCAATGTAATCATGTAGTGCAATCACCTTACCATTTGCACGATCACCTCCCCTCATCTGATCTGCCATGTTGATACCCTCATGAACTAATGTTAAATTAGGTGCTTCCAAGATTTTGCTCATGCGCTGTTGTCTGAGTGTGAACATTGTAAATGCCGCAGAATTAACGAATGCCATTAACCCGTGTTTAGTTAAAACCCTGAGAGGATGCCCGCGAACAATGTGTGCTTTTTTAGAGATGAGATGGGCTAGTCCAGCTGCATGCCGGGTGAATGGTGGGTGTCTGTTTTCTGTTGTATCTAGCTTTACACTGAGATACATCAAAATGTGTCTATGTCCATCTGATTGTAGATAATCTGAAAGAAAATCTAAAAGTTATGTAATTTATTTGTGGTTTATTTATGTGGTTTTGTTAATTTCTCTTTTATTTACTCTTGTTCGCTTCTTCCAGAACTGGAGTGTTTGAGCATTAAGATCATTTGTTTGATGGCTTGGTATAATGCAGAATGCCACACACACACACAGTTGCTGTAACACATTCCGTTGTAGAACTGTGATGAGTTTCTCTGAGTTGTCCTGTGTTTTTCTTCAGGCTGGTTGGGACGCCTGCCTTCGGTCCAGCGGCGCCTGGGAAGGGCCACAAGGAGCCCTAGTACCCCCCCACCCTTGGAATAAGGGGTTTGGCAGCCATAACAACGGTGGAGGCCGGACTCCGGCCTGAATGCGGGATGACCAGTGGGAAGAGGGGAAAATTCTTGCTCAGGTGAGATGAGTAATTTGGGGGCTGAGGTCCCTGGAACATGGCGATTAGCTGGATCGAGAGGGGGGGGCCTGGGCCGGCCAGCCTGCAGATGACCCAGCGAAATTCAGGCAGGAAAAAAATACACACAGCTCAAATGCAATTAAGAAATGCTTGCTGACTGATGTAGCTGTATTTTATTTCTGTGACACCTGCTTATGACACACACACATACACACTCCCTTAGAAAAGTAAATTTTGTCTTGTTTTGTTGTTGTTTCTGCCAGAGGACCCTTAGAGCAAAAGGGGTCTCGATGGAAGCAGGCCATAATTTCTGATTCTTTCTATTTCTTTATGTTGATCTAATTTGTTTTGTTATTGTGTTGTAATTTGTAAGGGAAAGTTGATGTGCAACTAAACCTTAATTTATTTGTCCTTGAAGGACGGGGTAAAGCAGACAGCGAAACTGCTACGGCTCTGAAAAGCTGATGATTCGTCATCCGGTGAGTTTAGTCTAATCAGAGCTTAAAGACTGTGTTGCACATCTTTTTTTTGGGCAAGAGAGTGAACTGATCATTTGTCTTCTGGGGAGTTATCTGGTAAATGGTGAAGAAGTCTTTTATTTTCTCTCCTAATGCTCTCTGTCAGGAGAGTCCACATTTATTTCATTTTGGTTAAAAGTTATTTGATGGAATTGTTTTTAAACTGTGTACAAGTTTCCTTAGCTATCGCAGCTTGTGTGCACTAGGGGCCAGTTTAATTAATTGACCCCTTGTCCAACTGCTGTGCTCCCAGGTAAAACCCAGAGCAAAAACCTGTTACTTTCTTTAACATTGATTAAATAAGTAACCATACAATTATATATAAGTATAAATATTATATTAATTAATCAATCAGCCGCGTGTAAGTAAATAAACACGAAACCGCTAGCAAATATTTCACCTCCTGAGACTGCAAATAAAATTCTGTTATCAATATTTATTTAAAGGACTCAGTCTTACCAGGTTCTGTCTCAGGCGACGGCAGGGCCGACAGAGACGCTTCAAGGCCTCCATCTCCCAAACAGCTACTGGAGGTAAGAGGCTGGGAGAAAATTTCCCAGGACGCTAGCAACTCCCTTGACCCTGTCCCTGCCGGTCCATTCCGTTCGCTGAGGCTGCGTTGGAGCCAAGTGTTATGGCAAAAAAAGTATCTCAGGATTTCCATAATAAAGAAGACTTGAGTCCCAGAAGGCGTTTAAGTATTTAATTCAAACATGTCTGGCCAGACCATGGAGGGGACAGAGTTACTCGTGCATCACCCTAACCAACCTTTCTAACTAACCGCTTGAATAGTATTCAGCAATCATTGTTTATCTCTGTAGATGTCTTCTCCAACCTTCACGCCCCGCCTCTAGAGTAACTGCTTCATGCGACTCATAGCAACGCATAAAGCAGCTCATCCGAAGGCCAGACTGTTATCTTACTGCCCCGGCGTCTGTCTCTCTGGTGACCTGACACATATATCTTTCTCATAACACTAACCTGGAACAATAAGCTTGTCATTTTACCCTAGATGGATTCACTAAACAGAGAATATACACTTAATTCCTAATTGCATAACAATTTTCCACCACACATCTACCTTTTGAAACAGGACATCATTGATTATTCCATCAGTCTCTGAGGAGTCTAGAAAATATTCTAGTCTGTAATCAGCCAGAGCCAAGTCTTCTGCTGCTGCCAGTTCCTGTTTTAGAACATTAAACGCTTCTTCTGCTGCCACTGTCCAGTTAAGAGGAGCATTTAATTGTTTCATACCATGTTCATTTATCAACGCAAGCAATGGAGTGGTCAGATTAGTGTAGCTGGGCATGTAGTGACGGCTAAAGTTGGTTAGTCCTAAAAAGGACAGCATTTCTTTAACCTTTAACAGTTTTGGATGTTGTGGGATTGCAGATCTGTGAGCTGCTGTTAGACCTGATCCTTGTGCAGTAACTCTTCTTCCCAAAAAGTGTACTTCTTGTCTTACTAGCTGTAACTTATCCCTGGAAACCTTGTAACCTTCTTGGGCTAACAAGCGGATAATCTTTATTGTTGCTGTGGTGCACACTTCAGCAGTTGGTGATGTTAAAAGCAGGTCATCTACATACTGAATTAGCACACACCCTTGAGGTAATGTTAATTTTTGTAAAGATTATTTTAAAATTTTGTTGAATAAACCCGCTTACCTCAAAACCTTGAGGTAAGCGGGTGTATCTAAGTTGCTCCCCGCGGAAGGTAAATTAAAAAATATATCTAACCTCTGGTGCCAATGGTAAGCTGAAAAAGGCATTAGCCAGATCAATGCAGGTGAACCACTGTAAAACTGGTGTTAATGCACTCAGAGCAGTATAAGGGTTGAAATTGGCTTTGTTAATAATTCCTGATAGTGCGCAAATCATGTGCCATTTGATATTTCCCGGTTCCCTGTTTCTCAACAGGAAGAATAGGAGTATTGCGCGCAGTGTTGGAGAGTTCTGACACTCCTCCCACCTTGAGACCCAAAAGGGTCTCTGCAATCCCTTCCTCTGCCTCTGGTTTGTGTGGATACTGGGATCTCCAAATGGGAGATCCTGTTTTCATTGAAAATGTCAACGGCTGTGTGTGTACAAATCCCACATCAGTGGGTCCAAAGGACCACACAGTGGGAGGGAGTTGTTGTAGCGCTTTAACAGCTGCTGGGTGATCTGTTTTTTTCTCTGCCATGGAAATGGGTCCGGTGTAAATGTTCTAACATAGAACTATCCCATGTCGTGGTCTGAATTTTGTATATGCCAGTCGAGGAGGAAAACCATATGCTTGGTGTTTGAGTTGATACCCAGTCAGTGGTTTCTGTCCCTCTTTTCACCATGAGCACTTCAGGCTAGTTGTGAGACAGGAATGTTTTGGAAATGTTCAACATAGCAGTTTCATATAAAGGGTACTACTTACCGTGTTTATTTCACTGGCCAGCTACTCCTGTCCCACTGCCAACCGTCAGGTGTCTTTTAAATACTTACTTTCTGCCACCGAAACCGGGCGGAAAACACCAAATTGTCGAGAGGAGATTTTTAAGTGAAAGTCTGTGCCTCGCGCTGCTATGCTACCGGTCCCTGACCAGCCTGCTGTCTGCTAACTCCACTCTCCAAGTTTGTTTATCCTGTGGCAGAGTATAAATAAGAATTACACATTCACACAATATATATATATATATATATATATATATATATATATATATATATATATATATATATATGTTTGGGCATGCATGGGGAGCAGATTCTTACCAAACCATCTTCAAAGAACTCTTCCTCATAGATGCCTTATATTTCTTTACAAAGTTATTACAAAACATTATCAGAGACAGCCTCCCTTACAGGATCCAATCAGCTCAATAATACATATTCATATAAGATAAGATAAGATAAGAGATACTTTAATAATCCCCGTGGGGAAATTAAGTTTCGGTACAACCAATCCAAGATCATACAAACAATTACAAACATTAACACATTACAGGATTTGGAAGACCGCGGTAGCAGCCGGCTTTACCAGCGCCCCTTTTAGCAGATAGAAATGATTCACAATAGGAGGGGGGGTGAACAGGGGGAAAAAAAAGGCAACTCAGCCCAGCCTCCTACAGGGAGCCGAGCCGAGGTGCTGAAAAAAAACCCACTGCAGACACACATAAGCACATGTATCGGTCATAACATATGAGAACACAAATGGGACGGGGGGGGAGGTTCGGGAACCCTCCGTACAGAGAAACCGGTCGCGGCCATCCAAAGCACGCGCCCATCATTTCGCTGTCTGAAGAGTGGGCAGGAGTCTTAGGGTATATGTGCTAAGTGTGACTATAGTCCTTCCCTGATAGGTTAAGCCCTTTTAATATATTCCTTTTCTGTTGTTAAGCAGAAAGTCTTTCTTCTCTGGTCCCACGCTCTTCACCTTACCATTTGCACGATCAAACCACCAGATGTTTCCTGTTTTTTCAGAGAATCGTGACCCATTCTCTTCTGACCCCTGGCTCATATCCTGTTCTTAACAGTTTTTTTGCAGTTAATCGTGACCGTTCCCTTCTGACCCATGTGTCACATCCTGTGCTAACACTTTTCTGCAGTTAATTATTTTAGCACACAACCCCTTCACCTTTTGGCCTGTGTATTCATTCAATGTTTGTTTAAAAGTTTTTATTTACATTAGTACTCAGACACCAATTCTTAGTGCCACACTGCCAGACAGAACACAAAAAAATAAGTATTCTGTGTGATACTCTTGAGGAGCCATGATTGGAATGTGTGAACCATATATGGCTCCGACACATTGTGGAAACCCCAAATGTTTTTTAAAGAAAATGGCCATTTCTCTGAGTGTGTTTGCAGTTAGAGTGCAAAGGACAGGACATATCTCTTTACAGCAGAACAGAAGGCCTTCAAACACGTGCAGGTGGTTGAACGACTTACACCATATAAGTGAGCAGCACTCCTGTAATCTGTGTTGGTTTCCAGTTTCCGCATTGCCAGAGCAACGGGTTGCTGGAGGGGCACAAACAGGTAAAAAGTTGTATTCTGCTTTTCCATCGTAGGTCTAACTCATCTGCGGATTGTTGGAAGTGATTTTTGTCAATCTAAGCTAAGCCCTCCTTTAAAGAAACAGACACCAATTTAATTTTCTGACTCTCAGGATAGGAATTCTCAGGCTCTTGTTTCACCTTCCAGCGTGTTCGTTCATTTCTGTAAAAAGGAGCAATGAGAAGGAACAGACAACAGTTATGAATTTTGCCAGCAAGAACGTCTGCAGACGGGCTCAGCGATCAACTGAGCAATCTTTCTGCATCTCTGCATGGCTTTTATTGAAACACAAGTTGAATCCCCCCACAAAACATTTTTTCACAGAATAATGGTCCATGCTTCTTCACATAAGGCAACGTTGATTTAATTCAATTCAATTCAATTCAATTCAGGTTATTTATATAGCGCCAATTCACAACGGATGTCATCTCAAGGCACTTAACAAGAAGTCATTTCAATACATTTATCCAAACATTGCAATCAGTTAAAAAGTTTCCTATTTAAGGAATCCCAGCAGATCAGCCACTGGGAGAACCATCCCAGTCGATGCCCCCCGTCCAACAGGGCATTCCAGCCAAGCAGGATACCAGACAAGGTATATCTTCTATGGAGAGAAAAACACTGAGAGAACACAAAGTTAACAGTCGAAATAGCAGAATGTACTGTTATACAACTGGAGAGTAGTAGTAGAAAAGGAAGTAGCAGAGTGAAGAAAATTGGTAAGTCTGTCCTCCAGCAGTCTAAGCCTATAGCAGCATAACTACAGAGCTACCTCAGGATGAACTAAGACACTCTAACTATAAGCTTTATCAAAAAGGAAAGTTTTAAGCCTGGCCTTAAACGTAAACAGAGTGTCTGCCTCACGGACTAAAACTGGGAGCTGGTTCCACAGGAGAGGAGCCTGATAACTAAAAGATCTGCCTCCCATTCTACTTTTAGAAATCCTAGGAATTACAAGTAAACCTGGAGTCTGAGAGCGAAGTGCTCTGTTGGGAACATATGAAACAATTAGATCTCTGTTGTATGATGGAGCTTGATTAGTAAGAGCTTTGTATGTAAGAAGAAGGATCTTAAATTCTATTCTGGATTTGACAGTGAGCCAATGAAGGGAAGCTAAAACATCAGAACTCTTGTTGCCGCATTTTGGATCAACTGAAGGCTTTTAATGGGATTTTGTGGACTACCTGATAGTAAAGAATTACAGTAGTCCAGCCTTGAGGTAACAAATGCATGGACTAGTTTCTCAGCATCACTCCTGGACAGGATGTTTCTAATTTTAGCAATATTCTGGAGGTGAAAGAAGGAAATCCTAGAAACCTGTTTAAAATGGGATTTAAATGTCAAGTCTTGGTCAAAAATAGCACAGAGGTTCTTTACGTTATTACTGGGGGCCAATTTAATGCCATCCAGATGAAGTGATTGACTAATCAGTTTCTGTTTAAGAACTTCTGGTCCAAAGACAGCAACTTCTGTTTTGTCAGAATTTAAAAGCAAAAAGTTTAGGGTCATCCATGTTTTTATGTCTTCCAGACATGCCTGTAATCTACCTAACTGACTGGGTTCATCAGGATTTATGGATAAATATAGTTGTGTATCATCGGCATAGCTGTGGAGATTTATCCCATGCTGTCTAATGATTCTACCAATTGGAAGCATATATATGGTGAACAGAATTGGTCCAAGCACAGAACCCTGTGGAACTCCACATGTAACCCTTGAGAGTGAAGAAGATTGATCATTTAGATGAACAAACTGGAATCTGTCAGACAAATATGATTTAAACCAGCCTAGTGCTGTTCCTTTGAGCCCTGCAACATGTTCAAGCCTTTCTAAGAGAATATTATGATCGACGTGTGTCAAAAGCAGCACTGAGATCTGACAAAACCAGAACAGACACCAGTCCATCATCTGAGGCCATGAGAATATCATTAGTAACCTTCACCAGTGCTGTTTCAGTGCTAGGATGAGCTCTAAAACCTGACTGAAACTCTTCAAACAGCTCGTTACTGTTTAGATGCTCAGAGACTTGATTAGCAACAATTTTCTCAAGGATTTTGGATAAGAAAGGAAGGTTAGATATAGGTCTGTAATTCACTAAGTCATCTTGATCAAGGGAAGGTTTCTTGAGTAAAGGTTTAATTACAGCTATTTTAAATTCTTGTGGTACGTACCCGTTTACTAAGGATAGATTAATCATATCCAGAATGGGGCCAGGAACCAAATGGAACACTTCTTTAAATAATTTGGTTGGGATTGGGTCCAACATACAAGTTGAAGGTTTAGATGAGGCACAAATGAGGTTCTACAGTTCTTTCCGATGCTGCCTCATTTACTGAGGAAGAAGTAATCATGTTTGGGAGGATTCCAATGATTTTATTTATAATAGAAAAAGTTTTATTTATGAAGAATCCCATACAATCATCACTGCTAAGAGCTGGGGGAATAGTTGGCTCAACAGAGCTATGACTGTGTAAGTTTGGCAACTGTACTAAAAAGAAACCTAGGATTGTTTTTATTCGCCTCTATTAATGATGAAAAACATGCTGTTCTAGCTTGTCGAAGGGTCTTTTTATACAGCAGTAGACTGTTATTCCAGGTTAAATAGGAATCCTCTACATGTGTAGAGCGCCATTTTCTCTCCAACTTCCTAGTATTCTGCTTTAAATTATGTAAATCTACGTTAAACCAAGGAGTCAGCCTCCTATGGCTAGCCACTTTCTTTTTTAAGGGGGCTACACTATCTAATGCCAAACGCAATGAGGACGTAACGCTGTGAACCAGACCATCAATTTCTGAAGGGTTAGAGAAAGAATTGCTGCCATCCACTGTGTTACTCTGAGACACTGAGGAAAGTAAGAATGGAACAGATTCTTTAAAAATTGTTACAGCATTTTCTAATAAAGCTCTACTATAATGAAATTTTCTTTCAGATTTAAGATGGTCAGTTAAAGTAAATGCAAAAGTTATTAAGAAGTGGTCAGACAGGACCGGGTTATGTGGGTGGACTGTTATTTCCTCACACTCAATACCGTATGTCAGTACAAGGTCCAAAGTGTGTTTGCCCGAGTGGGTCGATCCCTGTACTTTTTGAGTAAAGCCAATTGAGTCTAAAATAGCACTAAAGGCTGCATTTAGGCTATCACTTTCAGTATCCACATGAATATTGAAGTCCCCCACTATAATGACCCTATCAGTATTTAATACTAAATCAGATAAAAAATGTGAGATCTGATCCAAAAATTGAGAGTAAGGGCCTGGTGGACGATATAAAACCACAAATAAAAATGGTCTTAATGTTTTGCAACTTGGATGAGGAAAATTAAGGGTTAGATGTTCAAAAGAACTGTAGCTATCAATTGGTCTATTAATTAATAAACCACATTTAATAGATTTATTTTTCTGTTCAGTCAAAGTCGTATTTATCTTTATGAGATTTCCATAATTTGCTTTTGTTGGCTAAGCTTTTAAACCATTTAATTTTGGCCGTGGGCAAGACACTGTTTCTGTAGGGTAATGGGTGGGACAGTACGATGCCAATCTTTTTTTACAATGCCTATCCTTTTTTACAATGCAATCTTTTTTTACAATGCCAATCTTTTTTTCAATACCAATCGTTTTTTCAATGCCATCATTTTTTTCAGCTGTATTCAGGTGTTACTGTTTTGACGCTTGTGTGTGCACGCGCATGAGGGGCGGGGCTTCAGCCCTCCATATGTTTGCATGAACGAGGCAGGAAGGAAACTCTGACTGTCCGAGTGGGATCAACATTTTCTTTGCTTCTAATGTGGTTTGTGGAAGGTGATAATCTGCAGTTGGGGACCCGATTTATGTCAGTCTTTCTGTAGTCTTTTGAATCAAACATGTTTGATATTATCGCAAGTCCTAGTGTAGTCGTTGTGACGTAAATCAATCAACAACCAATAAAGCTGTTCTCACACAAGCGGAAGCACAAAGCTACAGAGCCCAGCAAGGGTCAGGTGCAGAAATAATTTTTGAGGGGTGAGAATCTGTACCCTCGGTTTATTAAACCATGCGCATGGAGTCGTAATCGGTTCCCTCCATTCATTCAACTATGTGACCGTGTGGGGGTCCTGTCCGCTTCACAGTGTACCCTGGCTGTTTTGGATTGTACTTTACTGCTATGGCACAATGGTTAATAAGCAGGGTTACATCATTGATGATGGTGGGTTCGAGTCCCGTTTATGGTATTGTCTTGCACCTTGCCACATATAAAAAATTTTTTTGTTCCTGCAGGAAAGTAGGCTATAAACATAGGTGTCATATTTATAAATAACAGTTTTGTAGCCACCTATGGAGCCTGGCAGGGTCTATACACAACAAATATAATATTTGTGTTGCATGGCTGAGAAATGGGCCATAAATTACAAAGTGCCAACCTTGCCCCCTGGAATACAGGCACAAACCAGCGTTATCTGTGCATCTGCATGGAGCAAGTGGTACAGTATAAACACCTTGCATTAAAAAAATATGAGTTAACCAGTTACTTGATGATAAAGTACCCACTTTGAATGCAAGTCTATATTTGACATAACATTAATCTTGGCAAAGAATGCAACATTCGCACATAAAGAAACTGTATAATAATGATCATAAGGGGAGGAATTTTGCGGGAAGCTAAAATAGGCTAGGTGTAGTCTTAAATAGTGTCCCAACCAGATTCAGTGTTTATAAAATCTTTAGTTTGAGACTAAAAAACTATTTACCCAAGTCTTTAGATGTGAGCTGATAATCTTTAAGAATCTTTTCTAAATCGTTTCAAAGTCTCTAGGTGTACAGAAAGCCTAATGTGGTTTGTGGAATAATAATAATCAAATTATTATTACCGCCACCTTATGGTTTAGAGTGTGTGTCACAACTACGTTTTGCAATCTAATAAAAAAACGAGTTGTCTGTGTTGTTAGCTTTGCTTACACCAGTCTTAATTGATTTGTTAACGTTTTTGACATGTATTGTAAATATGTATTGTGGATCTGAAATAAATCCAGTAATTTAATATGGTATATATAGTGTGTATTTACATCCCTTCACACCACTGTCTGTAATGAGGAGAACCTACGAAGACAGGCTACACAAGCATAAAACTTTATCACAAAGACTCCTAGTCTACTGGTCAGTAGAAGAAACTGAGAAGAAACCGTTTATGTCTTTTTTTCTTCCACAAACCACATTATTAACAATGTAAATGTCCTGTTGTTTCTCGCGTCTCGCCTCGGACAGTCGGAGTTTCCCTCCTGCCTCGTTCATGCAAACATATGGGGGGCTGAAGCCCCGCCCCTCATGCACGTGCACACACAAGCGTCAAAACAGTATCACCTGAATGAAGCTGAAAAAAATAATGACATTGAAAAAAAGATTGGTATTGAAAAAAAGATTGGCATTGTAAAAAAAAGATTGGGAATGTAAAAAAAGATTGTCATTGTAAAAAAAGATTAGCATTGTAAAAAAAGATTGGCATTGTAAAAAAAGATTGGCATTGTAAAAAAAAAAAATCACTTTCAATACAAACATTTTCACTAGATTTATTTCCGATTCAAAATTAATATTTTCAGTTACAATAATATTTTTCAATGCCAATTTTTATATTCAATGACAATATTTATTTTCAGTTTCATTTCAAGGTGATACTGCTCTGTCTTCTTAAACCCCCAGACGGTCGTGGCAGATGGCCGCTCCTACTGAGCCTGGTTCTGTTGGAGGTTTCTTCCTGTTAAAGGGGAGATTTTCCTCTCCACCGTTGCTACATGCTTGCTCAGTATGAGGGATTGCTGAAGGATTGCTGTGGTTGGAAAGTCTGCATCAACGGGGCCCAACCTCACGCCAATGACTGACGCAATCTGCTGGGATTCCTTAAATAGGAAACTTTTTAACGGATTGGAATATTTGTATAAATGTATTGAAATGACTTCATGTTAAGTGCCTTGAGATGACATCTGTTGTGAATTGGCGCTATATAAATAAACTAAATTGAATTGAACTCCATCTTTGGTCAGGCTCTTCGGCCTGGGACTTCTCCTGACGAGCCTCTACCTGGTGCCGAAGACCGTGGACCCCAGCCCCATGTCTTTGTGGCTGATAAGGCGTTCCCGTTGCGGAGGGAGCTCATGAGGCCTTTCCCTGGACACCTCCTTCCTTTAGAGAGCAGAGGTTTCAACTATCGCCTCTCCAGGGCCCGACTGGTAGTGGAGCGTGCCTTTGGCATCCTCACCTCACAGTAGAAGTTGTATAGGCGCTCGCTGCTGCTCGCTGTGCGTCACTATTTACAGCTGATCATTCTCTCAGCGGACATACACGCAGTGGCGTGTCCAGACTTTGATAACAATAGTCATAGATAAATGATATACAGTGGTCCCTTGTGTATTGCAGGGGTTACGTTCTAAAATACCTTTAAAACCCCTTGCCACACACTTTTTTCAGATATATAGTTGTGGCCAAAGTTTTTGAGAATTACACAAATATTAGTTTTCACAAAGTTTGCTCCAAAACTACTTTTAGATCTTTGTTTCAGTCTTTTCTGTGATGTACTGAAACATAATTAAAAGGACTTTATACGTTTCAAAGGCTTTTATTGAGAATTACATGACATTTATGCAAAGAGTCAGTATTTGCAGTGTTGGCCCTTCTTTTTCAGGACCTCTGCAATTCGACTGGGCATGCTCTCAATCAACTTCTGTGCCAAATCCTGACTGATAGCAACCCATTCTTTCATAATCACTTCTTGGAGTTTGTCAGAATTAGTGGGTTTTTGTTTGTCCACCCGCCTCTTGAGGACTGACCACAAGTTCTCAATGGGATTAAGATCTGGGGAGTTTGCAGGCCATGGACCCAAAATTTCAACGCTTTGGTCCCCGAGCCACTTAGTTATCACCTCCATCGTGCTGGAAAATGCATTGTTCTTCACCAAACTGTTGTTGAATTGTTGGAAGAAGTTGCTGTCGGAGGGTGTTTTGGTACCATTCTGTATTCATGGCTGTGTTTTTGGGCAAAATTGTAAGTGAGCCCACTCCCTTGGATGAGAAGCAACCCCACACATGAATGGTCTCAGGATGCTTTACTGCTGGCATAACACAGGACTTATGGTAGCGCTCATCTTTTCTTCTCCGGACAAGCCTTTTTCCAGATGCCCCAAAGAATCGGAAAGAGGCTTCATCGGATAATATGACTTTGCCCCAGTCCTCAGTAGTCCATTCACCAAACTTTCTGCAGAAGATCAATCTGTCCCGGATGTTTTTTTTGGAGAGAAGTGGCTTCTTTGCTGCCCTTCTTGACACCAGGCCATCTTCCAAAAGTCTTCGCCTCACTGTGCGTGCAGATGCGCTCACACCTGCCTGGTGCCATTCCTGAGCAAGCTCTGCACTGGTGGCACTCCGATCCCGCAGCTGAATCCTCTTTAGGAGACAATCCTGGCGCTTGCTGGACTTTCTTGGATGCCCTGAAGCCTTCTTAACAATAATTGAACCTCTTTCCTTGAAGTTCTTGATAATCCTATAAATTGTTGATTTAGGTGCAATTTTAGTAGCCACAATATCCTTGCCTGTGAAGCCAATTTTATGCAACGCAATGATGGCTGCAAGCGTTTCTTTGCAGGTCACCATGGTTAACAATGGAAGAACAAGGATTTCAAGCATCACCCTCCTTTTAACATGTCAAGTCTACCATTCTAACCTAATCAGCCTGACATAATGATTTCCAGCCTTGTGCTCGTCAACATTCTCACCTGAGTTAACAAGACGATAACTGAAATGATCTCAGCAGGTCCTTTAATGACAGCAATGAAATGCAGTGAAATTTTAATGGCAAAGAAGGACTATACAATTCATCTGATCACTGTTCAGAACATTCTGGAGTATATGCAAATTGCTATTATAAAAACTTAAGCAGCAACTTTTCCAATTTCCAATATTTATGTAATTCTCCAAACTTTTAGCCACGACTGTACATTAACATTTACTCACGGTTCTCACTAGTTTAAATACTCTCAAAGTTCAAACCATCGTAGATTTAAAAAAAGTATTACTATGCTGCGGTTTCTTTGTCCGCAAGCGTCTTTTTCCACTGAAGGTCTCGAAGCAGGTGTCATGCACCACATGAAATCACGCGCGTATTTTCTGACGAGCGTCAAACGCTTCAATTGAGTAAGCGCGAATTTGAAGTGCGAATAAGGCAGAAATGCGCGTTTCACGGCGCAAAAACACGTGTGATGCGGCGCAGAAACAGACTCGCGTCAGCACGCTTCTTCATTGAATTTACATGTAAACCTGACGCCGTTGACGCTTCAAACGCGTTCGGTGTAAACGCACCGTTAGTTAATAGCTCACACACTTACAATTACTCAAAATATGCATTGCAGTTTCAGCAATTGTTTTACAAGAGGGAAAAATGTCTGTTTTATTTTAAAAAATTTATCAGAAAGAAGGTGCGGGACATACATTTCTTTTTTTTACTGCGGATCCTTGATTTACAGGTACCACCCAAGCAGATCTAGGTGCCCCTCCTGTGCCACCCCTGAAAAAAAAGTCTGGACACGCCACTGCGTGTATGTCCAATGAGAGAATGATCAGCTGTAAATAGTGACGCACAGCGAGCAGCAGCGAGCAGCAGCGAGCAGCAAGTTTACAGAGGAGCAGTTTTTATGTGACTGACAGGAGCTGTACTTTAAAGTACTTTTTAGATCCGCTGAGTTATTTAGGATTAAAAACTGTTTCGACCGACCTCAAGGCTAGTTTCCAATTAATTTTCAAGTGATTGGCAAAACATAAAAGAAAATCACACATAAAAACATTGCAACTTTAGTTGCAACTTTTCAAGATGCTCCTGAACGGTGATGCATCGTGCCCATGTGGACAATGTTGTAAGGACGCTGAAGACAGCGTGCCGAAGGGGGAGTGTCCAATGTTCTTAAAGAGCGGCTCTTTAAGAGCTAATTTCAAAGCATTTTGTTCGGACATGTTGTGAGTACATATTTCAAAAAGGTCGTTTATATTATTTACTGAACTTACGGATCGATTTATGGTAATATTATGGCTGTACTGTACCACAGAATTGTTCTGTCTGCCAGAGAAAAAGGTGCCACCACCCCTTTAAAGGCAAGGGAGCCTCAGCAGCTCCCCAATTGCTTGATCATCCACAGCTGGTTTCAAGTGCCTGAAGGAGGAGGGAGAAGCCAGGACAGACTGCAGAGAAGTCAGGCAGGTCTTGACATGCATATATGGAGGAAAACACAAATATGGTTAACAAAATGCAACAAGGCCCCAGTAAAAACAGGTGGCCATAACAAATGTAAACATGAAGCATAGCCACCAGATCAGACAAAGAAGGCTCCTTCTCCTCTCCCTCTGTGCTTTCAGTGACTCCTGAGACCCTTTTTTCTTTTTCCTCTTGCCACCATGATGCATTCTTCATTGTCAAAGGGGAGGAGAGAAAAAATAATTCAGAGTGCAAAAATAGGAATTCAAACATGTTAAAAGAAAAGAAACACACCTGTGTCCAATACTGGATGATCCCACCACTGTCACCAATTGTCAGGAACCAAGCAGTGTAGCATAGAGGACAAAGGTGTTTAATTCAAAAGGTGGGATTTTAGAATCAGCACCTCCAAATCCGAGGCCATGGTCTTGAGCCGGAAAAGGGTGGGGTGCCTCCTCCGGGTCGGGGTTGGGGTCCTTCCCCAAGTGGAGGAGTTTAAGTATCTGGGGGTCTTGTTCACGAATGAGGGAAAAATGGAGCGGGAGATCGATAGACGGATTGGTGGGACATCTGCAGTTATGCGGGCGCTTTACCGGTCTGTCGTGGTGAAGAGAGAGCTGAGCCAAAAGGCGAAGCTCTCGATTTACCGGTCGATCTACGTTCCTACCCTCATCTATGGTCACGAACTCTGGGTGGTGACCGAAAGAACGAGATCACGGACACAAGCGGCTGAAATGAGTTTCCTCCGCAGAGTGTCTGGGCTCTCCCTTAGAGAGAGGGTGAGAAGCTCAGTCATCCGGAGGGGGCTCAGAGTAGAGCCGCTTCTTCTCCACATCGAGAGGAGTCAGTTGAGGTGGCTCGGGCATCTGGTCAGGATGCCTCCTGGACGCCTCCCTGGTGAGGTGTTTCAGGCACATCTCACCGGGAGGAGGCCCAGGGGAAGGCCCAGGACACGCTGGAGCTGGAACAAGTGGCTGGGGAGAGGGAAGTCTGGGTCTCTTTGCTTAGACTGCTGCCCCCGCGACCCGACCCCGGATAAGCGGAAGAAAATGGATGGATGGATGGATGGATGGATGGATGGATGGATGGATGGATGGATGGATGGATGGATGGATGGATGGATGGGATTTTATTTACCCAAAAATATGAAAACGTATTAGTGAACTTGAGTAGGCCGGCCAATAAAATAGGTCAACTTAAAAACTGGACTCAAAATCATAACAACCTCAAACAAGCATTACACAAACTGACCCTCCTGAACAGACACATTGGGGAACCTAAACACTAGTTGAGCTAAACTATATGACCCAAAAGGGGGAAACAACATGGCCATCACATAACAACCAACACAGGACAATGAAATAAACTCCCCAAAAAAAACAACCCAGACAATAAAACATGCGGTTCAGTCCAATGAGGCTTCTTCTTCTTCTTTAGTTTATTGGCGGTTAGCAAACAACTTTTGGTGAGCATTACCACCAACTGCTGGAATGGAGTGTGGGCCGGGATGGCCCCAGCAGTCCTGTCCTTAAATCCTAAAAAATAATTCTGTGGATCTTAAAAATACAATTAAGCTTTATAAATAACATCTACTGCTGTACTTAATAAAATTTCCTTAACTAAAAAAGGAATCTTTTGTTCCAAAACCCTAGCTTTCAATAATCTTCTCTGTTGTCAATACTTCTGACAGTGAATAATAACATGCTCTATTGTTTCTGATTCTCCACAATAGCTGCAATTTCCAGTTTCATGTTTCCTAAGCATGTGTAGAGTGCTATTTAAACCAGTGTGCCCAAGTCTCATACGGGACATGACATCTTCTTCTTTCCGATTTTTAAAATTCCATGCTCTTGTCTTCCCCACTTTCTTTTGTAAACTATGATAAAATTGCCCTTTAACTTCCCTATCCCAACTTTCTTGCCACTTTCTTTTCGTTTTTCTTAAATAATACACTTTGCCTCTATTTTACTAATTTTACATGAAATATCTATATGTGTTTTACAAGCTCCCTTCTTTGCATAGTTATCTGCATATTCATTCCCCACCACCCCGATGTGAGAAGGCACCCACAAAAACACAATTTATTTTCTGGCACAAGATAATCTATATAACGACTGTTCAATTTCTAAAATTATGTCCTGTCTAGAGTCTGATTTCATATTTTGAATACTCATTAATGCACTACTAGAATCTGAAACTATTAAAACTTTTCCTAAATCATTGTCCTCTATCCAATTTAAAGCAATAAGAATAGCTAAAAGCTCCCCAGTAAAAACTGAAAAATTATGACTAATTCTTTTATTTACTATAATTCAAAACTCTAATATTATAAAAGCAATGGCAACTTTACCATCCACCATTTTAGATGCATCTGTGTATTTAGCCACATACTCAGAATAAAATCTTCTAATATGACCATCAATAATACCACTACTATATGATTTCAACTTCAACATTTCCAAGTCAACCTTTGTCTCTTTGAAAAGCCAAGGAGCTACAGCAGGAACAGGGACTAAAGGGCTCAATTCCAGGCCCTTTAAATCTGCTTCTTCTATATCCTTTCCTATCACCCACCCAAAACTAGAAAAACTTAAAGCTTGCTCCTGGCAAGGCTGCAACAGTTTTTGTCCAGTATGATTTTCATTCTGCCCATGTAAATTTACCCACTACAACAGAGTTAATTGATTTCTTAATTCTAAAGGCATTTCTCCAACTTCTACCTGGAGAGCAGCCACAGAAGTGATCTCATTGCCCCACTGCAAATATGCAAAGCTTCATACTGAATAATGTCTATTTTTTAAGGTTACGTTTTGCTCCTGACCTATACACCACACTTCCATAATCAATAACATATCTAATAAGGGCTACATAGATTTCCTTAAACAAGATTGACTTGCTCCCCAATCACAACTCTAAGACACCTCATTACATTAATTACCTTCTGACATCTTTCTACAACTTTATTAGTATCCAAACCCCATGTAAGTCTAGAATCGAACCAGAGCCCCAGATATTTAAATTCATTTACCCTTTCTAAATTCTGATTATACAATGTAACATTTATATTGTCATTAATCTTTTTCCTAGTGAAAAACACTACTTTTGTCTTGTTTACTGAAAATCTGATCCCCACTTTAAACCCCAAGACTCAACCTTATTTATAGCTTGTTGTATCTTTTTCACAATAAACTCAATATTTCTACCTCTTTTCCACATCACCCTATCATCTGCAAAAAGGGACACTCCAATAGACGACTCCACATTACAAAATATTTCATTTATCATTACTGAAAATAAAACAGGACTAATAATACTGCCCTGAGGCATACCATTTTCAACATCATATGTAGAGCTAAATTCTCTTCCAATATGCACAGAAATATTTCTACCAGAAAAGAAACCCATTTTAGCAATTTCCCCCTTATACCAATGTGATGTAGTCTTATGATGAGCCCCTCTCTCCACATCATATCATATGCTTTCTCTACATCAAAGAAAACTGTAACTACACTCTCCCTATTTACCTTTGATTTTCTAATCTCGTCTTCCAATAGCAATGCTGATTCAACTGTGCTCCTACCTTTCCTAAATCCATACTGATAATTCTTCAAGAGATCTCTAGTTTCTAAAAAATACACTATCCTTTTATTTATCATTTTTTCCATCAGCTTACACACATGAGATGTTAAGGCTATAGGTCTATAGCTTTCTGCTAAACAAGGATCTTTGCCTGGTTTACAAATATGTACAATAACTGCTTCTTTCCATTGGTCTGGTAATAACCCCTCTAACCATACCTTATTGTATAATTTTAACAAAACGTCCTTGGTCTTTATACTTAGATTTCTCAACATAATATAACTTATGTCATCTTTCCCAGGAGTTATTTTACCACACTTACTTAATGCAATGTTTAACTCATTCATAGTAAACTCTGCATTGATTACACCATCATCCTCACTGACTTCTTCCAGAATATTTATATTCTTTAAAGTATAAAGTATAAAGTATATCCTGTCATCACTTTTCATTACTGGATAGCTATAACTATAACCTCTACTATTACCTGACATCCTTTTAATAGTTTTCCAAACTTGATTAACAGTAGAGTGTCTATCCAAACTAACACCTTTGCCAATATAATCTTTTAGCATCTTTAATAACTTTCCTCGCAACTGCCAAGTTTTGTTTATAATCAATAAAATTTTGAAAAAAAACATTTCCTTTCAGTACTTTAAAAGCTTTATTCCTGTTCTTTATAGCCTTAGTGCAATCAACTGTCCACCAAGGAACAATCTTTCAGCTGTGCTTACCTTTTTTCTTTCTCATTGTCTGCTTTGCTGCCTTCAAAATAGCACTGCATATAGAAAGATTAAAAGACAAGATTGTTCATATCCAGAATATCCTCGATAACATCCCCATTAACATCATTAAATCTATCCCATACTACACTATGAGCGTTAGAGTGGGAGAAGATCTAGATCTACTTTGTGGACAAAGTATCAGCTTTCCTTCTAAAAGAATAATTAATTCTTCCATATTTTCCAGAGATAATCATTTACAAGGATAATACAAGTTCCCCACTTTAATCATACCTTTCTTTGTCCAAATTTCAACAACAATAAATTCTAGATCTTTCCCTTTTCCTGCAACTCTATATTGAATACCACTCCTTACAAATATTGCACATCCTCCTCCACCTCCATTTTGTCTATCTCTACGCACACTCTCATAGACCCTAATAACAAAATCCAATGAAGGTTTAAGCCAAGTTTCTTGCACACAAATCATATCTGGCTTACTCCTACTATACTGTACATATCCTTTAAGTTCTTGACCATTAGCTATTATGCTCCTAGCATTCCACTGTAGCACTAAAAGGGTCCTTCATCTGTCCCTCCCGAATTCTCCTTTACCTCCAGCTTCTTCTTGATTTTCTCCTAAGAAATGCCCTTTATTCCCAAAAACTTTTCTGCTCCTTTAACAATAATTTTTTATCTGATACTCCTTGTCTCTCCCCTTGAACTTTTTTCATCGCTTCTGCATAGGAGATATTATTCACTGTTTTGATCTTCTCAATTTCCACCGCTCTCTTCCTGACCTCACAGCCACCATATGTAAAAGTATGTTGCCCCCCACAATTACTGCATTTAAACTGGACACCCTCAGTGCACTCCTCTACTCTATGTTCACCCCCACATTTAGAGCACCTCTGCTTCCCTCTGCACACCACTGCTACATGCCCATATCTCTGGCACTTATAACACTGAAGTGGAGGAGGGACAAACCCTCTCACCGAGTCACTCATACAACCAACTTTCACCTTCTCTGGGAGCACTGCCCCTTTAAACTCTAACAGGACTGATAGACTCTCAACTCTTTGTCTATCTACACATCTCATTAATCTCTTGATAGAACTCACCTCACTGTCAAAACACAGTTTTAGCTTCTCTAGATCTTCTCCCCAAAGAATCCCTGTAATCACTCCACAAATCATTATTTTTTTCTCCTACCACCTTTTGCTCACTCACTGCTACTTTACCCACACTTTCGATGCTCATCGCCTTCATTTTCTGCTGCTCAGACTAACAAACACTCAACAGACTCCCATCTCTTAGTACTTTCGCAAACTGCACATCTCCTAACTTTTTCTTCAACTCCTATGCCAACACTAATGGGCTAACATTCACAATTCCATCCTCTTGCCTAAACTTGATAATAACTTTAATTTCAATTTAATTCAGTTTATTTATATAGCGCCAATTCACAACAGATGTCATCTCAAGGCACTTAACAAGAAGTCATTTCAATACATTTATACAAGCATTCCAATCAGTTAAAAAGTTTCCTATTTAAGGAATCCCAGCAGATTGCGTCAGTCATTGGCGTGAGGTTGGGCAGACTTTCCAACCACAGCAATCCTTCAGCAATCTCTCATACTGAGCAAGCATGTAGCGACGGTGGAGAGGAAAAACTCCCCTTTAACAGGAAGAAACCTCCAACAGAACCAGGCTCAGTAGGAGCGGACATCTGCCATGACCGTCTGGGGGTTTGAGAAGACAGCGCAGAGACAGAAGGAACAGAAGATCTGATATAAGAGAACTCTCTATGTTACAGAAAGTAAAAAGTTGATAACAGGACACAGTGGATGTTCAGTTACTGGGAGGATCATCCCAGTCGATGCCCCCCGTCCAACAGGGCATTCCAGCCAAGCAGGATACCAGACCAGGTATATCTTCTATGGAGAGAAAAACACTGAGAGAACACAAAGTTAACAGTCGAAATAGCAGAATGTACTGTAATACAACTGGAGAGTAGTAGTAGAAAATGAAGTAGCAGAGTGAAGAAAATTGGTCAGTCTGTCCTCCAGTAGTCTAAGCCTATAGCAGCATAACTACAGAGATAGCTCAGGATGACCTTAGCCACTCTAACTATAAGCTTTATCAAAAAGGAAAGTTTTAAGCCTGGCCTTAAAAGTAAACAGAGTGTCTGCCTCACGGACTAAAGCTGGGAGCTGGTTCCACAGGAGAGGAGCCTGATAACTAAAAGATCTGCCTCCCATTCTACTTTTAGAAATCCTAGGAACTACAAGTAAACCTGCAGTCTGAGAGCGAAGTGCTCTGTTGGGAACATATGAAACAATTAGATCTCTGATGTATGATGGAGCTTGATTATTAAGGGCTTTGTATGTAAGAAGAAGGATCTTAAATTCTATTCTGGATTTAACAGGGAGCCAATGAAGGGAAGCTAAAACAGGAGAAATGTGATCTCTCTTTTTAATATTCATCAGAACTCTTGCTGCCGCATTTTGGATCAACTGAAGGCTTTTGCTGCTCTCTGACTCACCTCTTCCGAATCGTACCACTACCGGTTTCATCTGAACTATTTTCCTCCAAAGTCCTCTTACTACTCTGACTGGCACTTACCCCAGCCACCGACCTGCACTTACCCCCCGATGCCACTACAGGTCCATGTCACGTCCATGTCGTTGTCATCACCGTCCGCATGGGACCCCATCCCAATCCAGTCACAAACCAGATTATGCCAACTGTCGAAAAGTTCAATCACGTCAAGAGGTTACAATGCATCCAATGAGGCTGTCAGCAGCACTTCAGGTCCCTCAGCCCTTAGCCCACGCCTTTTACCAACCAGGTAGGAGAAGCCAAACCCCCAGGTGACTCAAACAAAGAAAATTGTATTAGCACAACATAAATCTGATTTTTGACCTTGCAGTGTTGAAATGTGTGCACTCCATATAAACATTGCAAGGTATGATAGAAAGATAAACTAATTTAATAAAGAAACCATATATTGGGTGATGAGCAAGATATTTGAAGTCGTGACTACAAAGTGTCCTCCTTAGTTGCGTTGTAATGGGATGTTTTGGACCATGTCCTGTCTTTGACAATTCCAACAGTTCCTTCCTTACTTAAAATTTTTTTTTACTTTTTTCAGAATAACAGACCAAAAATGCTGTCCTACATCTGAATAGAAAAAAATGACAAGCAGTTAAAGGTGAAGAAGATGAAAAATGACATATAATGAGCAAATGGCAGGGATCTAAGCATACTTTTGAGTGAACTACTGATCATATGTAAGGACGATGTTATTTGGTAAACTATTTTGACTGTCTGTTTAAAAAGAAAACATGTAATTTCTGTCTTGCTTTTTATTTTTAAACTGGACTCTTTGGTAAAGTTATATAAAAATGATCCTATCAAACAATGTCTAATATTTTGAATACATTTCAGTGACGTCCTGTTTAATCAGCATATCATAATTTCTTAAAACATTGTGTGAAATAAAAAGACCAGGGGAAAGAAATGGACCTCTTAATTATTTTTAACAGTTAAATGTAATGTTAAAGAGGAATTTTGCGAGTTTATCACTTAGTCAAATTTTACGTTTTTCAAAACCAAGCTGGGGCTTATTTTAAAAAGAAGAACATAAAACCCCAAAGCAAAACGATTACTGCCCTTTGTTTTCTACAAAGTCAATGACTCAATGCAATCTGCTGGGATTCCTTAAACAGAAAACTTTTAAACGGATTGGAATGTATGTATGAATGTATTGAAATGACTTTTCTTGTAAAATGCCTTGAGATGGCATCTGTTGTGAATTGGCGCTATATAAATAAACTGAATTGAATTTATCAAAATGTATGAGACTTTAACTGACTCATTTGCCTGTTATTCATGCAGTGTAAAATATTGCTTTTTATTATGGGCTGCAACGTTTAAAATGTGGCACTTCTGAGGACAAGTTAACTCAGAAAGAAGTTAATCAATCCAGGAACTGTCTGACCTGTTTGACGTGCTCCCCTCAGGCAGGAGGCCATTCGGACCAGAACCTCTCGCCATGAGAACAGTTTCTTACCCTCTGCTGTTGGACTCATGAACAATAACCCTAAGACTGTTCCCACCACCCGCTCACTTACATGACCCATATTGTGTTTTTTTTGCACCTGTCTGATTTGCACCAATCGTTACCTGCACTCATGTATATATCAATGTGTTTAGCATATTTTATTTTTATTTAAGTGTTTGTCTGTTTGTTCTTGTATGTTTGCACAAAGTACCGCAGCAATTTCCTAATGTTGTAAACCTAACCAACATTTGGCAATAAAACCCTTTCTGATTCTGATTCTGAACTGTCACTTTGGGTCAGCTGCAAGCAAGTACTTTTATCTTTCCTGCTAGCTCAGAAACACTGCATTATTATACTTGTGCACTTTAGAAAGTGATAAAAAACCGTGAGAAAAATCAGCGATTGATTGTGTTAACAAAGGAAGGAATATGCCCGTCAACATCACAGTATAAATAAGTTGCACAGATCCAAACATACTTTTAATGATCCACCTATGAAAGCTTTTAAAAGAAGCTTATAAAAACTCATAATTGGCTGGGATCAATATTTTTATCTGCATCACGTTCTAACTTATACTTCTTTTCTGCGACATATTGTAAATATTTTACATTTTCGATTTATTTAAAGAAATTCAGCAAAGAAAATCTGAGGCACAGAAGACAGTAAAAAACTGCAGGGACATTTTTATTTAAAAGTCAATGGGCATGAAACACTGACAAATTGATACACCACAGAGGATGCAGAGCCAAACAAGAAATAAAATCTGCCATGACCTGTAACAGCCCACTGAAAGGCTACTAGGCCTTTAGACATACCTTGCATTCGAAAAAGCTGAAGGATGGAAAGTCACAACTTTATTCAACACACAGCAAACAAAAGTGGGCTCATCAAAAAAAGAGTTTAATAAGTGTTGAAAGGTTGGTGTCAGGTTCATAACTTTCACTTGCCTGGAGTAAGATACTCAGAATCAATCAATAACATACAAAACATCATCCATTTTAATTCAAAGGTACCTAAACAGTTCTTATATTTCATCCTTAATGTGTGGAGATCTTTTTATATACAGTGGGACAACAACATATTTAGTCAGCTACCAATTGTGCAAGTGATCCCCCTTAAAAAGATGAGAGAGGCCTGTAATTTTCATCATAGATATTCCTCAACTATGAGAGACAAAATCAGGAAAAAAAATCCTGAAAATCACATGGTCTGATTTTTAAAGAATTTATTTGCAAATTATGGTGGAAAATAACTATTTGGTGAATAACAAAAGTTCATCTCAATAGTTTGTTATAAACCCTTTGTTGGGAATGACAGAGGCCAAACGTTTTCACAAGGTTTTCACACACTGTTGCTGATATTTTGGCCCATTCCTTCATACAGATCTCCTCTAGAGCAGTGATGTTTTGGGGCTGTCGCTGGGCAACATGGACTTTCAATTTCCTCCAAAGATTTTCTATGGGATTGAGATCTGGAGACTGACTAGGCCACTCTAGGACCTTGAAATGCTTCGTATGAAGCCTCTCTTATCTTTTTAAATGGGAGAATTTGCACAATTGGTGGCTGATTAAATACTTTGTTACCCCACAGTATAACTTGTATCAAAGATTATTAGAACCTAATCACATGGTACATGTAAAATGCAGAAGACACATCTACTCTGTAACTTTTAATGTGATGTTCTGTCCTCAATATCCAGCCGTAGGAAGTTACAAGGTTTCACAAATCAAAATGCAAAAGAGAAAAGAGAACAAAACCTGAAGAAAAACTAGATCAAACTTATCAAAATAACTGTTTAATCATTGCTCTTATTTTGACCTCAGAAGGTAACACAATAACTTTGTTGGTTCAAAGTGATGAACATCCTATACTCCATGACTCGTCTCTTACCCACTGAGGCTGTGTGAAAGCTATCATGACCAAAACATTACACTTCTGGATTAACCTAAAATTATTAAAAGTAAAAGCATTCCATAATGTAGAAGATGAGAAGGCTGGAACTTTTTTGGCATTATGTTAAGACTTGAGGGCATCCCTTCGTTTCAGAAGAATCCTCTGGAACTCTTCATCCTGGCTTGGTGAAGGTGGCGCAGCTTTTGCCTGAGGGAGAGTTTTGCTGAAATTTTCCTGGACAGGTCAAGAAATCATACAGGTGCATAAGGGCAATCTGCTGGGAAATAACTGCAAATATCCAACACAGACAAATGAGACTTTTGAATTGTAAGTTGGTTTTACTGCAACTTCTCAATTAACTGAGCATTTACTCATACTTTAATATTCAACAAGTGAATTAACTCAACCAATTAAATGTCTCCACTTCATACCTTTCCAGATGCAGAATGACTTTTATCAATTTCCTACATAAAAGACAGATGCAAAGATTTCTATGTAGAACTCAAATAAAGGTTTCCCTAACAGAAGAAAAAGGAAAGTTTAATTAGTAATACACAGCTTCAAAGTCCCATTACCATGATTCCTTTAAGTTCTTGGATGGCAGAATTAGAGGGCAGCCTCTCCATCTGATAAAAGGAAAATAGGAGAAAATGGATTTGGTAAATAAACAGCGGCCTGACACATAATGCTTATTTTACCTCATTCCGCACTAAAAGAATAAATTGCTTCTTTCACCACAAAGATACAACATTGTACTCAAGCATGAAGATGTATGCTTCCTACAAGAAGCAAATGTGTTAGCACATAAGCATTTTGAGTCATGACAATTTTTCCATCCTCATTATTTATAATGACCTTGCAGAGCAGCCCCTAATGCTATCTAATTTGACAGAGTTGTCAAGGAGGAACAAGGAGACTGAAAGAAGTCCTGACCGTACGTCATGTTTTACAAAACAAGAAGCTCTTAGATAATCCTGAACACTGATGGATTTGAGAGCACTGAACAATATATGCTCAAAACACACACACACGCACACACACGCACGTCTTGCTATCCTTGTGTTGACATTGTATTGACTTCCATTGATTTTACTATGCCTAACCCAGACACTTTCCCTAAACCTAATCATTACTGATACATGCCTAACCCTAACCTTAACCTAAACCTAATTCACACCATACCTCTAAACCTAACTAGTAGAGTTAAATAGCTTGTTAAACATTGTGGGGACCAGGCAAAATGTCCTCACAACTACAAATGTACACACAAGGGTGATGGGCTGTCAAAGGTTGGTCCTCACAAGTATAGCTATACATGTACACGCAACACACACACGCACGCACGCATGCACACACACACACACACACACACAAGAGAAAAGCAGGAGCACTTGATATCTACAGGTGGTTTACTTCAATGATTTTAGCAGCAAAGACAATTTCTGCTCCATCCGCAATCTTTAGTTTTCCTTGTCTATTTGTGATGTTTAATGTACTGTGCATTTAGTATTGTGTTTTCAAAAACTCTGAGCCAAGGATGTCACTTCTAGTGTGAAACAAAACTCATTTAAATCTAAAAACTGAGATTAAGGAACACATCATGTAACTGTTAAGTAAATGCATATGCTTCATCCTTGATGGGAAGGTTAGAACCATGTATTGGATTGCATGTTACTTTTTAACGCTTCTGTAATAAAAGCACACCAAACACTAGTTGTATAACTCCAGAAAAAATCAAAAGAAAAGGAAATGCATGAAATGTGACCTTGTTGCAGGGTATGTTAAAGTGGTTAAACAGTTGTCTGAAGGAAATTTTATTATGATTAGATGTTTTGGTCTACCCAATACTAAAGAGAAACTCACAGGGTACCATGTGAGTGCTTTTACTCTGTGGTGATATCTACATTCCTCTGTACATATAGTCCACAGTCAGTCACAATATGAGAATATGATCTCTACAGTAGTGTTTCATGTTTACTGATGTGTAGAGCAACAGCTGTCAGTAAGGTTAAAACTGTAAGGGTTAAAATTCAATTAAATTCAATTCAGTTTATTTATATAGCGCCAATTCACAACAAATGTCATCTCAAGGCACTTAACAAGAAGTCATTTCAATACATTTATACAAACATTCCAATCAGTTAAAAAGTTTCCTATTTAAGGAATCCCAGCAGATTGCGTCAGTCATTGGCGTGAGGTTGGGGCCATTGATGCAGACTTTCCAACCACAGCAATCCTTCAGCAATCCCTCATACTGAGCAAGCATGTAGCGACGGTGGAGAGGAAAAACTCCCCTTTAACAGGAAGAAACCTCCAACAGAACCAGGCTCAGTAGGAGCGGCCATCTGCCACGACCGTCTGGGGGTTTGAGAAGACAGAGCAGAAACACAGAAGGAACAGAAGATCTGATATAAGAGAACTTTCTATGTTACAGAAAGTAAAAAGTTAAAGGGGAGTTTTTCCTCTCCACCGTCGCTACATGCTTGCTCAGTATGAGGGATTGCTGAAG
This sequence comes from Valencia hispanica, assembly GCA_963556495.2. Classification (NCBI taxonomy): domain Eukaryota; kingdom Metazoa; phylum Chordata; class Actinopteri; order Cyprinodontiformes; family Valenciidae; genus Valencia; species Valencia hispanica. The sequence goes on from OY747711.1 coordinate 54,421,315, forward strand.
GATTGCTGTGGTTGGAAAGTCTGCCCAACTTCACGCCAATGACTGACGCAATCTGCTGGGATTCCTAGGAAACTTTTTAACTGATTGGAATGTTTGTATAAATGTATTGAAATGACTTCTTGTTAAGTGCCTTGAGATGACATCTGTTGTGAATTGGCGCTATATAAATAAACTGAATTGAATAGTAGAAAAGGAAGTAGCAGAGTGAAGAAAATTGGTAAGTCTGTCCTCCAGCAGTTTAAGCCTATAGCAGCATAACTACAGAGCTAGCTCAGGATGACCTAAGTCACTCTAACTATAAGCTTAATCAAAAAGGAAAGTTTTAAGCCTGGCCTTAAAAGTAAACAGAGTGTCTGCCTCACGGACTAAAGCTGGGAGCTGGTTCCACAGGAGAGGAGCCTGATAACTAAAAGATCTGCCTCCCATTCTACTTTTAGAAATCCTAGGAACTACAAGTAAACCTGTAGGCTGAGAGCGAAGTGCTCTGTTGGGAACATATGAAACAATTAAATCTCTGATGTATGATGGAGCTTGATTATTAAGGGCTTTGTATGTAAGAAGAAGGATCTGAAATTCTATTCTGGATTTAACAGGGAGCTAAAACAGGAGAAATGTGATCTCTCTTTTTAATATTCATCAGAACTCTTGCTACCGCATTTTGGATAAACTGAAGGGTTTTAATGGCATTTTGTGGACTACCTGATAATAAAGAATTACAGTAGTCCAGCCTTGAGGTAACAAATGCATGGACTAGTTTCTCAGCATCACTCCTGGACATGATGTTTCTAATTTTAGCAATATTCCGGAGGTGAAAGAAGGAAATCCTAGAAACCTGTTTAATATGGGATTTAAATGTCAAGTCTTGGTCAAAAATAAGGCCGAGGTTCTTTATGTTATTACTGGGGGCCAATTTAATGTCATCCAGATGAAGTGATTGACTAATCAGTTTCTTTTTTAGAACTTCTGGTCCAAAGACAGCAACTTTTGTCTTGTCAGAATTTAAAAGCAAAAAGTTTAAATTCATCCATGTTTTTATGTCTTCCAGACATGAATGTAATCTACCTAACTGACTGGGTTCATCAGGATTTATGGATAAATATAGTTGTGTATCATCGGCATGGCTGTGGCAATTTGTCCCATGCTGTCTAATGATTCTACCAATTGGAAGCATATATATGGTGAAAAGAATTGGTCCAAGCACAGAACCCTGTGGAACTCCACAAGTAACCCTTGAGAGTGAATATTTATCATTTAGATGAACAAACTGGAACCTGTCAGACAAATATGATTTAAACCAGCCTAGTTCTGTTCCTTTGATCCCTGCAACATGTTCAAGCCTTTCTAAAAGAATATTATGATCGACTGTGTCAAAAGCAGCACTGAGATCTAACAAAACCAGAACAGACAACAGTCCATTATCTGAGGCCATGATAATATCATTAGTAACTTCACCAGTGCTGTTTCAGTGCTATGATGAGCTCTAAAACCTGACTGAAACTCTTCAAACAGCTCGTTACTGTTTAGATGCTCACAGACTTGATTAGCAACAATTTTCTCAAGGATTTTGGAAAAGAAAGGAAGGTTAGATATAGGTCTGTAATCCACTAAGTCATCTTGATCAAGGGAGGGTTTCTTGAGTAAAAGTTTAATTACAGCTATTTTAAATTCTTGTGGTAAGTATCCGTTTACTAAGGATAGATTCATCATATCCAAAATGGGGCCAGGGACCAAATGGAACACTTCTTTAAATAATTTGGTTGGGATATGGGTCCAATATACAAGTTGAAGGTTTAGATGAGGCTAATATTTTTGATAATTCCGAAAGCTCGACTGAATCAAAACAGCCTAAGCACAAATGAGGTTCTACAGTTCTTTCCGATGCTGCCTCATTTGCTGAGGAAGAAGTAATCATGTTTGGAAGGATGCCAATGATTTTATTTTTAATAGAATTAGTTTAATTTATGAAGAATCACATAAAATCATCACCGCTAAGAGCCGGGGGAATAGCTGGCTCAACAGAGCTATGACTCTGTGTAAGTTTGGCAACTGTACTAAAAAGAAACCTAGGATTGTTTTTATTCGCCTCTATTAATGAATATACAGCAGTAGACTGTTATTCCAGGTTAAATAGGAATCCTCTAGATGTGTAGAGCGCCATTTTCTCTCCAACTTCCTAGTATTCTGCTTTAAAGTATGTAAATCTGCGTTAAACCAAGGAGTCAGCCTCCTATGGTTAGCCACTTTCTTTTTTAAGGGGGCTACACTATCTAATGCCAAACGCAATGAGGATGTAACGCTGTGAACCAGACCATCTATTTCTGAAGGGTTAGAGATAGAATTGCTGCCATCCACTGTGTTACTCTGAGACACTGAGGAAAGTAAGAATGGAACAGATTCTTTAAAAATTGTTACAGCATTGTCTGATAAAGTTTTACTATAATGAAATTTTCTTTCAGATTTAAGATGGTCAGTTAAAGTAAATTCAAAAATTATTAAGAAGTGGTCAGACAGGACCGGGTTATGTGAGTGGACTGTTATTTCCTCACACTCAATACCGTATGTCAGTACAAGGTCCAAAGTGTGTTTGCCCGAGTAGGTCGATCCCTGTACTTTTTGAGTAAAGCCAATTGAGTCTAAAATAGCACTAAAGGCTGCATTTAGGCTATCACTTTCAGTATCCACATGAATATTGAAGTCCCCCACTATAATGACCATATCAGTATTTAATACTAAATCAGATAAAAAATGTGAGATCTGATCCAAGAATTGAGAGTAAGGGCCTGGTGGACGATACAAAACCACAAACAAAAATGGTCTTAATGTTTTGCAACTTGGATGAGGAAAATTAAGGGTTAGATGTTCAAAAGAACTGTAGCTATCAATTGGTCTGGGACTAATTAGTAAATCAGAACGAAAAACGGTTGCAACTCCTCCTCCTTGCCCAGAATTTCTAGGAATCTGAAAATTTAAATGACTGGAAGGAGTTGACTCATTTATACTGACATAATCCTCCTGCTGCAACCAGGTTTCTGTGAGACAAAGCAAATCAATGTGATTATCACCAATCAAGTCATTTACTAACAAAGTCTTGAGGAGAGAGATCTTATGTTTAATAAACCACATTTAATAGATTTATTTTTCTGTTCAGTCAAAGTCGTATTTATCTTTATGAGATTTCCACAATTTGCTTTTGTTGGCTTAACTTTTAATCTCACTGTCTTATCTGTTCTGCTTTACTTTTCTCATATTTGAATTTGAATATTTGAATTTTAAAAAGGCAGATATATTTGTATAGCACACTTTCAGCAACAAGGCAAGTGAATGTGCTTTGGGTGATTACGTGAAAAATAAAAGCAGCAATAAAACAACAATTAAAACCAAAAAACACAACATCGAAGACATAAAGTACATTAAAACAAACTACTGTTATGACATTACAGCTATTATTAATCAATAAATCAAAAGCAGCTATAAATAGATGGGGTTTTATCTTTGATTTTAAGGGGGGGTATTATGCTTCTTCCAGGCACATATTACCCTTCTATAGCACACTCAAACACGAAGTCAAACCACCTCTTACGAACCATGTCATCGTCTGGAAACTTAAAAAGAGGCATGTTTCCTTGGCATCCAAATAAGCATTTACGCCACTTTGACATATTTTGCTTGAAAAAATGCGGACCAAAAGAGCAGCAAAAAATAAATCCCACAAAAGACGTGCAGCTGCAGCTGGTGTGTTATAATTACTGCACCTGGGACTCTGCCGGAGTTGTGTTAGGTGGGGAGGGGTGGGGGAGCTCTGCAGGGGCAAGGCTCTCGGCTGAGTACGTAAGGTCGGAGGAGGAGATGGGTGGAAAAGGCGGGTATAAGTGGGAGCAGGCGTTTCAGCAACCCCGAGAACCAGCAGAGACTCAAAGATTACTTGATAACTCCTGATGGCTGCATACGATGCCTTGGGGGGGTTGCACTGGCGGACATGGGTTACTGGCCTGGTGTCCGTGCTGCGCATGGGTAGGGTCTGGGGTGGGCCTGGGGATTCGGGGCTCGGGGGCCTGGGTGTCTAGTGTCTTTTGTGTTTTGAGAGTAGAGCGAATGTCAGGGTGGGTTTAGTTCCCCTTCTGGGATGGGGCTGGGGGGACTGCCTTGGGCTCCGTGGGGCTTTGTGGTGCTGTGGCCGTGGGCCCCGGGTCGAACGTGCCATGGCCTCCCTCCCCTGGTGGATCCCGGTGAACAGCGGTGCCTATTGGGGTCAGTAGGGGAGCTGGCTCCCTGGGAAGACAATTTGTCTCCCAGTCCTTCCCTCCCCATCCCTGGACACCTCTGTCCACCCGCTCCATCACTTTACCACTCATATAGGGTCTTGGGGCATGGGCACATCACTGGGGTGCAAGGAGGGGCTTCCCTCCTCGCTATCCCGTGGCGTCCTGCGTCCCAATTTTAATATACAACTTAGACACTCCCACTTATAACATTCTCACGCGACACACATGTAGGGACTTTGGGGTGGGCACACTTTTCAGCATCCAGAGGGAGAGCGGTTCAATCAGCTTCACCTCTGGTGCCTGTGCCTACTGTTAAACCACATACAGACACTGAGGGCTGGGGGTGGGGTTTGGGGGATGTGTGGCTGCCTTCCCCACATCCCACCCCTCTGTTTTAAATGCACATTATTACAACACGCATCAACACCATACTCGAGCGGGAGGATAGAGGATAGAGGCTAGGGGTCTTCTTACACCCCTGTTCGCTACCGGCCATCAGGGGTTGGGGTCCGGAGGAGGAACAGGTGGTCTGGTCGGGGTCCTGGGCTGTCGGGATACTTCGCCACTGTGGGGCCCTTGGCGGTCTGCTTGTCTCCGTCCTAGAACGTAGGGGGTCCATCTCCCGGGTCCGGGGGCTGGTGGCTCTACTGGGGCATCGGTACCTGGACCTGGGAGCATAAAGTGTGTATGGGGTGTGTGAGTGAGGGTACAGCGTCATTTTTTTGGGTGTCTTGGTGAGTCAGTGAGAATGTATGGGTTTAAGAGGGAGGGAACGTATGACTGTGTCTGTATGTCTTTGTCTACCTGTCAGGTTGGATCTTGGTCTGCCCTCACGCCTGGCGCACCTCAGGCCTTACATTTAATGGGGGGCCTATTTCCCTCCCCGCCGGCGACGGATGCCCATACCTACTGGTGCGTCGGTGGTCAATCCGGTTCGGACCTGCTGCGTGCCTGGCCGGGCCTGGGGGGGCGGTATGTCGGTCGACCAATGAGCTGGGCCGATATCTTCCTCTGGTTGGTTGGGGCACCTCTTTTAGGGGTGCCAGGTTTGGGATTGTTTGGTGGTGCCTGCTCGGTGGCTCGGCTGGACACGGATCCGGCGTCTCTGCTCGTTCGATCACCTGTTCTGTGCGCACCGTGGGTGGTCGGTTCATTGGCGGGTTGGACCGGCCCTGGCCTTTGTTGGATACCTGGTCTCGGCGCTCTGCGTTGCGCAGGATCAGGACTCGGGAGCTGGTACAAGTTGGTGTCCAGGTGCTGGCTGAGCTTGGCCTGGGGATGCTATCCATCCGCTGTGGCTACCGGTGGGGCGCCCCAACGTGGGGCAGGGGTGGGGCGCTGGGATGTTGGCGGTGGGGATTGGCCCGGGGTGGTGGTGGCGCGTGGCGGCCGGCCACGGCCCCTGCGGTGCCGGGGGCCCCACGTCGGGCGTTCCCTTGTCGGGTGTCTGCTGGGGGATGGGGCGCCCCTGGGCCCCGGCTCTCCCGGTCCATGGACCGGCCCACCCTGGCACGGCTGGTTGCCGGCGGGGCCCGTGGGCTCGTCGTTGCTACCCCCTGGCCCCTGCGTGGTGGTCGCTGGATGTTCCCCTGGGGTTCTCCTTTGCTCCTCTCTTGGGGGATGCGGTCGGCCCCACCCGGGTCCGCCTGGGGCTCTGGGGGTCCTTTGGACGTATTGACTCTGATCTCCTTCATGTCTGCATCGATTCCTGGGAGACGGATTGATGCCTGCTCACACCAGCTATCGAACACTCTTATGGAGAAACCTTATATGCACCAGCATGCTAACTCACACACATAGATGTGGGGTCTCTGGTGTTTACAGATATATTCTTGGGCTGAGGTTATCATTACTAGAGCTTGATTAATCGGTATAATGAGTTTTTCTGTGACATTGTTGTTGTATTTTTATATCAATTTTTGTGTGATGTGGTTGTGTAGTTCTTAGTTCACAATGTAAGGATTGTTTTGTCAATGTTCCTTTTTCGTGTTTTGTTTTTTCCCCTCTCTCTGCCGTCCTGTGGGTACGGAGGCAGACTTCAATGTTTTCCTGTGTTTTCTTTGTTCCCTTTCCTCTCTTTTATTTTCAACTTACCCTCTCTCATGACATTTTGTTTCCTACCTCTCTTTTTCATCTTCTTTCTTTCTTCCCCTTAATTTTCCGTCTACGTGTCCATAATATCAGGAAATAAAAACCCCAGCAATTCATAATAAAGATTTTTCACACATATATCAAGTGGAGTACTACATCAAATCAAACTTTATTTATAAAGCGCTTTTCATACAAGAAGTTGCATCACAAAGTGCTTTACAGATTAAAATGACCCCACATAAAACCACCTTCCCTTCCCTCCCCCACAGATTTAAAAGCATGGTCACAGTTATACCCCCCTCCCCCCAACCCATCTACCATGCACACACACAGTTAAAAGAAAAAGTTAAAAGGACATTGGGCCGAGTGTAGATGAACCATGCAAGGAAACGCCATCAGAGGAGCCATCTGCCCCGGCAGCAGTAGGTTAACAGCAGCAGCCGAGGCACCGACACAGGGCACCCAGTGGAGGCAAATGCCAAGACCCCCACCTCCACCCAAGCTCCACCTGGAGAGAACCCAGGCAGCTACAGCGGACCACCGCTCCCGGGGCAGAGGGCTCCCACAGAGGAAACACTAGAACTGGGATTAAGATAAATTAAAGTATAAAAAGAAACGGTAAATTAATGTGCTAAGATTGAAAAGTAAAACTGATAAAAATATAATCATATAAAACATCCAGAGCAATTAAACAAACAGTGATAAATAATGATCAGTTAAAAGCTAAGCTAAAAAGGTGAGTCTTGAGACTGCTCTTAAAAACATGAACGTTCTCTGCAGCCCTGAGGTCCTCTGGCAGCCTGTTCCAGAGGTGAGGGCCATAAAACTGGAAAGACGCCTCGCCATGCGTGTGTGTCCTGACTTTTGGGGTGACAAGGAGACGGCTGCCAGAGGAGCGCAGAGACCGCGAAGGTTTATATGGTAAAAGCAGTTCAGAGAGATAAGAAGGCCCAAGACCATTAAGACACTTAAAAACCTTTAAAAGAACCTTAAAGTCGATCCTGAAATGTACGGGGAGCCAATGCAATGATTTTAAGACCGGTGTAATGTGCTCCCGCCTCCTGGTCTTCGTCAGGACACGTGCTGCTGAATTTTGTAGTAGTTGTAAACCTGATATACTCTTTTTGGGAAGACCAGAAAGCAGGGCACTACAGTAATCAATTCAACTGGAGATAAAAGCATGCATCAATGTCTCCGTATTGGCCCGAGAGAGATTGGGGCAGACTCTGGCGATGTTCTTTAGTTGATAAAAACCTATTTTAGTGATATTTTTTATGTGAGGAATAAAAGTCAGCTCAGAGTCAAAAATCACGCCCAGGTTCTTCACTTGTAAAGAGGGATTAAAAGACAGTGATTGTAGTTTTGGTAAAAGTTTCTCTCTCTGAGCCTCAGGACCGATGACTAAAACTTCAGTTTTGTCCTGGTTGAGCTGGAGAAAGTTTTCTGCCATCCAGGATTTAATGTCTAAAATGCAGTTAAAAAGTGCATCCATTGGCCGTGTGTCATCGGGAGACATGGAGATGTATAACTGTGTATCATCAGCATAACTGTGAAAGTTAACTCCATGTCTCCTGATGACGCTGCCAAGAGGGAGCATATAAAGGTTAAAAAGCACTGGTGCTAAAATTGAACCCTGGGGCACACCACATGTAATCCTATGGACCCTAGAGGAGCAGGTATCTAAACTTACCATAAAAGTCCTGTCTGTGAGATAGGATGTAAACCATTTGTGAACATCACCAGAGAGGCCGATCTGTTTTAAACGGGTTAAAAGAATAGTGTGGTCTACTGTATCAAAGGCAGCGCTTAGATCCAGTAGAACCAACACTGTCACCTTCTGAGCGTCATAATTTATTCTAAAATCATTTAAAATCTTCAGAAGGGCCGTCTCTGTGCTGTGGTTCACCCTAAAACCAGACTGAAATTTCTCCAGGACATTGTGCTCATTAATAAAATCATTAAATTGAATTAAAACAAGCTTTTCTAAAACCTTGCTTAAAATGGTAAGTTAGATACTGGTCTAAAATTATTAAAATCATTAAAATCTAAATTGCTCTTCTTCAGCAGGGGCTTCACTTCCGCCCCTTTAAAGGTGGCAGGAAAGACCCCCGTCTGAAGGGAGCAATTCACCATGGTTAAAATCTCATCCCCTAAAAGATTCATAAAATGGCTTAAAAAATTAAGTGGGAATCGGGTCCAAAACACATGTGGTGGGCCTCACTGAGGAGAAAACTTTATAAAGAGTCCCAGCTTCTACCAGGACAAAACTGTCCAGCGTTTCCTCTGGTAGAGACACACATTTGTCTAAAACCATGTTACACTGAGAAGATAAAATATTACATCTGATGGTGTCTACCTTCCCTCTGAAGTGGTCTGCGAACTCCTCACAAAGATTGTTTGAGGGGGTTTTCTGAAATGCATTAGTAGCTCTGTTAAAAAGTTTATCAATGGTGGAAAAAAGGATTTTAGGATTATTTTTATTGTCTGATATGATTTTTGCAAAGTAAGCATTTCTTGAATTTCTTACAGCATTATTATAGGATTTGAGAAGTTCTGTGTATAATTGATGGTTTATCGTGGTTTTATTTTTTCTCCATTTTCTCTCTGCCGCCCTGCAGTCCCTCTTTGGTTTTTAAGATTGTTATTTCTCCATGGCGCTGCAAGTTTTGAATGTGAGCGTTTCACTCTAAGTGGAGCCAGCAGGTCAAGAGCGGACTGAAGTCTTCTGTTAAAATCACTGGCGATAAAATCACAGGGGGCAGGTAAGAGAGTAGGAGGAAACTTTTGGAAAACTTCTAGAAAACCTGCAGCCACTTCAGGGGTTAGATGGCGCTTCCTGACAGTTCTCACAGAGGTCTCCTGCTGGATAAAACTGGTGACGTTAAAAAACACGCAGTAATGGTCAGAGACAGCCAAGTCAACAATAGAGGACACACGGGTGGACAGTCCAGGGTGTGTCCTCTGTTGTGAGTTAGCTGCATGACATGCTGACTAAAATCCATATAATTCAAAATATTTAAAAATTCTGTTGATAAAGGGTCTAGAAGGTTATCCATGTGTAGATTAAAATCACCAGCTAAAATTATCCTTTCAAAGGAGTTGTACAAAATTGATAAAAACTCTTGAATAAAAAGTGCACTCTTTTTAGGAGGCCTGTAAACTGTGACACATAAAATCTGAGGAGTGCTAAAAACAGTTGCATTATATTCAAAAGTACTAAAATTATCAAATAAAACAGGTTTGGCAGAAAGCGTTGATGAACTAATAAAAGCAGTTCCGCCTCCCCTTTTGCAACTCCTCGTGGAATAAGTGAAGTTAAAATTTGGTGGGGAGGCCTCTGTAACAACAACAGGGGCATCTGTACTCAGCCATGTTTCTGTTAAAAATAAACAATGTATATTATGATCTAAAATTAGGTCATTTATTATAAAAGTTTTATTCAGCAGAGAGGGGACATTTAAAAGTGCCATATTAATAGTGGTTGGAGATGGAGTGACTGTATGATTTACTGGGGGTAGGACTTTTGGTAACTGTTTGAGATCATTGGAGTTGCATTTGCTACGTTTTTTATTATTTGTCCGCTCTCTGTTGATAATAACGGGTATAGATGATTTAGGGCAAGGTCCAAGTCCGATATGTGAATTACTGTTAAAATCAGAACTGAGTTCATAGGAGCAGGGACCAGCTACACATCAGGATGTGGCAGAAGGGGCATGGAGGGCAGGTGCAGCTGGGGCTGGTGTGGTAGACAGGGGGGGGGGGCGAGGGCATGCCAGGCTCATTGACAGCATGCGGGCACCCTGTCTATTAAGATGTAGTCCATCTGGACCAAACAATTGACTCTTGCCCCAGAAAATTTTTAAATTGTCCATAAAACCAATATTTTGCATCACGGTGGCAGAGGAAAGCCAGGTGTTAAGAGATAAAAGTCTGCTAAAACGACCAATACCTCTACCAACAGTGGGGGTGGGGCAAGAAATAAAAACAGACACATGTGTGTATTTTAAAAGATTAAACAAATTAATAAAATCCAGCTTCAGGAGCTCAGATTGCTGTTTAGGAATGTCATTGGTTCCAGCGTGAATAATAACTCTACTCACAGATGGGTGATGTTGGACATGGTCCAGGATCTGTTCAGTAATGTCCTTTACGGTGGCTCCAGGTAAACCCAGTGTTACGGCTCCTCTCATCCTTACATTCCTGATAATAGAGTCTCCAATGATAAGCGTGGTGGGCGGCTGGTCAACAAGTTGATGCTGGGCAGAGGATCTTTCACTGTCCAGGACCTGCTGGATGTTGGGCGGATTAGCTTCCCCAGGACTGCAGTGATGTGTAGTCTGCGCCGAGGGCTCGTTCCGTGGGTTCGGGGTGTAGTGGAGCACTCCTCAGCGAGTCCTGGGTTTAGCGCGACGTGGAGGGCTGCGGGAGCCCGGCTGCTGCTCCAACTGCTGGGAGGGGATGGGCGGCAGTCCTGCGGAGCTGCGGTGTTTCAGGGGCGGCCGGAGGGACAGTCAGAGGAGGAAACTCGTGCTCCAAGGCACCGAAGCGGTTTGACAATGGTAGGCCGGGTGAAGGAGAGCGGTGGCGGCTGCTCCGGGCCCCCCCACCGCGGCCGGGCCCGATCATGGACCAGGAACCCTGAAGCACAGGTGTTGAGCTGATGGGGGCTTTTGGCTTAGCCCCCAGATGGGTCAGCCGTCCTCCTCTGCAGTTGTTGTTGCTCCTCCGGCGTTCAGCAGTCCGAGTCCAGCGATGGATTCCCCCTCCGCAGCTTCACCGGGCTGGCAGGGAATTGTGTCTGCCAGCTGAGCACTGTTTGGCGGCTGCGAAAGTCCGGCCGAAGATAATGTACACGTCGCGCTCCTGGTCCTGGATTTGATGGAGCGTGGAGATCCTCTGCTCCAGCTCCAGAACTTTTTGTGTTAATTTAAAACAGCCATCACATCCGGGGGTGTGATAGTAAAAGCTGTACTGCTCCGCTTGTGAAAGTCAATCTGTTGGGCTTCTACTTGGTACTCAGACACCAATTCTGATCTCCACACTGCAAAAGAGGACACGTAAAAAAAAAATAAAAATAAAAAAAAAAAAAATATATATATATATATATATATATATATATATATATATATATATATATATATATATATATATATATATTTTTTTTTTTTGTGTGTGTCTATTTTAATGTCACTTTCATGTTGCTCCAGAGCGTACATGGGGATATGATTCGAGGGAGGGGGGTATAAATGTTTAACTTGTGTGTTTATAGGGGGCAGGGAGGGGGGGCTAATGTGGGGCTAATTTAAAATTTTTATTTTGTAAATCACTGAGCTGCATTTCACTGTATGAAAGGTGCTTAAGAAATAACGTTAACTAATTTATTAACAGTTTTATTATTAAAAATTGCTTTTAACATAACCATAAACCCAAGTTGGAACAATTTAAAAATGTTGAATGAAATTTAAAAAAATAATAATTTGTACAGGACACAAAAATAATTAGAGAAGGAAAAATTGTGTGGCTCATTTGATATTTATAAACATACAGGAGGAACCTGAATAAATGTTTCCTGGACCATTCTTTAAACTTTAATAGAATAAACAGGAAGTATCTGACAGACATGCTGGATCTACTGAAGAAAAATCAGAGATTTGGATGAGGAGCTGCAACTGAGACCTGTGGCTTGTCTTAACTGGTTGACAAGTGGAACATCATACAGGGTGGTCTGCAGAGAGTGCTCTGGGTAGCTTCATTGTAGTGTCCACTGCATTGTCCATCAACAAGCTCTGGAATGTATGCATATGTAAACTCAGCAAAAAAAGAAAACGACTTTCAACTGTTTTTACTTTCAGTAAACTTAATGTGTGTAAATATCTGTATGAACACTAAAAGAGTCAACACCATAAGACCTAAACTAAAAATGTTTCACAGACATGTGACTAACAGAAATAGAATAATGTGTCATTGAATGAAGGGAGGCTCAAAATCAAAAGTACCAGTCAGTATCTGGTGTGGCCACCAGCTGCTTGAAGTACTGCAGTGCATCTCCTCCTCATGGACTGGACCAGATTTGTCAGTTCTTGCTGTGAGATGTTACCCCACTCTTCCACCAAGGCACTTGCAAGTTCCTGGACATTTCTGGGGGGAATGGCCCTAGCCCTCACCCTGCGATCCAACAGGTCCCAGACGTGCTCATTGGGATTGAGATCCAGGCTCTTCGCTGGCCATGGCAGAACACTGACATTGCTGTCATGCAGAAACTGACGCACAAAACGAGCAGTATGGCTGGTGGCATTGTCCTGCTGGAGGATCATGTCCAGGTGAGCATGTATAAAGGGTACCACATGAGGGAGGAGGATGTCTTCACTGTACCGCAAGGCATTCAGATTGCCTGCAATGACAACAAGCTCAGTCCGATGGTGATGTGATATACCACCCGATTAACATGAATCTGTCCATCACCCCTGGTGAAACAAAACCGTGACTCATCAGTGAAGAGCACTTTTTGCCACTCCTGTCTGGTCCAGCGAAGGTGGGTTTGTGTCCATAGGTGGCATTGTTGCTGGTGATGTCTGGTAAGGACCTGCCTTACAACAGGCCTACAAGCCCTCAGCCCAGCCTCTCTCAGCCTATTGCGGACAGTCTGAGCACTGATGGAGGGATTGTGTGTTCCTGGTGTGACTCGGGCAGTTGTTGTGGCCATCCTGTACCTGTCACGCAGGTGTGATATTCGGATGTACCGATCCTGTGCAGGAGTTGTTACACGTGGTCTTCACCTGCGAAGATGATCAGCTGTCCTTCCTGTCTCCCTGTAGCACTGTCTTAGGCGCCTCGCAGTGCGGACATGGCAATTTATTGCCCTAGCCACATCAGCAGTCCTCATGCCTCCCTGCAGCATGCCTAATGCACGTTCTCGCAGATGAGGAGGGACCCTGGGCATCTTTCTTTGGGTGTTTTTCACAGTCTGTAGACAAGTCTCTTTAGTGTCCAGCGTTTTTAGACCTGTGACCTTAAATGCCTACTTTCTGTAAGCTGTTATGGTCTTAACGACCATTCCACAGGTGCATGTTAATTAATTGATTAGGGTTCATTGAACATGCATGGAAAACATTGTTTAAACCCTTTACAATGAAGATCTGTAAAGTTATTTGGATTTTCACAACATTATTGTTGAAATACACAGTCCTGAAAAAGGGACGTTTCTTTTTTTGCAGAGTTTATCAGTTTATCGGTGTGTCAGTCGGTCGATGCGCTTGGCCGATATCTTCCTTTGGTTGGTTGGGGCACCTCTTTTAGGGGTGCCAGGTTTGGGATTGTTGGGTGGTGCCTGCTCGGTGGCTCGGCAGGATACGGATCCAGCGTCTCTGCTCGTTGAATCACCTGTTCTTTGCGCACTGTGCGTGGTTGGTTCATTGGCGGGTTGGACCGGCCCTGGCCTTTGTTGGATGCCTGGTCTCAGCGCACTGCGTTGCGTAAGATCAGGACTCAGGAGCTAGTACAACTTGGTGTCCAGGTGCTGGCTGAGCTCGGCCTGGGGATGCCGTCCATCCACTGCGGCTATCGGTGGGGTGCCCTGACTTGGGGCAGGGGTGGGGCGCTGGGATGTTGGCGGGGGGGATTGGCTTGCAGTGCCGGGGCCCCTCATCGGTCGGTCCCTTGTCGGGTCCCTGCTGGGGGGTGGGGCGCCCCTGGGCCCCGGCTCTCCCGGTCCATGGACTGGCCTGGTTGTCGGCGGGGCCCGTGAGCTCGTCACTGCTGCCCCCTGGGCCCCTGCATAGTAGCCGCTGGACGTTCCCCTGGGGTTCTCCTTTGCTCCTCTCTTGGGGGATGCGGTCGGCCCCACCCGGGTTCGCCTAGGGCTCTGGGGGTCCTTTGGGGTCTTGGCTCCGATCTCCTTCATGTCTGCATCGATTCCTGGGAGATGGATTGATCCATGCTCACACCAGCTATCGAACACTCTTATGGAGAAACCTTATATGCACCAGCATGCTCACACACACACATAGATGTGGGGTCTCTGGTGTTTACAGATATATTCTTGGGCTGAGGTTATCATTACTAGAGCTTGATTAATCGGTATAATGAGTTTTTCTGTGACATTGTTGTTGTATTTTTATATCAATTTTTGTGTGATGTGGTTGTTTAGTTCTTAGTTCACGATGTTTGGTGTGTTTTGTCGATGTTCCTTTTTCCTTTTTTGTTTTGTTTTGTTTTTTCCCCTCTCTCTGCCGTCCTTTGGGTATTGGAGGCAGACTTCAATGTTTTCCTGTGTTTTCTTTGTTCCTCTTCCTCTCTTGTATTTTCAACTCATCCTCTCTCATGACTTTTTGTTTCCTACCTCTCTTCTTCATCTTCTTTCTTTCTTCCCCTTTCTTCGACCCTAACATCAGAAAATAAAACCCCCAGCAATTCATAATAAAGATTTTCACACAAATATCAAGTGGAGTACTATAGAAAAAGCTGTACTGCTCCGCTTGTGGAAGTAAATCTGTTGGGGTTCTACTTGGTACTCGGATACAAATTCTGAGCGCCACACTGCCAAGCAGGACACGTTAAAAATAAATAAATAGGAAACTTTTTAACTGATTGGAAAGTTTGTATAAATGTATTGAAATTACTTCTTGTTAAATGCCTTGAGATGACATCTATTGTGAATTGGCGCTATATTAATAAACTGAATTGAAATTTTGACTGACCCTGCGAACCCATGCAGAAGCTAGCAAGCCTGCCTACTGTTCCGCTATTTTACCATTATTTTCCCGCTGATGTATAGTAAATAGAGAAGGGAGACTATCTTTTCAAAGGCTACATCGACAGCTGCCATCTTGCAAACAGACCGTCAGGCACTACTTCCTCCCACTAGTTGTATATTTCCGGCTTGACGCATGTCAAAATCAGTCAAAATATAACATTTAGACGTGCGTCCAAAGTGAATTGGACGCGCGTCAAGGTGCAAATTTTCAAGCGTCAAACTTTTGCGTGCGGCGCGTTTCTGACGCTTTGGTGTGAACACACCGTTGGGGTCCTTGACCTGGAGAGCCAGATACTCAAAAGAGTCAAATGTGCCCAGGAATATCCTTTCAAAGTTTATTGAAATATGAAAAAATGTGGCTACACCTGCGCTACATCCGATTAAGAGTTTTTGTAGCAAACAACTCCACAAAAATGCAACACAGGAGAACTTCAGCTTTCTAGTAATTTTATAGTATAGTATTATAGTATAGTAAAATTGTAGTTTTAATGAATGAATGAATGCATCTGTGATGTTACAGAAAAATGAGCAGACCTGTTGTCATGTCTGTTCACCTGACAGCCCACTGTGTGACATGGTTACATCTTTATTTCCATGTGTGAATGTTTCTGTTTGATGCTGTTCAGACCTGGTTTTAATCTGTGACCTGACTGATCCAGAGAGATGTCTCTGGATCAGTCAGGTCACAGATTAAAACCAGGTCTGAACGTGGCCTGAGGCTTATACTTTGGACTCTTGTTATTAGTTGGGAAATAAACCCTATGTTTTGTCTGTTCAACCTCCCTGTGTTGGTCTTTGCATTTAAGTGCTTTCATGGACGCACAACAAATGCCAAAAAAACAGATCCATATAGACTTTATAACCTAAATTTAAAAACAATTCATAATTAAAGCATAAAGGCCTGGTAAATGAGAGGTTGTTGTTACCTTTTCGTTCTCTTCTGTTTGTTGACTGGTTGACTGGTCGAAGTTGAACTCCTTTCTTAATTCTCTGCATCATTTCCTCTACAGCCTGTTGCCTAATATCTCTTTTAGAGTGAGAGATGAGCATCGGAGTCAGATTACAACACCAAGAGTTAAACATTGCAAATGTGTAGCTCTCACTCAATATATGGACACTAAAACGATTACGTCTTCCTCAGTAAATGAGGCAGCATTGGAAAGAACTGTAGAACCTCATTTTTGCTTAGGCTGTTTTGATCCAGTCGAGCTTTCGGAATTATTTGTATTTGTATTTATTTATTTATTTATTTGCACCGTAATAAAAAACCCTATATGGGCTTATAAAAAGCTCCTCCCCAAGATATATACAAACATTCAAAAGATAAATCAACAACAACAATAAGTGAAAGCAACAACTAATAACAAAAAAAAAAAAACACTATAAGTGCCATTTTATAGCACACACTCAAAGAAGTCCGAAATAAGAACATGGGTGTCTATAAATGTAAAATAATTGTATTTGATTGAGTTAGTGTATGGGCATGTAAAGAGATAATGATCCAATGACAACTATACTGGGAAAAAAACTGTTAGGAGTCTTGATTTAACAGGTAAGCTTTCAGTCTTAACTTAAAAGTATTGAGGGATGAAGATAATTTAACTACATGAAGATGAGAATTCCAAAGTAGGGAACCTCTGTAAACAAAAGAAAACTGAGTATGTTTAGTGCGGCAAAAAGGGGGATAAGGTTTATCAGTGTGTCTTGTGTTATAAGAATGGACCTGAGAGTTAACTGTAAAGAATTCATGAAAGGATTTGGGCAGCAAATGGGAAAGATGAATATATTTATAAATAAATATGCATGATTCAAGTATATTAATATCGTAGACTGACATTATGTGAAGATTTTTAAACAGAGGGGGAGATGAAGACAAATAATTAGAGAAGGTGGTTAGACACAAGTCCATTATCTGAGGCCATGAGAATATCATCAGTAACTTTCACCAGTGCTGTTTCAGTACTATGATGAGCTCTAAAACCTGACTGAAACTCTTCAAACAGCTCGTTACTGTTTAGATGCTCACAGACTTGATTAGCAACTATTTTCTGAAGGACATTGGATAAGAAAGAAAACTCCATCTTTGGTCAGGCTCTTCGGCCTGGGACTCCTCCTGACGAGCCTCTACCTGGTGCCGAAGACCGTGGACCCCAGCCCCATGTCTTTGTGGCTGATGAGGCGTTCCCGCTGCGGAGGGAGCTCATGAGGCCTTTCCCTGGACACCTCCTTCCTTTAGAGAGGAGAGTTTTCAACTATCGCCTCTCCAGGGCCCGGCTAGTAGTGGAGAGTGCCTTTGGCATCCTCACCTCACAGTGGAGGTTGTATAGGCGCTCCATGGAGCTCCATCCTGAAGTTGTGGAGAAGTATGTGAAGGCGACGTGTGTTCTCCACAATTTCTTGCGCCATTTGGATGAGAGAGGGGCACCTGCTGTGAGGGGTTTCTCAAAGTCCTTCGCCGAGCAAAGTAATATTCTTTCTTGACATTAGATATGTTAAACAAGTTAGCAGTAGCATCAAACCAGAGTTGTACTGAACCACATATATGCTGTGAAGTTTCAACATTTTATTACGTTTTTAATACGGTCTAAAATGAAGATTTAGGTGCACAATCTAATCTGGTGTTTTTGTCTAATTTATAAAATAATTTTTGTGATGTTGAATTTGGCTGTAATGAGAGAAATTTTCATAACTCCTTGTATGACAACTGATTTAGCAGTAATCACAGTTTAGAGTCTGTTATATGTGAATGTCTGATGTTAGCAAATTTAGCCAAGAATGGCTCTCCCAATAAAAGCACACACTAATATGCAATTTGCCATTCAAAAGTTTTTCAAGGAGAGGGTCAAAGAGATGAGAACAACTAATTTATTTCAGCAAAAATGCTGCCCATTCGCAAAAAAAGATGTGAATATTTAATTTTCTAAAATGAAACATTCAATGGTGTTCACAATTGAATATTTGTTACAAAGATGTCTTTTAAAAATGTTACATAAAAACTATTTTGTGTAAAAGTAATAGCAAAATATTTTCTTTCAGTGCTTAAAATGAAGCTATTATTCAGGAGTCAGAGCAGAAGATCCTTGGCTGGTACCTATTCAATCTCGTATGTAATTTTAAAATACTCTGTGCATGGTGCTCAATTCAGACCTCACATTTTCAATCACTATTTGACAAAATAAGAAAGCAGCTTAACCTGTTTAGTCAACATGGATGTCTAACCTGCTTCGACAAGTCAAGGCTTCAATTTAAATTCACAAATTAAAGAATTTAACATGTTAACTGAGAAAGTCAAAGATGTAGACTTTGAGAAGGATGGCATCATAAACCTTTTTAAATGATGCATTTGTCCAAATAAGTCATTTTGATTTTCAAACCTAGGGTGTAAATAAAAAAATATCCTAAAGTATTTAAACTAGTTCTGCAAAACAGAATAAAATGAATTTTCCACCCATGTTCGAAAATGTATTTCATGATGTGAAACAAGAGGGACCATTTTACTAACACTCATTGGTTCTGACAAGTCAATTTAGCGTGAAAAAAGGGTATAGGTTTGTGGGATGTGTACGGGGTGGCTGTAGTTCAGTGGTAGAGTCGTCAGCCTGGAACCCAGAAAACATGGGTTCAATTCCAGCTTCCACCTGCTACATGTCGTGTCCTTGGGCAAGACACTTCACCTAACTGCCTACTGGTATTGGCCAGAGGGGCAGATGGCATGATATGGCAGCCACGCTTCTGTCAATCTTCCCCAGGGCAGCTGTGGCTATAATTATAGCTTGCTTCCACCAGTGAGTGAATGAATAATGGAGTTGTAAAGCGCTTTGAGAGTCTTGAATAGCGCTATATTAATGCAAGTCATTATTATGTATCACCACTATATGTGTGAAATAATAACGTTGAGTCTTCATGTAGTTAGTGAAATTTATATTTCCTTTTAATGAGACATATAGACATTTTTATCAAAGTAAGAATTGTGGTTTGGTAAGTTTTTGTTCACTATTAGTCACAAATAATTGTTTTAAAACAATCATATAGTATGACGGTTGTATCTCAGCAAACGAAGTAGACAATTTTTTGTTTCATGTGTACCTGAAGACTTGGCTGAGTCCTGATCCTCTAAAGGAATGTCATTACTGATGTTTCTTCTCTTCCGAATTAGTGACAGCAACGAGCTGTGGGAAAAAGCAAAAATCTTAAATTACATAATTTAATAACATTTATGTTGCATTAGCCTTGCATCATATTGCAAAGTGGAACTTTTAGCTGTCAACCTCCTGGGTTGTAGAACCGGCTCCCAATTTGGATTAGCTTCTTAACTTTATTACTTGGTGTTCCTTCTTTTTCTAGCCAGATATTGCCATCAGTGTTAGTGTTTGTCTCTTTCTTGTCTTTTCAACTCCCAGTACATCATCACAGATGATTGAAATTTGTGGTGCTGGTAGATTCTTGCAGTGAGTTGTTCCTCTCCACTGTCGTCTGCCAATTGACCAAGATAAAGAAATGAACTGAAAATTCAATGCAATTCGGGATTTATTTTTCCTTAAATGCCCTTTTTTGTTTGTAAAAGGCAGTGTGATTAGATTCATCACTAATTACTGGAATCTTTCAACTGAAATCTATTTTATTGAATTTGATCTTTGTATTTGAGTTAAAACAGTTTGTTTTCAATGCCCTGAGATGATCTTTTGTTACATTGGCACTGAAAAAAGTTTGTTGAAATGAACAGATCTTCAAAACCAGAATCTTCCCATGAAATGTGAATTTCTCAATTTTAACATTAATGTTAGTATACAGTTGTGGCCAAAAGTTTTGGGAATGAAACAAATACTAGTTTTCACAAAGTTTGCTGCAAAACTACTTTTAGATCTTTGTTTCAGTTGTTTCTGTGATGTACTGAAATTCAATTACAAGCACTTCGTACGTTTCAAAGGCTTTTATTGACAATTACATGGCATTTATGCAAAGAGTCAGTATTTGCAGTGTTGGCCCTTCTTTTTCAGAACCTCTGCAATTCAACTGGGCATCCTGTCAATCAACCTCTGGGCCAAATCCTGACTGATAGCAATCCATTCTTTCATAATCACTTCTTGGAGTTTGTCAGAATTAGTGGGTTTTTGTTTGTCCACCCGCCTCTTGAGGACTGACCACAAGTTCTCAATGGGATTAAGATCTGGGGAGTTTCCAGGCCATGGACCCAAAATTTCAACGCTTTGGTACCCGACCCAATTAGTTATCCCTTTTATTTTATGGCACGGTGCTCCATCATGCTGGAAAATGCATTGTTCTTCACCAAACTGTTGTTGGATTGTTGGAAGAAGTTGCTGTTGGAGGATGTTTTGGTACCATTCTTTATTCATGGCTGTGTTTATGGGCAAAATTGTAAGTGGGCCCACTCCCTTGGATGGGAAGCAACCCCACACATGAATGGTCTTTTCTTCTCCGGGCAAGCCTTTTTCCAGATGCCCCAAACAATCGGAAAGAGAATTCATCGGAGAATATGACTTTGCCCCAGTCCTCAGCAGTCTATTAACCATACTTTCTGCAGAAGATCAATCTGTCCCTGATGTTTTTCCTCCATGATTTTGAAACAAACAAATAAAAAGATGTTTCATGTCAGATTACCTTAATCCAGGGGCCTGAGTAGACCGAGGTCCACCCACTTTGGACCAGGGCCCACCCACATAAATGCTGTTCTTAAAGAGCAACTCAGCCCCAAATCACCTTTTTTTGCTGATAAACTGTATAAAAATAGGCAGAAATCCAGTGGGGGACTGGGGGGACATGTCCCCCCTTCAAAGAAGTTCTCTCCACCTCAAATTAAATCATGGAACACATAGCTATATTGCAATAATATAGCATTATCAAAAAAGTACAACACAAGTGAAACAAATTACAAATGCAAAACAATGTGTTTTTATTCGTTAAAAGATTATGACCCCCCCCCATTCCTCAAATTAGTACAGTCCACAAATGCTGCTCCTAGTTAGTTTCAGTAGCGACTAGGAGAGGGGCACTAAGCAATGTGTGAAACCAGTAAGTCTTTTATCTCAACACTTGTTCTATAAGCTCAATATGTCTGTTTCATGTAAGGCAAGGCAAGGTAATTGTATTTGTATAGCAAACTTTCAACAACAAGGTAATTCAAGGTGCTTTACATAATTAAGGGGTAAAATAAAAATAGCAGTAAAACACAGACAAAACATATAACGTAAAAACAGCAATTATACAAGAAGCATACACAAAACACATGATACATCAAAGCATTACTCAAAGGCACATCGAAACAGATACGTTTTTAGTTGTGATTTAAAAGAACTCAGTGTTTCAGCAACTCTGCAGTTGTCTGGAAGTTTGTTACAGATTTGAGGAGCATAGAAACTGAAAGCTGCTTCTCCATGTTTGGTTCTAATTCTAGGGATGTTGAGTAGACTGGAATTAGAGTGTTCTGGTGGGGGGTTGGTATAGTAACAGTAGATCTTCAACATACGTTGGCGCTAAGGCATTCAATGATTTATAAACTAGTAAAAGTATTTAGAAGTCTATTCTCTGAGCTACAGGGAGCCAGTTTAAGGACTTTAGAACTGGGGTGATGTGCTCCACTATCCTGGTTCTAGTGAGGAACACGAGCTGCAGCGTTCTGGATAAGCTGCAGGTGTCTAATTGACTTTGGCAGACCTGTGAGGACGCTGTTGCAGTAATCAATCCGACGAAAGATTAACGCATGGATGAGTTTTTCGAGGTCCTGTTGCGACATCAGTCCTTTAATCCTAGAAATGTTCTTTAGGTGATAAAAGGCTGACCTTGTTATTGCTTTCATGTTACCCTGTAAGTTCAGGTCTGAGCTAGCACTACACCTAGATTTCGGGCCTGGTCAGTAGTTTCTAGCTGTATTAACTGAAGCTGTGTGCTGAGTCTTGATTGTTCCTTTTTCGGTCTAAAAGTAATTACTTCTGTTTCGTCCTCACTCATACTTCACTTACTTCACTCATACCTAAAGGCAATTTAGAAAGAAAAATTAACTTAACAGTCATGTTTTTTGACTGTGGGAGGAAGGCGGGAACCTACACATGCACAGGAAGAACATGCAAACTCCATGCAGAAAGACCCCAAGCCAGGATGCAAACCCAGGACCTTCTTGCTGCAAGGCAACAGTGCTACCAACTGTGCAATCCTCAAAGTGGTGGCTAAGCTACCACCTAAAAATAACTATTGTTTATGTCAGAGAGCCGACATGAGCTACCTGTGTTAGGCTACAGCTTTGATGTTTTATTTGGCCTGGATGTTTTGTTTCAGTTCCATATGGAGCATGAGAAATTTGTGAGACAACAGCAGGTACTCGTATTTTAAGTGCAATCGTTTAATTACATTTTTATATATAGTTCTCTGTTCAACTTGTTTGGATTGAATATTATTTAAACTGAAAAAAATTATATTAACATACTATCACATTTAAAAATTGATGGGTAAAAATAGATTATGACCGGATTTTATTGACCCTGTCAGTCAAAATGACAGACAAAAAACATGTCTAGGGTGACCTCTGGACCCACCCATTTTTTGTTAGGCCCAATTAAAAAGCAATTTCTGGCTACGCCACTGCCTCAGTCACAGATTAGTAGACTCAAAGAACCCTGAGTGCTCTGATAGGACTACTGCTCTGATAGTCACAGTGGGAAAACCTACAGAAGATAATGGTTTAAACAGACACTCACCCAGAGGTTGGAATTCTCTTTTGGATGTTTCTGACTTAAGGACCTGGAATCATTCAGCAAAGGTTTGAGGATTCCCTAATTTTAAATGTAGATACTTCCGAGATTTGGAGGACAGCTTTTAGCTCCATTTTTAGCATTTAAGTGTGCATTGCAAAAATGTTTTAAATACTCACACTGGATATAATTTTGTTACATACAAGTTAGAGTGGGATTATTTTTTTATATATAATAACCCAAAGATTTTACTGAAACAATCTTCACAGTCCTTATGTGTTTTCTGTTACATCGGAGCTTAAGCTCTTTTTATATGTGGAAGTTGACACTAAACAGTAAGATATTTAAAATGTTCTCTTATGTTATTCCAGTTTTTTTCCAGCTCTTCTTCATTCACAGATGACTGCAAAAGTGAGCAAACAGGGAACAGTGCAAAAATAGTCCCACGAAGCTAAAGAAGCTCTGCAGGGTTGTTTTGAGACCACAGACTGGATGACTCTTTCCCAATCACATGGAGAGGGTTTCAATGCCATGACTTAGTGTGTGACTGACTATATAAACTTCTGTGTGGACAACATCATCCCCACCAGAACAGTGAGATCCTTCCCTAATAACAAACCCTGGATCACCAGTGACTTGAAGGAACTGCTAAACAAGAAAAGAGCCTTCAAGAAGGGAGACAGGGAAATATTGAGGAGTATACAGAAGCAACTTAATGTCAAGATCAGAGACAGCAAGGAGGCATATAGGAAGAAGCTGGAGAACAAACTACAGAGGAACAATATCAGAGATGTCTGGTCAGGAGTGAAAAAGATCACAGGCTTTAAGCAAAGAAAGGACTGGACAGATGGGAGTCTGGACAGAGCCAATGAACCGAACACATTCTTCAACAGGTTCAGATCAAGAACTATCTCAGCATCCTCCACTCTTGTTCCCAGCCAAACAGACATCCCATTCTCCTCTAACACACAGCTCTCCTGTCACACCTCGGATGTTTTATCCTTCACCTCAGTCATGGACTCTTCTTGTTCCACAAGTTTGTCTTCAACCAAGTCGGGATATGCTGCTACCTTCTTTGCCTCCCCTTCCCACTTGTCTGCCTATAAAAGTCAGGTGAAGATGCAGCTGCAAAAACTGAACAGGAACAAGGCTTCTGGTCCAGATAGTGTCAGCCCCAGAGTCCTGAAGGTCTGTGCAGAGGAGCTATGTGGGAATCTGCAGCACCTATTCAACCTTAGCATAACCCAGGAGAAGGTTCCAGTGTTGTGGGAGACATCATGCCTTGTTCCAGTACCAAAGAAAAATCTCCCATCAGTCATCAATGACTATAGACCTGTTGCCCTGACATCCCACATCATGAAGGTCCTGGAGAGATTCCTGTTGCTCCCCTGAGTAAGCAAACAAGAACGTATCAGGACTTGCTCCAGTTTGCTTATCGTCGTGGAGTTGGAGATGCCATCATCCACCTGCTTCAACCAACCCACTGTCATTTAGACAAAGCAGGGAGGACTGCAAGGATCATGTTCTTTGATTTCTCAAGTGCATTTAACACAATTCAGCTTGATTTGCTTCGTCAGAAACTTCTGAAGACACAAGTGGAGCCCTCAACAATTACCTAGATCAGTGACTACCTGACCAACAGACCACAGTTTGTGAAACTGAAGGATTGTGTGTCAAATGAGGCAGTCAACAGCACAGGAGCACCATAAGTCATACACTGTTTCCATCATGGGAGGAGAAGTGGAGGTGGTTGAGGAGTATAAATACCTCAGTGTTCACCTGGACAACAGACTGGACTGGAGACTGAGCAGTGAACCCATCTACAAGAAGGGACAGAGCAGACTGTACCTCTTGAGGAAGCTTAGGTCCTTTAAGGTTTGCAGCAAGATGCTGCAAATCTTTTACAAATTTGTTGTGGAGAGTGTAATCTCTTCAGCCATTATCTGTTGGGGTAGCAGCATCAGAGCCAGGTCCTTAAAATGGCTAAACAATCTGATAAAAAAGGTTGGTTCTGTTCTTGGCACTATTGAGGAACCACTGGAGATGATGATACAAAGAAGAATTCTTCATAAAATCAACAACAAAAAATTATGGACAAACCTAAGCATCCTCTTCATGAGACTGTCCTACAACAACAGTCTTCGGTCAGAGGCTTCTTCAGTTTCGCTGCAACACAGACCGTTACAGGAAGTCCTTCCTGCCCACTGCCATCATGATCTACAATAACTCATTAAATAATTAATTCTAAGAGCTACAACAACACTTAATTTGCCTCTGTGATCAGTGAAGTATTTTTTATTTGACTTTTGAAATTAAAAGAATTGAGGTGGGGGTGGAGGCACCAGGTGAAGCTAAAGACAATGATTTTGACATAGACAGTTGTATTAATTTTAATTCAACACAACTCTGATATTCTATCTGAAGCAATACATTTTCTAATAATAAAATAAACAAGAGTCCTATGTCCTTTATCACATCACCTATTACTGTATGTTGTGGCGGGAAAGAAGGCGGCACAAGCTAGCTGCGAGTAAGTAAACTTTATTCTTTCAGAGCCAACAGAGAAGAGAGCAAAATGGAGAACAAACAAGGCAGGTCAGAACTAAGACACGCCCCCAAATCCCAAAGCCTGCTGGGTGAAAGGCACCTCCTTAACATGTATGCCACACAGTGGCCACAACAATGGAAACGCTCACACAAGCGTTCGCCTGAGGGTGGTACGCTGTAATGCGGTGCACCTGCAAACCTAAGGAACGTGCCATACCTGACAAAAACCCTGAAATAAACTGGGGGCGTTTGTCAGAAGTGATATCCGATGGCATGCCAAAACGAGTGACCCAAGCTGAGAGAAACGCGTTCACCACATCAGCAGATTTCGTGGATGACAGAGGCACCACCTCGGGCCACCTGGTGGTCCGATCCACCATAGTAAACAGATGTGTTAAACCTTTTGAGGGTGGCAGAGGACAAACCAGATCCACGTGCACATGGTCGAAACGCCTGGCTGGAATCTGAAAAGGTTCATAGAGTGGTTGTAGGAGTTGGGCAGCGTGAGGGACGAACCCATTGTAAAAGTTTACCATGCCTAAAAACTCCTGTAATGGGGTGTCGCATTGCGTAGTGGTTAGAGCGGGCGCCCCATGTGCAGAGGCTTCGGTCCTCGACCCGGCCTCCCCGGTTTGAGTCCTGTCCCGGGCGACCTTTGCCGCATGTTTTCCCCCACCTCTCACTCCCTTCAAAAAACTCTGTCCACTGTCAATAAAGGCCACTCAGGCCCAAAAACCTTAATACAAAAAAAATAAAATAAAAAAAATAAAATAAAATAAAAACTCCTGTAATGCCTTGACCAAAACCAGGCGAGGAAAATCTGCCACTGCCTGAACCTTAGCAGGCAACGGAACCGCACCACGTGCGGAAATGTGATCACCGGCAACCCAAACTGACATTTGGCTGGGTTGACAATCAAGCCGTGGGAGTCCAGACGCCTAAATACTTCTCTGAGGTGCGCGTAATGCTCTTCAGCAGATGAGCTGGCCACCAGAATTTCGTCAAGCTAGATGAACACAAACTCGAGACCGTGCAACACTGAGTCCATCAACCTCTGAAACATCTGCGCCACTCCTTTGAGGCCAAACGGCATGCTGAGGAACTTGAAAATACCGAATGGAGTTATCACCGTGATTTTAGGGATATCGTCTGCATGCACTGGAACCTGATGATACCCGGGTACTAGGTCCACATTAGAGAAAATTGAGGTACCAAACAACTGCGCAGAGAAATCTTGAATGTGAGGAATTGGGTAACGGTCTGGCGTGGTTACATCATTTAAATGCCAATAGTCACCGCAGGGGTGCCAGGAGCCGTCTGCCTTAGGCACCATGTGGAGGGGGGAGGCCCACAGGCTGTTAGAGCAACTCACTATCTCCAACCTCTCTATGGTGGCGAACTCCTCCCTAGCAATAGCTAATTTTCCCGTGTCAAGACCGGCAGAAAAACCAGCAGGCCACTGGTGGGGATGAAATGTTCTACACCGTGTTTGACCACCGCGGAGGAAAAGGCTGGTGTAGTCAAAGACAGGAATTCAGCCAGCAAACGCTGAAAAACATCGGCAGACGCAAAAAAATGTGCATGCGTCACCGGCCCGGCTTACCCAGCCTCACACGGAAAGGTTGCAAAAGTTACAGCATAAATCAGCCTGCGGTTAGCAACATCTACTAACAAGCCATGAGCACACAAAAAATCAGCACCAATGATTGGAACAGTCACAGAGGCAACTACTAAATCCCACTCTTACTCACGCCCGTGGAAATATATCGTCGTCCATTTTGTGCCAAAAGTTCCAATGGGGGAACCGTTTGCAGTGCTCAGCAACGGCCCATCGCTGTAGCCCGAAACCTCGGGGCCACTGGGATGGACCAAACTCTTCTGAGAGCCAGAGTCCACCAGAAACCAACATCCTGACAGGTAGTCCTTGATGAAAAGCAGCTTGCCTCGTTCGCCAACCCCCACAGCTGCTACTGAGAGCTGGCCGCTGCGTTTCCCGAAACCTCCAACGTGCACAGCGGGGCACAGCCCTTCGCTTTGCTGCCGAACCTCTGGTGGTAGAAACACAGGGAGCTCCCACGACGACACGTCCTCATGCCGACTGCAGTCACCATTGCCAGGTCCTCTGAAGTCATCGGCTGGGGTTCCGTCGTCGTGCTCTGCAGTGCAAAACTCCTAGTAGCCAGCAGGACCCGGTCTGCCTCCTCTGCAAGGCCTCGGTAATCACCAGCCAGCAGCTGCTTGGACCTGCAGCAGAAGCTGCTGGAGGAAAATGTGCGGGAAAAGGAAACCGCCGTTCTCCGAACCAAGGAGCGATAGCATATTGTCCATTAGGTCCACAGCTGTACTGTCCCCCAAACCGGGCAGGGTGAGAATCTTATCCGTCCTCTCCGCCGAGGACAGGGTGTACCTCCACAGAACCAGCTGCTTGAGAGCGGCGTACTTCCCAAGCTGAGGGGAGTTACGTAGTAACTACATAACACTGCGGGTTGACTGCTGATCCAGGGCCGAAACAACCAAGTAGCACCTGGAGTCATCTACGTCCACACCCCGGAGATGTGCTGAAACCACTAGGCTGGATCGCTCTGCCAAAACTCTGGAAGTTTCACAGCAGGGGCGGCGGGAAACAAAGCCAGTCGTGAGAGCGGGAGAGACGGCGAGGTGGAGTCCGCGGCTGAGGCCGAGTCTGCGGCTGAGGCCGAGTCTGCGGCCGAGACTGAAGGCGAAACATCCTCTTCCATTTGATCTGCCATAATCAAGTCAGGGTCACCAATGTGGCGGGAAAGAAGGGGACACAAGCTCGCTGCGAGTGAGTCAACTTTATTCTTTCAGACCCACAGAGAAGAGAGCAAAATGGGGAATGAACAAGGCAGGTCAGAACTACCCCAAAGCCTGTTTGTAAGAGGCAACACCTTAACATGTATGCCACAATGTAACCTTTAACTTTTTAATTGTCAATCTAGTGCTTAAAATTTTTGAACAAGTAGGCACAGGTGTAAATTTGACAGCACATATCAGATTCAAAATGCCACATATTAATCAGACCAAAGTTGACACTACTTCCAATTGTGCGTGAATAGCAAAATATGTTGTCATACAGTAATGCTATGGATATGTGTAAATTAAGTGATAAGAAAATGAACTATATGTGACCTTCAATGTGTGTGAATAACTAAATAGATAACTTTCATAAACCGATGAGATAAATAAGGTTATTTATTCCTTACTTTAAAAGGGTTTACATCTTATTGATAAAAAGGAACTGCAGCATATCTACAGCATGGATATTTCTCTAACCTCTGCTATTCTTTTCCAGGAGCTTCTTTTGTTGCAGACTCTCGGCAGTTAAAACTGTGTATATGTGTTTCTCTTTCATCAGCAGCAAATAAAGAAAAAATAAATAAATCATTATGAAAGATTATAAGCAAGATTTACCTCCTTTGTATATGTATCACTCTCAAAATCTGGTCTTAATAATTGCAACTAACATTTAAAGCCACATGTTTAGCTTTAGGTTTGATAAATTGAAAATAATTTTATCAAGAGAGATTTCCAAAATACTATGAAAGTAAACATCAAAATATAGAGCACTAACTCAAAGTAGGTTCATGTCATACAACACACACGATTCAAAAAGATAACAGTAATTTAGCTAATTTAAATGAGAAAACATTTCCATCCTACCTCCTGGATCTTAACTCTATATGGGTATAAAGAGATTAGTTAATGTCAGCAAAATAAAAATCTTGTTTTTGTTGTAAAATCCACATGGAATCAAAAACTAGCACCTACAATACTTTCACAAAGGATTATAGAAGCTCAGAGAAGGATTACACTGGCAGAAATAAACAGAAAAAAACCACTTCATGCACACTCCACCTTTTTTTCCCCAGTCATTTTCCACATTGCTACTCTGATAGTCTAAACAGATGCCTCCACTACAGAGTACAAGCGGTCCATTCTGATACCATTATATTTTGCAGGGGCTTATGTTACATACACTTTCAGTACCTGTCAAAACTCTACACACCCTTGTTGAAATGTCAGGATTATGTGACTTAAAATAATAGGCTATGATAACTTACTACAACAAAAATAATGTGTATTCTGCACAGTTCAAGTGAAAACAAATAATCCCTCTATTCAATTCAATTCAAAAATACCAAATTGATCCAAGAGAGAAATTACTTGTTGTTGTAGCTCATCTCATTTAATTCTTCAATTAGTTGTTGTAGATCCTGATGGCTGTGGGCAGGAAGGATCTCTTGTAGCAGTCAGTCTGAAGAAGCCTCTGACTGAAGACACTAAGCTGTAGGATAGTCCAATGAAGAGGATCCTTAGGGTTGTCCAAAATTAATTAGAAATGGTCAGCTTTACATTCAGAAAATGGTAACCAGTTAGTTTGCCTCAGCAACTGGCTAAAAAATGAATAGGTTGAAAGGGCCACATGTAAGTGTGATTGTAGAGTTCAAAACAACAGTTTCATGCATCTCTCCTGTATTTCCTTAAAAACGGCTTCCAGTGTTGTCCTTTATTTATGCACACGCACACACCTATGTATGTATGTATGTGTGTGTATATGTATATATGTATATATATATATATATATATATATATAAATATATATATATATATATGTATATATGTATATATATATATATATATATATATATAAATATAAAAAGAAAGCTGAGGATGAGAAATTTTACTTTTTCAGTATCAGAGGGAACCAAGGCCTCATCCAGCTCAGCAAAACAATGACTACATGAGAAAATGAAAATTTTGAAACAGCCTAGCCCAGTTCAGAAAAAAATTTATGGAGTCTCTTGAAGAAAGAAACTGCAGACAAGTGTTCTTGAGAACTTTTGCAAGCCAGGGTGGGCAAATGTTGATAAGTCATGATATGGGATTCTGACAGATTCCTCCCAAAGAAGACTGAAAGGTAAAGTAAATCAAAAAGGTGGTTTAACATCATCTTTGCTTAAGGATGTGCACATTTACTCTAGTTATTGCAGCTTTTTTATATTTACACTTTTCTTTGAACACATTTGTTTGTTTTCAAGTTGAACTGTACACCATATACATATTTTTGTGCAAAATATTTTGAAATCGTTTTCTATATCACTGAAACTTGAAATTTTAACAGGGGTGTGTAAACTTTTGAGAGCCACCGTACACCACATTTAAAAAAAGAAAGACACAAACAATTCAGCTAACTTTATTGACAACACTTGGAAAATTTGCTGTTATTCTGGCTGTTAGATGTTGCATTAAAGTGTTTTAGTTGTTCTGTGATGTTAGTCTTTAAAACATTTCACAGCACCATGTGGATATGAACATAAACACACAGAATCAGCATGTTAAATACAATAGGCTGTATAGACACTATTATTTTACTGCAATCAAATCTTTTAATATTTAGTGATAATTTACTCAAGGAGGGAAAAGTATCTCAGGGCTTCTGCTTTTATAGTTGAAAGAAATAAACTTCTGAGCCAAGTGTCAGTAATTGTGTTCAGCAACAGATTTCCCATAATATGTTGAGATTTATGTTTTTTCTCCATTCCTTTGAAGTTTCATCCGGCCCACTGTTTCTGTTTAGCTCTCTCGCCTTCCTGGAGGGGCCTAGAGGCAGCCAGTTAAAGAGCAGCTGTTGCCACTAACTCTGTACTTTTTCTTGAACACAGAAAGTACTCCTGGACCAGTGCTTCTGTGAAAGTTTTTTGTTGTATATTTGTGCCGGCTCTGTTCTCTTAAATCCGCAGGATGAGCCCTTTTTTGTTCGAGGCTGCGTTTTGTTAAAAGGAGTTATCCTCTCCACTGTCAGCACATTCTTGCTAAGTATGAGGGATTGATGCAAAGTTGATGACTAAATTGAATGAGTATGTTTAGAAAACATTCTATCAATTTAAATAACAATTGTATTGTTTGAATGCAAATTTGAATGCATGTAATTGACTTTGAAGCTGTCTACAGTATATGAATGGATTGAATTGACCATATATTTCTATATATTAACTGGATCTGTGGGTAAAGTGCCTTGAGACGTTTTTTGTGAATCAGCCAGATAGGTAAAACTGAATTAAATTTATTTGCAAAGTCAAAAGGAGCAACCTAATTCTGGGAATGTTAGAGAAGAGAGTGACTCTCTGTCTGCACAACATGTCTTTTCTGTTCTTAAGAGAGTGAAATAGTTGGGAGAATAAAATCTTATTTTGACTTTCAAATATTAATAGGCTGTGATGGACTGGCAGGTTGTACAACATCCTTTCGCCCGATAACTGTGAGAGATAGGCAAGCACCCCCCCCCACAACTCTGCAAATGATAGACGATATAGATAACAAATAGATGTATGGAATTCTACTAAGCTCCCCAGACAGCAGCTGACTTCGTACCAGATCCGACTCCTGACTAGCACATCTGAATTTTAGTCAAATCTATTTTATGACTGCCCCACGGAACTGGTCACGATGTTAGCTTCAGGAGTTGGGAACATGTCAGTTTACCAGATCTGAGCCAGAACGTTTGTGGGCTTTAACTGCTTAGTCTGAAGATATCCGTTTGTCCTTTGAAAATCCAAAACTGTAGTCTAAAAGTCATGATGGAAATATTTCTCTCACTCTGCATCCATGAGTACCTTTACTTTGTCATCTGTTATATGTTTAAATGTATAAGGCCACTTAACAAGCTCTGCTTCACAATGTTGGTTATTTACTTAACTATTCCAATTAAATACTGGTAATGCAATAATGTCCAAACATTTGAAAACTTTTTATTGCTTCTTACCACCCACAGCAGTTTTCTTTCCAGCATTCCCCTTGGTGATTAATTATTTTCAATGAACACACCTTTTGTGCTGGCTCTCTTTAAGATATGGATTTTAATATGTTTGTAATATTTTTCTTTATAAAATTAAATTATGAGCAGTATTTCAATCATTTCCAGTAGTTAAGCAGCGGAAAAAAAAACTTTCAAAGTCTTGCTGCTACCACTGTTAGAGTAAATTTCTGTGTGTCTTTGTTGGTTTATTTAAACATGAAGGATTGCAGGTTGCTTTAGAGTTAAATAAATCATCTACCTGAGATAGAGGTAGTGCAGCTGGGTGAGAGGCAAACTGTGGAAGCAGATTCTAAGGCCTCATGTTCTTCCTCATCATTCCCAAGTTGCTCCTTATTGTCCACATCTTGCTCTTCTTCATCTGGGTTGATGTTTTTGACGGTTTCTGGGCTGAGGTATGAGATCGTCATCATGCTCTTCCTCTTTAGAGAGCGGTTCTCATGCTTCAACTTCAGTTGTAGAGAGAAAACAAGAACAGTGGACTTATAAGTATGTACGTACACTTTTTCTTATTTGTCACATTACAAACAACAAACCTCAGTGTGTTTTATTGGGTTTTTATCTGGTAGAATAACAAAACGTAGTAATTAAGAAGCTGAAGAAGAATGATTCATCCCACCCTGAGTCAGCACTTTCTAGAATCAGCATTTTCTGTAGTTACAGTTATAATTTTGGAAGTATGTCTCTACCAGCTATGCACATCTGGCGACCGAACTCTATATTGCTGTATTTAATTTAACCAGGAATGTTCCAATAAAAACAATATCTCTTTTGACCAAAATGAGTGGCAAACACCTCATACAGTAATGTACAAATTGAAAGCACAAAGCAAAAAGACAAACAGAGCAATCATTGAAAGAGATGATCATAAATCATATGTCATGAAGATTGATGCCCCACCCATATATATATATATATATATATATATATATATATATATATATATATATATATATATATATATATATATATATATATATATATACATATATATATATATATACATATATATATATATATATATGGCAGTGTGGAGCTCGGGATTTGTGTCCGAGTATCAAGTAGAAGCCCAACAGATTTACTTTCACAAGCGGAGCAGTACAGCTTTTGCTATAGTACTCCACTTGATATATGTGTGAAAAATCTTTATTATGAATTGCTGGGGGTTTTATTTCCTGATGTTATGGACCCGGAGACGGAAAATTAAGGGGAAGAAAGAAAGAAGATGAAGAAGAGAGGTAAGAAACAAAAAGTCATGAGAGAGGGTGAGTTGAAAATACAAGAGAGGAATGGGAACAAAGAAAACACAGGAAAACATTGAAGTCTGCTTCCATACCCAAAGGACGGCAACCCCAGGGGAACGTTCAGCGGCTACTATGCAGGGCCCGGGGGGCAGCAGTGACGAGCTCACGGGTCCCGCCGGCAACCAGCCACGCCAGGGCGGGCCGGTCCATGGACCGGGAGAGCCGGGGCGCCCCACCCCCCAGCAGGGACCCGACAAGGGACCGGCCGACGAGGGGCCCCCGGCACTGCAAGGGCTGTGGCCGGCCACCACGTGCCACCACCACCCCGGGCCAATCCCCACCGCCAACATCCCAGCGCCCCACCCTTGCACCACGTCAGGGCACCCCACCGATAGCCGCAGCGGACGGACGGCATCCCCAGGCCGAGCTCAGCCAGCACCTGGACACCAAGTTGTACTAGCTCCCGAGTCCTGATTCCACGCAACACAGAGCACCGAGACCAGGCATCCAACACAGGCCAGGGCCGGTCCAACCCGCCAATGAACCGACCACGCACAGTGCACACAGAACAGGTGATTGAACGAGCAGAGACGCTGGATCCGTATCCCGCTGAGCCACCGAGCAGGCACCACCCTCTTAAACACATACATTCTCACTAACTCACCAAGACACCCAAGAAATGATGCTGTACCCTTACTCACACACCCCATACACACTTCATGCTCCCAGGTCCAGGTACCGATGCCCCAGTAGAGCCACCAGCCCCCGAACCCGGGAGATCGACCCCCTACCTTCTAGGACGGAGACAAGCTGACCGCCAAGGGCCCCAAAGTGGCGAAGCAGCCCACAAGCCTAGGAGCCCTAACCACCTGTTCCTCCTCCGGACCCCAACCCCTGATGGCCCATATCGAACAGAGGTGTGGTAAGACCTCTAGCCTCCATCCCTCAGTGTCTATTTGTGGTTTAACAGTGGTCACCAGCACCAGAGGTGAAGCTGATTGAACCGCTCCCCCTCTGGATGCCGAAAAGTGTGCCCACCCCAAAGTCCCCACATGTGTGTCGCATGAAAATGTTAAGTGGGAGTGTCTAAGTTGTATATTAAAATTGGGACCCAGGACGCCATGGGACAGCGAGGAGAGGTTTCCCTCCTCGCACCCCAGTGATGTGCCCAAGACCCTATATGAGTGGTAAAGTGATGGAGCGGGTGGACAGAGGTGTTCGGGGATGGGGAGGGAAGGACTGGGAGACAAAATGTCTTCCCAGGGAGCCAGCTCCCCCACTGACCCCAATAGGCACCGCTGTTCACTGGGATCCACCAGGGGAGGGAAGCCATGACACGTTCAACCCGGGGCCCACGGCCACAGCACCACCAAGCCCCACGGACCCCAAGGCAGTCCCTCCAGCCCCATCCCAGAAGGAGAACTAAACCCACCCTGACATTTGCTCTACTATCAGAACACAAAGGACACTAGACACCCAGGTTGAGTTGGCCCCCCCTCCAGCACACCCCTCCCCCCCGTCCAAGTGCCCTTGTGGGGGGAGAGCACCTGTCACTAGTTAGCAATAGCCTCCCTGCCAACAAAGGAGGCCCCCGGCGCCACCTGCGCATCGGAGGTCCCCACAGCCCAAACCCCGGCGACGTATATATATATATATATATATATATATATATATATATATATATATATATACGTCGCCGTATATATATATATATATATATATATATATATATATATATAATTTCCCTATGGGATCAATAAAGTATTTCTGAAATTCAATTGAATTTTGAATATATATATTAGGGCTGTCAAATGATTAAAAATTTTTATCTAATTAATCACAGGGTAGGTTTTCAAGTAGTTTTCAAGTATATATATATATATATATATATATATATATATATATATATATATATGTATATATGTAGTAATATATACATATATATATATATTTATATATATATATTTAATTTCCCTATGGGATCAATAAAGTATTTTTGAAATTCAATTGAATTGAATTTTGAATATATATATTAGGGCTGTCAAGCGATTACATTTTTTAAAAATATAATTAATCACAGGGTAGCTGTAAATTAATCACGATTAATTAACATACCCAAATATGACCGAAAAAAGTAACATTTTTGGTGTAAATAAACGACAACACCTTAAGCTGTTGCTCTTTTTTTTAAGGAAATACAGGAGAGATGCATGTTACATTTGTTTTGAATTCCACAATCACATTTACACATGGAGCTTTTTACCCATTAATCTTTTAGCCAGTTGCTAGACAAACTAACTGGTTACCATTTTCTGAATGTAAAGCTGACAGTTTCCCATTCAATTTTGGACAACCCTGAGCATCCTCTTCATGGGACTATCCTACAACAATGGTGTCTTCGGTCAGAGGCTTCTTCAGTTTTGCTGCGATACAGACTGTTACAATAGATCATTGCTGCTTACAGCCATCAGGATCTTCAACAGCTCCTTGAAAAATTTAATAATATGAGCTACAACAACACTTAATTTCTCTCTGGGAGAAATTAAGAATTTTTTAATTGAAATTTTCTGACTAATACAGGGATTGTTTATTTATCAACACCGAACCTTTACATTACTCCCTGGTTCCCACTGTTATCATTTGCAGTTATCAAACAGTTGTCATGCTGTTTACGTGACAAGCGAGCACTGAAAGCAGCGTGGGTTTACTTGTAGGGTAAACAGGGCAGGTCATTCTGTGCATGCGTAAATTGCGTAAAAAAAGTGTATGGTATTGGTAATTTTGACAGCCCTAATATACATACACTCAACAAAAATATAAACGCAACACCTTTGTTTCTGCTCCCATTTTTCATGAGATGGACTTAAAGAACTAAAATTCATTCCAGATACACAATATTACCATTTCTCTCAAACATTGTTCACAAATCAGTCTAAATGTGTGATAGTGAGCACTTCTGCTTTGCTGAGATAATCCATCCCACCTCACAGGTGTGCCACATCCAGATGCTGATCTGACATCATGATTAGTGCACAGGTGTACCTTATACTGCCCACAATAAGGCAAGGCAAGGCAATTTTATTTGTATAGCACACTTTAAACAGCAGGGTAATTCAAGGTGCTTTACATGATTTGGTGATTTAAAAGAAACACATAAAAGAAACACACATTACACATGATACACAATAAAGCAAGAGAAAAAAAAAAAAAAAGCAAGAGAGCATGAACACATTTCATACATATAACATCAAGCATTTACTCAAAGGCAATTCTTAACAGATGGGTATTTAGTCTCGATTTAAAGCAGTTCAGAGTTTCAGTAGCTCTACACTTGTCAGGAAGTCCGTTCCAGATAAGGGGAGCATAGAAACTGAAAGCTGCTCCTCCATGTTTAGTTCTGAGTCTAGGGATGTTTAGTAGGCTAGAGTTGGAGGACCTGAGTGGTCTTGGTGGTTGGTACCATGACAACAGGTCTTCAACATATTTTGGTGCTAAGCCATGTAATGATTTATAAACTAGTAAAAGTATTTTAAAGTCTATTCTCTGAGCTACAGGGAGCCAGTGTAAGGACTTTAGAACTGGGGTGATGTGCTCTACTTTCCTGGTTCTAGTGAGGACGCGAGCGACAGCGTTCTGGATCAGCTGCAGCTGTCTGATTGACTTTTTAGGCAGACCTGTGAAGATGCTGTTGCAGTAATCAATCCGACTTAAGATAAACGCATG
The DNA here is from genome assembly GCA_963556495.2 of Valencia hispanica. NCBI lineage: Eukaryota > Metazoa > Chordata > Actinopteri > Cyprinodontiformes > Valenciidae > Valencia > Valencia hispanica. The sequence continues at coordinate 54,458,472 of OY747711.1, forward strand.
GATGAGTTTTTCTAGGTCGTGTTGCAAAATCAGTCCTTTAATCCTAGAGATGTTCTTCAGGTGATAGAACGCTGACCTTGTTATTGCCTTTAGGTGACCCTGGAGGTTCAGGTCTGAGTCCATTACTACACCTAGGTTACGAACCTGATCAGTAGTTTCTAGCTGTATTAATTGAAGCTGTGTGCTGACTCTTGATCGTTCCTCCTTGGGTCCAAAAATAATCACTTCAGTTTTGTTTCTATTCAGCTGGAGAAAGTTATGGCACATTCATCCATTTATTTGGTCAATGCATTGATTTAGGGTTTGAATGGGTTCAGAGTCACCTGGTGACATTGTAATGTAGAGCTGAGTGTCATCTGCGTAGTTATGGTAGCTAATGTTATTGGTTGCTATAATCTTGCCTAGTGGGAGCATGTAGATATTAAATAAGAGGGGCCCCAGGATGGAGCCCTGGGGCACCCCACATGTGATTTCTGTTCGTTCTGATGAAAAGTTTCCTATTGAAACATAGAAGTCCCTGTTCTTTAGGTAAGACTCGAACCAGCCAAGTACTGTACCAGAGAGTCCGACCCAGCTCTCCAGTCGTTCCAATAAAATATCATGATCAACAGTGTCAAATGCTGCACTGAGGTCCAACAGAACCAGCACTGTGGTTCTTCCACAGTCTGTATTTATGCGGATGTCATTAAATACTTTGACGAGGACAGTCTCGGTGCTGTGGTGAGTGCGGGAACCAGACTGAAAAGCATCAAAACGGTTTGTCATTGTTATGAAGCCATTTAACTGCTGAAACACAGCTTTTTCAATAATCTTACTGATGAATGGGAGATTAGAGATTGGCCTGTAGTTCTGCATTAACGTGTTGTCCAGATTCTTCTTCTTCAGCAGTGGTTTAATAACTGCTGTTTTTAAAGCCTGAGGGAAGACACCTGATAGCAGTGATGAGTTTACTATTTGAACAAGATCAGAACCTATAACAGGAAGAACCTTCTTTAGAAAAGCTGTGGGTAGGATATCAAGACAGCAGGAGGAGGAGCTTAATTGGATAATGATTTTTTCAAGGCTGTTCTGGTTTAATTCGTGGAATTCAGACATTTTCTCTACATTGTTGTTGATTGGGGATGGCACTGGTTGTGGGTTCGATATTGAGGTACAGATTGACCGTCTAATTGTTAGAATCTTTTCAGTGAAAAAGCTGAAAAATTCATTGCAGGCCCTGGTAGAGTTTAGTTCAGGGGCTACTGTCACTAAAGGATTAGTTAGTCTTTCCACTGTTGCAAATAGAGTCCGTGCGTTATTAATGTTTCTGTTGATGATTTCAGAAAAGAACGATTCCCTAGCATCTTTTATAGTTAGCTGATATCTATTCAGTCTCTCTTTGTAGAGCTCACAGTGAACCTGGAGTCGAGTTTTCCGCCATTTTCTCTCGGCTCGTCGACACTCTCTTTTTTCACTACGTACCAGTGGATTACGTGTCCACGGAGACTTCTTTCTACCTGAGACTACTTTCACTTTAGTTGGAGCAATGGAATCCATGATGTCTGAGATTTTCGCAAGGAAATTATTCTACCAACTTATTTACTGAGTTTGAGTTGGGAGATGAGGGGGATGTGGTGGAAGGATAAATACGTTTAAAGGTTTCTACTGAACTGTCCCCTAGAAAACGCTTTTTTATAGTGGTCTTACTGTGGCTGGATAATTTAGCAGAGATGGTACTTTGAAAGAAAATACAGAAATGGTCAGATAATGCAATATTAATTACAGAGATGTCAGAAATATTTAAACCTTTGCTGATAATTAAGTCCAGAGTGTGTCCTCTATTGTGTGTTGGTTGTTTAACATGCTGGATCAGTCCGAAGTTGTGGAGAGTATCATCTAACGTTTTTGCTTGTCTATCTTGGGGGTTGTCGGTATGGATGTTAAAGTCCCCCACGATGATTAGTTGGTCATAGTCGATACATATTACAGAAAGAAGGTCATTGAAATCATTAAAGAAGTTAGAGTTAGGTTTTGGTGGTTTATATAAACTTAGAAATAACGCTTTGTTAGGCTCATTTATCTGGGTGGCTAGGTATTCAAAAGAATCAAACGTGCCCAGAGTTACCTTTTTAAAGTTCATTGAGTTGTGAAAGATGGTGGCTACACCTCCGCCTCGTTTGTGTTTTCTGTTCTCGCTTAAGAAATTATAATTTGGAGGACTAGATTCTATTAATGAAGTTGTTTCGTTATTTTCATCTAGCCAAGTTTCTGATAAAAAAAGGGCGTGTAAATTATGCTCAGTGATAAAGTCATTGATAAGAAAAGACTTCCCGGATAGAGATCTAATGTTTAATAAAGCTAACTTAAGTATTGTGATGATGGGCAGCTGAACCTTCTGACAGGTTATCAATTTGAGATTTTGTTTAATATGAGAGCGTGTGGTTAACGGTTTATGTTTCCTGCTGCTGATAATCACTGATATAGCCTCAGGGGTGCCGGGTGAATTCTGGGAGACGGTAGGGGTGGATTTATTGCCCGGTTCCCTCAAATATCAGATATCTGTAATAATCAGTGGGGGGAAGCTCCCAGGCTTATGGACACTAGTCCCAGGTGTTTGGTGTAGTCTAAGTTTAGGTGTTAATTGTGTCCCAAATTTGATTTGCTCATTCAGTCTGTCTGTAAAGTTTCTAAATGGAGACTCATTTGATGTGGCTGAGTCACAGGAAGATGAAGACTTAATCTCTGATGGTTGTTTATCTGTTCGGTCCTGTGGTGTCATCATGACTTGCTGTTTTTGTTCTCTGATATCCATGGGCGCCTCAAGGTCAGCTTTTGGGAGCAAGTGTTTTGCTTTCTGATTTTGATAAGAAAAAATGTTGGCTGCTAACAGCCTTACTCCGGACCTGTTCAAATAGCGCATTCCTGCTTTGAACAGATGATTAGCACTTCCAAATACTTTGAAATTATTAATAAATGTGAACGACTTCTCAGCTGATTGTTTCTTCAACCATTTATGGAGCATGCGGAGTCTGCTAAATCTTTCATCATTCCCTTCAGGGACTGGTCCGCTGATGAGGATGTTTACGTTAAGTCCATCAAGTCTCTGTAGGAGATCAGAAAAGTCTCTCTTCAGAATCTCTGATTGTCTCATCGCGATATCTGCTGATCCAGCGTGAATGACGAGCTTTTCCAAAGCAGGATGTTGGTCCAAGATTTTAGTGATTTTTTCAGATATTTCTCTCACTGTATTTTTGTAGCAGCTATAAACTCTGGTATTCTTGCTACAAAAAGCCTCAATTCCATTAATTGATCCGTCTTGTATGACAACAGTCTTTGCTGGGGGCGCTCTTACTTTGTTATGTGTCTGTTTGATGCGCCTGGGTTTCTCCTGGTGGCTTTGACTGGTCCCGGGGGATGCGTCATCTTTCGGGGAACTCAAGGCTGCGAATCTGTTTTTCAGCGGGATTCCAGGTGGAGAAATATCTCTTGTTTTTGGCTGAAACCTCTTTTGTTCACTTTTAGCAGAAGCGGCAGTTCTGGGTTCAGAGGTTTCTCTGTGTCGGAGTTTCTTTTGTTTTTTCTTCCTCGGAGAACGGGCTGGGGTTGATTTCATGCGTTTTAAAGCTGGCCAGTTTTCATTATATTGCGGAGTTCTGCCGCTCAGACGCCTGTAGGGAGTCTCTGTGACACGGTTAGACCTATGTAACACAGGGCTGTTTGTATTCAAAGGTAAAGGTAAAATTGTTTCAGCAGCTGTCTGAGTGGCTGGTCTCAGACGATCTTGGAGGTGAACCTGCTGGATGTGGAGATCCTGGTTACACGTGGTCTGCGGTTGTGAGGCCGGTTGTATGTACTGCCATATTTTCTGAAATGCCTTTGGAGATAGCTTATGGTGGAGAAATGAACATTCAATGCACGAGCAAAAGATCTAGTTGACATTCCTGCTGTCAGCATGCCAATTGCACGCTCCCTCAATGCTTGTGGCATCTGTGGGATTTTGCTGTGAGACAAAACTGCACATTCCAGGGTGGCCTTTTATTGTGGGCAGTATAAGGTACACCTGTGCACTAATCATGATGTCAGATCAGCATCTTGATGTGGCACACCTGTGAGGTGGGATGGATTATCTCAGCAAAGCAAAAGTGCTCACTATCACACATTTAGACTGATTTGTGAACAATGTTTGAGAGAAATGGTAATATTGTGTATCTGGAATGAATTTTAGATCTTTAAGTCCATCTCATGAAAAATGGGAGCAGAAACAAAGGGGTTGCGTTTATATTTTTGTTGAGTGTACATATATATATATATATATATATATATATATATATATATATATATATATATATATATATATATATATATATATATATATATATATATATATATATATATATTCCTAATTCTTGGAAGGCAATCTACATTTATCTGCTTAGTTCTAAAAATTTATTCAATTCAATTCAGTTGATTTATATAGTGCCCATTCACAACAGAGGTTATCTCAAGTCAATTTACAAGAAAAAATTTTTGATACAAACATTCCAATCAGTTTAAATATTTAACTAGTTTTTTAATGTAAGGAATCCCAGCAGATTGCATCGAATCATTGATTGGCAGTTGGGCCCCGCCCATGCAGAATCCAACCACAGAAATCCCTCATATTGAGCAAGCATGTAGCGACAATGGAGAGGAATTATTCCCCTTTAACAGGAAGAAACCTCCAGCAGAACCTGGCCCAGTACGAGCGGTCATCTGCTAAAATCTTCTAGGGGTTTGAGAAGACAGAGCAGAAACACAGAACAAAAGAATTGATGTAAGAGTACTTTCTATATTAAAGTAAGTAAAAAGTTGATAACAGGACACCGAAGATGTTGCAGTTACTGGGAGCATCATTCCAGTCGATGCCCCCGTCTAACAGGGCATTGTAGATAAGCAGATACCAGACCAGCTGTAGCTTCTATGGAGAAAAGAACAAGGAGAAAAAAAAACAGTCGAAATAACAGCAAATAATACAACTGGAGTGTAGTAGAAGAGAAAAAGTAGCAGAGTGAAGAAAAGTGGTCAGTCTCTCCTCCAGCAGTCTAAGCCTATAGCAGCATATCTACAGAGATACCTTAGGATGACCTTAGCCACTCTAACTATAAGCTTTATCAAAAAGGAAAGTTTAAAGCCTGGCCTTAAAAGTAGGCAGGTTGTCTGCCTCACGGACTAAAACTGAAAGCTAGTTCCACAGGAGAGGAGCCTGATGTTGGTGCTGGCTGCTGAAGGAGGAGCAGCCTCTCCCAACCTCTCCTGATCTGTAGCCGTATTCTCTCTTCTTATTTTCATTTCTTAGCTTTTCTTGGCTTTTTTTCTTAGTTACTTTATACACCCAGCCTCTGGAGTCACTTTATTAGACCGGATTTCTTTCTTGGATTACTTTCTGAAGGACTGGGGATTACCAAAATGGTGTTTTGCTCAGCTGAGGAACAGAGAATTGAAACAATCAAGATTAATTTTTCTTCAGATTAATTTTGATCTAAACACTGGATATGGAAATGAGACAACTTAACCAATGACTACAAGCAGGGAGGAAGAACCTGGCAGCTGGTGTTGTCCGGTCCAACAATCTCGCACAGAAGCCACAGAACAACACTACTCCTCCAGCTAAAAGACGTTTAACGGGTAGAACACCCCATTCCAAATTCGATGTAGACTGGCCGGCTTTGAAGCGCACTGAATCTACACCTGCTTTCTCTGCTCCCAGGAAGAAGAAATGAAAGAACCCACAACCCAGAGCAGTAGATTTCACTTCCTCTGGAATCCCACTGAGAAACAGTTTGCAGCCCTCAGTACCCCGAAAGACAACACAGCCCCTGGGACCAGTCAAGGCCACCAGGAGAAATCCATCCAGATGAAGCGGACACATAACAAAGTAAGAACCCCCCCCCCACCACCACCACCACCACCAAAAGTTCTCATCATACATGAGGCTGTATTAATGGTGCTGAAGCTTTCTGTAGCCAGAACATTAGCGTTATCAGCTGCCCTAAAAATACAGTGAGAGAAATATCAGAAAAAATTCAGACGATTTTGGATCAACATCCCAACCTGGAAATGCTTGTTATCCACACAGGTGCAAATGATGTAGCCAAAAAGCAATCTGAAGTTCTCAAAGCAGACATCTCTGATCTACTAGAGAGACTTGGTGGACTTAACATAAATATCTTTAACAGCAGACCAATCCCTGAAGGGAATGATGAAATTCCAGAATTGCGCCGCTCAAGGTGGCAGCATGTTGGAGTAGCTCTGTTACTTTGGTTCATATTTATTTTCTTTTTTAAAACTTTAATTCTTCCATTTCTGGTAGAAACATTGTTTTTGTGGACAACTGTTCTCTCTGGTTTTGAATGCTGTGCAGCTGGAAGGAGTTTTGCTGATACTTTTTATTTTTGGACATTTGTTATGATGCATAACCATGGCAACAAGGTGGTTTACAACTGGCAGCAGCTGATTAACATCACAAAAGCTCAAATAATACCTCAACTACAGCCACAAAACCCTGATGAGTTGAAAAGAAGACGCCATAGATCCAGAGCATCCTCTACATCAGACTGTCATACAACTACAGAGCGTCTTCAGTCAGAGGCTTCTTCAGATCTGCAGAGCGCTACAAGAGATCATCCCTACCCACAGCCATTAGCATCGACAACAAATCTTTGAAGGAACTTGCAAAATTAGTTACAACAACATTTAATTTCCCTTTGGGATTAATAAAGTAATTTTGAATTTGAATTTGAATTTGAATGAAAGGTACAGTCGACTTTGCATGCTCCATAAATGGTTGAAGAGAAAATCTGTTGAAAAATCGATCCCATTAATTAATAACTTTAAAATATTTGGATGTGCAAAGCACTTGTTCAAGTCAAATCAGCGTTATCTTAACAGAGCTGGGCTGAGACTATTGACCTCAAATTCTGTTATCTGAATAAACATCCCAGAACTGACCTTGGAGCACGGCATGTTGATACTTCTAGAGAACAAACATTTCCCGATACAGATAAAGTGCATATTACTTCATCACCAACACATACGGCTGTACAGAGGGACAGAGAACAAACACTTCCAGCAAGTATTCCAATGTCATCAGACTCATCGACACCTAATGACTCTCTGTTTAGAGATTTCTCAGACAGACTGAAAGCACAAATTAGAATTGGATCACAACTAACACACGGAACCTGGACTACATAGTCTCCTGGGACTAACACTGGATGTACTCTGCCCATGCCTGAACTGGTAATCACGGACATCTGATGTGCAAGTGAACTGGACGGTAATTCCACTCCCACTTATCCCTTCCAACTCTTCTTGAATCAATAAAGAGTTCGTTTTACTGATGGCATAGAGTTGACTTTAATGAGTTGTAAAATCTTGCACTTGTTACAGCATCACCTTGATTAACAATACGCCACCGTCGAACTAAAACACAACATAAATGCAGTGAGATAGTAAAACGGGTAAAATAGTAACATGTAAAACCATACACATATAGCATATAAAACATACCTCGCTGGCTGACCCATGCTTAGAGGTAGAAATGAAGACCCTTTAGTGAACTCCATCTAATTTGAAATCTGCTATAACTTAGACTAGCCTTTCTTGCTGTAACTTCACAGGCTCACGCTTCCATCATATACGTGCATCCCTCTCAGACGCACCACCAGAATCAACATGTGACAATAGTTCCTACTTAAGAATTTCACAATAAATCCTCATCCGTAACAATATGCACAAAATAAAAGAAAACTAAAATCCTGGCAGTAAAACTCCCACCAAATCACAAGCTTATTGTGATTTCACCTTAAGCATTTCACCTTAAACACAACATTACAATAGGAACATATTTAAATTTTAGCACTTACTCTGCTTCCAATAACAACACAGTTTTGTGTATTGGCCTGTAAAGGTACACTGGTTTGACAGTCTTTTGTCCATCCTTATCCAAGGTCGAATCACTGAGCAAAAGTTTCACCTTCCTAATTCTTCCATCCGCACTTGGATATACTTCTGTTACTCTTGCCAGTTTCCAGTTGTTTCTTGAAGAATTGTCCGCTTGAAGAATAACAATGTCGTTCACTTTTGAATTCCTTTTGTCTCTTTGCCAGATGTGTCTCTGTTGAAGATTGAGAAGATATTCTTTCTTCCACCTTGTCCAGAATTCATTCGCTAGAAACTGAACTTGGCGCCATCTCTTTCTTAAATACAGGTCCTGGCTCACAAATTCACCAGGAGGAGGCAGAATAACATTGACTTCATCATAAGAATATGATTCGGTGTAAGGGGCTCTATACTTGGCTCATTTAGGTTTTCTACTGTTAATGGCCTGCTATTCACAATAACCATAACTTCATACAGAAAGGTTCTGAGGGAGGAACTATCAAGCCTCTTAGAAGTTTGATCCAGCATAGCAGTTAAAATCCTTCTGATAGTCCTAATTTGCCTCTCCCAAACACCTCCCATGTAGCTGGAAGAGGGGGTGTTCAGAACAAACTCACATCCGTATTCTTTCAACTGTTCTTTGTCAAAATCCTTCAGTGCATTCATAAACTCTCCCTTAGCACCAACAAAATTAGAACCTTGGTCACACCTAATTTGTCTTACATGTCCACGAATAGAAATAAAACAACGTAATGCATTAATAAAAGCATCACTAATAAGGTCATCCAACATTTCAATATGTATTGGCCTAGAACACATACATGTAAAAAGAAGACCATACCTTTTAAGTTCTTTTCTACCCTCTTTTATATAAAAAGGTCCAAAACAGTCAATACCACAGTAGGAGAATGGGGGTGTTGTTTCCATTCTATCCTCTGGTAAATCTGACATCCGTTGATCCTGATGATTTCTCCTGTACTTTCTGCAGGTTGTGTGCACTTGTAGATGTGAGAAGCAACTGCGCTGCTGCATCCAGTGATCCATAGTCCATTGGAGCGCAACTCGTTGACAGTTATTCCTCTTCCTTGATGCTGCACCCTTTCATGGAAGTGTTTAATCAGCAAAGACGATAAATGACTTGATTTGGGTATAATGGCAGAATGTTTGATATGTGGCTGCAGACTTGCTCTTGTTAAACGTCCTCCCACCCTAAGTTTTCCCAGTTCATCAACAAATGGACTTAAGCTGTAAAGCTTGTGTGTCTTTTCCTTGAGTTGAATATCCTTTCCTTGAGTTAAGTCCTTATCTTCCTTGTTGAATGCGTTTTCCTGTGCAAGTTTTATTATGAACAATTCTGCTTGTTCTCTGTCCTCTACACTTGTGTTTTCACCCTTTGTTTGTGTCTCTCCTTTAAAATCTTTCACAAATTTCCTCAGACGAGCAATAGCTTTAACAGCTCTTCTCCAATCTGAGAATTTATGAGACGGTCTAGTATTGTTCTCTTTTCTTGTACTTTGGTGCTGAACACGTACTGTTTTCAGCTCTGGGTCGTTAAGCTTGATTTCAGTAGCTCTTTCCTTTTCTATAGGTAGTTCATTTTGCCACAAAAACTCTGGACCTTTAACCCAGTTAGAGTTGAGCAACTGTTGGACACTTAGTCCCCTCGATGCATGGTCTGCAGGGTTACTTTCTGATGGTACATGATGCCACTGATGTGGGTCTGTGAGTGACCTTATTCTTTGGATCCTATTTGCCACAAACATGTGAAATCTCTTTGCATCATTATTTACGTATCCCAACACCACTTTGGAATCTGTCCAGAAATGTTCTTTAAGATCACTTATCTCCAGCTCATTTCTTAACATTACACTTGTTCTTGCTACAACTACCGCAGCCATTAACTCAAGTCTAGGGACTGTAGTGACTTTGGTTGGGGCTACTCGTGCCTTTCCCATGACGAGGGCACAATGAACATCTCTATTGGATGTGACTGTTCTTAAATAACTACAGTATCCGTAGCCTGTCACACTAGTGTCTGAAAAATGGTGTAATTCAAACTGTGCAATGTCTGTGTCTGCAAGTAAGATGTGTCTTTGAATTCTCAGCTTTGAAAAGTTTTGAAGATCTAGTAGCCAGGATTCCCACAGCGTACGAAGTTGATCCGAGAGTGATTCATCCCATCCAACCTTTTCTTGACATAATTGTTGCAGAATTTGTTTTCCTTTTAGAATAAAGGGTGCTACAAATCCCAGTGGGTTGTACACTGATGCTACTGTGCACAGGATTCCTCTTCTTGTCATTGGATATTCTTTCACTGTTATCCTAAACTGAAATTCATCAGAAGAAATGCACCACTGAACACCGAGTGCTCTTTCCATCAGTGGTTCTCCAAGTGCCAGATCCAAGTCCTTGATACATTCAGCACAATCTTCTCTCGGCAGCATCTTTATCACATTTTCACTGTTTGAGATGAACTTGTGTAATCTTTGTTTCGCTGTATTACATAGCTCTCTTGCTTCCTTGACTAGCTGTATTGCTTCTGCTTCTGACCCAACACTTACAAGTCCATCATCTACATAAAAGTTCCTTTGAATGAACCTCACGGTGTCTGGAGTGAACCTTCCCTTACCCTGTGTGGTCAGATGTTTTAAACCAAAGTTGGCACAGCCAGGTGAAGAAGCTGCACCAAAAAGATTAACCTTCATCCGAAAGACTGAGGGCGGAACGCTTAAGTCACCATGCTCCCACCATAGGAAGCGCAAGTAGTCCTGGTCTTGAGGTGCTACATGGAATTGATGAAACATCCGCTCAATGTCGCACATTACAGCAACTGAGCCTTTCCTGAACCTACAGAGCACTCCCACGAAAGTGTTTGTAGGTCCTTGTACCAGGCAGGGGTATTACAGAGTTCGTTCTCTGGTACCTTCTCTGCATCACCAAGTGCAATAACATCCTTCATAAAATTTGAGTAGTCTGTGTAGTACTTCTGGTCCCTTTTGAATCTGCGTTCAAGACTGTTTAAATGTTGAATTGCACTTGAGATGTTATTGGGAAGATTTGGTCTGTCATTTTTGAAAGGCAGTGGCATTTCATAATGTCCAATGTTCTTCATTGAACTCTTCTTGAATCAATGAAGAGTTCGCTTTACTGATGGCATGGAGTTGACTTTAATGAGTTGTAAAATCTTGCACTTGTTACAGCCTCACCTTGATTAACAATACGCCACCGTCGAACTAAAACACGACATAAATGCAGTGAGATAGTAAAACGGGTAAAATAGTAACATGTAAAACCATACACATATAGCATATAAAACATACCTCGCTGGCTGGCCCATGCTTAGAGGTAGAAATGAAGACCCTTTAGTGAACTCCATCTAATTTGAAATCTTCTATAACTTAGACTAGCCTTTCTTGCTGTAACTTCACAAGCTCACGCTTCCATCATATACGTGCACCCCTCTCAGACGCACCACCGGAATCAACATGTGACCATAGTTCCTACTTAAGAATTTCACAATAAATCCTCATCCGTAACAATATGCACAAAATAAAAGAAAACTAAAATCCTGGCAGTAAAACCACTGTATTCCAGAAGTCGTCTGGCCACCCCCCAAAAAATCCTAGAAGTTACTATTAGCAAGAGAAAACAGAAAATTAAAGCCAAACGCAATTATAATAAAACTAATCTCAAATTGATCACCTGTCAGAAGGTTCAGCTTCCGATTATCAAATCACTTAAGTTAGCTTTATTAAATATTAGCTCTCTATCAGGAAAGTCACTCTTAATCAATCAATTCATCCCTGAACATAAAATACATGTCTTTTTTGATCAGAAACATGGCTAGATAGAAATAATAAAACAACTGTATTGATAGAATCAACTCCTCCAAATTACAATTTCTTAAGCGAGAGCAGGAAACACAGACAAGGTGGACGTGTAGCCACAATCTTTCACAACTCAATGAAATTTAAAAAGCTATCCCTGGGCACATTTGACTCTTTTGAATATTTAGCCACCCAGATAAATTAGCCTAATAAAGCTATATTTCTAAGTTCATATAAACCCCCAAAACTTAACTCTAACGTCTTTAATGATTTCAGCGACCTTCTTTCTGTAATATGTATCGACTATGACCAACTAATCATTGTGGGGGACTTTAACATTCATACTGACAACCCCCAAGATAGACTAGCAAAAACATTAAGTGACACTCTTCACAACTTCGGCCTGACCCAGCATGTCAAACAACCAACACACAATAAAGGACACACTCTGGACTTAATTATCAGCAAAGGTTTAAATATATCTGACATCTCGGTAATTGATATTGCATTATCTGACCATTTCTGTATTTTCTTTGAAAGTAACATCTCTGCTAAACTATCTAGCCACAGTGAGATAACTGTAAAAAAGCGTTTTCTTGGGGAAACTTCAGTTGAAACCTTTAAAAGTATTTACCCTTCAACCACATCCCCCTCATCTCCCAATTCCAACTCAGTAAATAAGCTGGTAGGTAATTTCCTCATGAAAATATCAAAAATCATTAATTCCATCGCTCCGACTAAAGTGAAAGTAGTCTCAGGTAGAAAGAAGTCTCCATGGACTAGCTATCCACTGGTACGTAGTAAAAAAAAGGGAGTGTCGATGAGCCTTTGTCGAGTGCTTTGCCTGTGTTTTACTGCTATTTTCATTTAACCACTTAATCATGGAAAGCACCTTGAATTACCTTGTTGTTAAAACCGTGCCATATAAATAAAATTGCCTTGCCTTGCCTTGATAAATAAAAGATCTGCCTCCCATTCTACTTTAAAAAAATCCTAGGAACCACCTCTTAACCTGCAGTCTGAGAGCAAACGCTTTGTTAGAAACATTTGGAACAATCAGATTTCTGATGTATGATCGAGCTGGTTATTAAGGGCTTTATATGTAAGAAGGAGAATCTTAAATCTTATGCTGGATTTAACAGGGAGCCAATGAAGGGAAGCTAAAACAGGAGAAATGTGATCTCTTTTTTTAATATTCATCAGAACTCTTATTTTGGATCAACTGAAGGCTTTTAATTACATTTTGTGGATTTCCTGATAGTACAGACTTACAGTAGTCCAGCCTTGAGGTAACAAATGCATGGACTAGTTTTTCAGCATCACTCCTGGACAGGATGTTTCTAATTTTAGCAATAATCCGGAGGTGAAGGAAGGAAAACCTAGAAACCTGTTTAATATGGGATTTGAATGTCATGTCTTGGACAAAAATAACGCAGAGGTTCTTTACGTTATTACTGGAGGTCAATTTAATGCCATCCAGATGAAGTAATTGACTAAGCAGTTTCTTTAGAGCTTCCAAAGACAGCAACTTCTGTCTTGTCAGAATTTAAGAGAAAGAAGTTTAGCGTCATTCAGATTTTTATGTCTTCCAGACATGCCTGTAATCTACCTAACTGACTGGATTTATCAGGATTTATGGATAAATATAGTTGTGTATCATCGGCATAGCTGTGGAAATGTATCCCATGTTGTCTAAAGATTTTACCAATTGGAAGCATAGATCTACTGTCAGTATACCAACCCTCCAGAACACTCAGGTCCTCTAATTCCAGTGTACGCAAGATCCCTAGAAGGCAAGGCAAGGCAAGGCAAGGCAAGGCAATTTTATTTGTATAGCACACTTTCAACAACAAGGTAATTCAAGGTGATTTACATGATTAAGTGGTAAAATAAAAATAGCAGTAAAACACAGACAAAGCCTTTAAAGTAAAACAGCAATAAAGCAAGAAGCACAAACAGATTCATCAAAGCATTACAAAGTATATAATGTAAAAACAGCAGTAAAACAACAAGAATACACAAAACATGATACAACAAAGCATTAATCAAAGGCAACTCTAAAAAGATAAGTTTTTACTTGTGATTTTAAAGAACTCAGTGTTTCAGCAGCTTTCCAGTTTTCTGGAAGTTTGTTCCAGATTAGAGGAGCATATAAACTGAAAGCTGCTTCTCCATGTTTGGTTCTAATTCTAAGGATGTTGAATAGACTGGAATTAGAGGACCTGAGTGTTCTGGGGGGGTAGATCTTCAACATACGATGGCGCTAAGCCATTCAATGATTTATAAACTAGTAAAGGTATTTAGAAGTCTACCTTCTGAGCTACAGGGAACCAGTGTAAGGACTTGGGTGGACCGGGGTGATGTGCTCTACTTTTCTGGTTCTAGTGAGGACACGAGCGGTAGCGTTCTGGATCAGCTGCAGTTGTCTAACTGACTTTTTGGCAGACCTGTGAGGACGCTGATGCAGTAATCAATCCCACTAAAGATAAACGCATGGATAAGTTTTTCGAGGTCCTGTTGCGACATCAGTCCTTTAATCCTAGAAATGTTCTTTAGGTGATAGAAGGCTTACCTTGTTATTGCCTTTATGTGACCCTGGAGGTTCAAGTCTGAGTCCATTACTACACCTATATTTCTGGCCTGAGCAGTAGTTTCTATCTGTATTAACTGGAGCTGTGTGCCAACTATTGTTCTTTCCTCTTTAGGTCCAAAAGTAATTACTTGTGTTTTGTTTCTGTTCAATTGGATGAAGTTATTCACATCCATCCATTGATTTACTCGATGCATGTACTTAGCGTTTGGATGGGTTCAAAGTCACCTGGTGATATCATAATGTAAAGCTGAGTATCATCTGCATAATTATGGTAGCTAATGTTATTGGTTTTTATAATCTGGGCTAGTGGGATTCATGTAGATATTAAATAAGAGGGGCCCCAGGATGGAGACCTGGGGCCTGTACCATGAAGGTGGCTCAACAAACTCGGGGTTACAGGATTGGTTTTGAATCGACAAAACCAAACCGATGCAATCACGCTTAATTGGTACCATGACGCAGGTTATCAACTTTCTCTGTCAACTCAGGCTTTGATCCTTAAGCTATGATTAATCCACAGGTGCGTGCACATAAAAGAGTGACGACGACACTGAACAACCAATCGCGTTCGATATGGATAGAGCGAGAGCTATCTACTTTTCAACGGAGGAGCAAGAGATTATTCTCCAGAAATATGAAGAATTTAGAAATATTTTTCAAGCACGCAGTAACACTGTATCTGCTGCCAAAGCAAGAGAACAATCGTGGAGGAAGATTGCTGATTGTGTTAATGCGTGGGTTAAACAATTAATGTACATTTAAGTAGGCTAAGCATATTAAAATATATTAAATGCTAAAATGAAAATGTATTCGTGTTGAGATATATATATATATTATGTGTGTAGATGTATGTGAAAGTATAGGCAATTACATCCTAAGAAACATTGATATTCATTAATTTTTAGATGCAACCCCAACTCCAAACGGTCTTGGCAGCAGATCAAGACAAAAAATAAAAATATAATTCAAAGTGGTGAGTATTTACCATATTTTTTATTATTTTTTTAGAACATTTAATCACAAACACTTGTTTGCAGCAAACAGAAAAAAATGTGAAATTAGGAAAACTGGGGGAGGGCCACCTCCTCAAGATTACACTGTGGCAGAGGATTTGGCTCTGAGCAACAACAAGGGGCGGCCGATTATGGATGGGATTGCATGTGCTGTACAGTCAGGGCATGGGTTCGATGAGTCACATTTGTTATGTGCGGCTCAAGAAGCTCACAGAGATAAGACATTCCTTCCGCGGAAAATCTGTATCTTTCATACAAGTACGCATCAGGAAAGTCAAATGGATTTTGTCTGTCCCTAAAAACTCGTTCTCTACGAAGTGCTCGTCTTACAATTTGCGCGGAGATGTCCACAGGATTAAGGAGAAAAGGTGAAGCCATTGCAACAGAGAACAGACGCTGGGAATTAGTTACGTCACATATATATGTTTCTTTGCTCACAGCTGATTGGTCAAACTTCAGTCTGAGATCGCGAATCCAGAACATAACCTGCCCCGGAGGAGGTTAGCCGTGCAGCGTAAGATACCATGGCAACGAACACCGATCAAAGCCGAGCCACTTTCATGGTACCCAAAACCCAGGGTTGGTGGAAACTAAGCTGAAACATAGCTGGGTAGCCACCTAATCCGGCTTCATGGTACAGGCCCCTGGGGCACCCCACATGTGATATCTGTTTGTTGTGATGAAATGTTTCCTATTGAAATAAAAAAGTCCTTGTTCTTTAGGTAAGACTCGAACCAGCCAAGAACTGTACCATAGAGTCCGACCCAGCTCTCCAGTTGTTCTAGTAATATATCATGATCACCAGTGTCAAATGCTGCACTCAGATCCAACAGAAGCAGCACTGTGGTTCTACCACTCTTGCTGCATGGAGAAGCAGCTTTCAGTTTCTATACTCCTCTAATCTGGAACAAACTTCCAGATAACTGCAAAGCTGCTGAAACGCTGAGTTCTTTTAAATCACGACTAAAACCGTATCTGTTTAGAGCCCCTTTTGAGTAATGCTTTGACGTATCATGTTTCGTGTATGCTTTATTGCTGTTTTTACTTTATATGCTTTGTAATGCCTTGATGTATCTCTGTGAGCTTCTTGCTTTATTGCTGTTTTTACTTTATATGCTTTGTCTGTGTTTATATATATATATATATATATATATATATATATATATATATATATATGTATGTATCAACTATTTTCCCAAGGATTTTAGATAAGAAAGGAAGGTTAGCTATAGGTCTGTAATCAACTAAGTAATCTTGATCAAGGGAAGGTTTCTTAAGTGAAGGTTTAATTACAGCAACTTTAAATTCCTGTGGTACGTATCCATTTACTAAGGATAAATTCATCATATCTAAAATGGGGCCAGTAACCAAAGGGCACACTTCCTTAAATAATTTGGTTGGGATTGGGTCCAACATACAAGTTGAAGGTTTAGATGAGGCTAATATTTTTGATAATTCCAAAAGCTCGACTGAATTAAAACAGTCCAAACACAAATGAGGTTCTACAGTTCTCTCTGATGCTGCCTCACTTATTGAGAGAGAAGTAATCATGTTTGGGAGGATACCAATGATTTTATTTTAAATATATTAAATTTTATTTATGAAGAATCCCATAAAGTCATCACTACTAAGAGCTGGGGGGATAGTTGGCTCAACAGAGCTATGACTCTATGTTAGTTTGGTGACTGTACTAAAAAGAAACCTAGAATTGTTCTTATTCGCCTCTATTAAAGTTGATATGACCTGAATTTAATATATTTGTTTAAAGCTTTTTTAGAACATTTTTAGCCCTGTGTTTTTCTTTGTATTCTGTCTCCTGTTTGACATGATGTAAGTTTGCTTAACTGTGACAGAGATTATTGCATTTTTGAAAGTTTCATCATTAGTAAGTCAAATGTATCAACAAAGCAAAGAGTCTAAGTACAACCATCATAAAGCTTATCTGAAGGAGGGGGATGCAATTATGCATCTCGTTGTCATCTGAAGAAAGAAGTGGGGGAAAAGAAAAGGAAATAAAAAACGGAAAAAATAAAAAAGCATTTATTAATGGCATCCCGTAGAGAGCAGATTGCAGAAAATCTCGCTTTTGATGACATCCTTCAGACTGCATTTATTTTTCTGAAACGCAATCAACAATACATAACATGGAATTGCATTCTTTCAACAAAATTGAACAGCTCACCACAGATGCCCATATAAATTACATACTCAGATGAATCAAGACTGACAGCATTGGCTTGCTCTCTCTGAAGGTCACTATTATGAAGTAACAGCCCTTCATCTTACCTTGATTACACATCACCACAAAAACATTAAGTTTCAAAACCACATTTTCATCTTTCTGTCTTTAAATTGCTGTTCCCCTGTAGCAGCTTTTTAGTTTAAACTGAGTAGTGTCAAGAAATTTCAATAAGTTTTAGTTTCTTTTTAGGGTTCTTAGGAATATTTGAGCAAATATACCATTATTGGATGTAAAGAGATTTATACCAAGTTTAATTTGTTGTTCCTTTTCGACGGCTACTTATACCTTGAGTATTGACTTAAATATAAGTGTTTCATATAATGGTGACAACATGATGAAGAAATCTAGTTGTATTTTTTACAGTCCACTTATTTTTGGTTTAGGGTGTGATTGAATCTGAGCTCAATATCTGAATTTGATTATCTACAGACTTTGATATTTACAAGAACGCTTTGAAATTTAATGATGATTTTTATCATAATATTGTACAATCTAACATTAAGGTCAAGCCTACTTTATTTGTACCTGTAGGTAGATTTGATTTCCTATGTGATCAGATACAACATCCCCTTTTCACACACAAACAAAAAAACCAATACACCATCAGCAAAAACAACAGTACAACAGTAAGGTGCTCAAGCAATTTCTCTGGGGTCCACAGTAAGATGACATAAAAACGAGACTGCTATCTCAGTAATCCAATACATAGTATCATATGTCAGCTATGGTCCCATTGCAGTGTGATTCCAAAAGCCCTTGCAACTCTCTTTTTTCCTCTGGTTGGCACTGTTGCTGTATTTACAAAAACTTACAGAAAATATAATATTTGAATGTAAACACTCATAATGCAAACATATTGTAATACACACTAAGCTTTCTTCAGAAAATAGATGGGTATTTCTGTATACTTCTGATAAAAGAATAACAAACTGCACTGTCAACATCATTATTGTTATTTTTAAGATAAGAATATTTTAATTTTCCTTTTTCATATCTCCTCATTGCAGTGTTAATTTGAGAGCTATGTCGTAATGTGTGTTGGTAATTGGTAGTTTCAAACATAAAATATCTTCTCAGTTCATGTTTTAAATGGCCCATTGTCATTGTAGCCTGATGTCCTAAGCAGTATTTATGAGTCCTGAAAATTATCTATAGCAATAGCAATAAATCTATTGATTATATATAGTGAACCATACTATTGATAGCGCTTTAACATTTCAGGATTGGCTGTAAATGGGTACGGCATGTGGAGTCACAACCTGTTGTCCCCGTTGCACTCTGTGGAGCTGTTTGGTGTTCAGACTCTCTTGAACTGATCTAGTTTCTCTGTACTGAGGCCTTTCAGAGTTATTCTAACACACAAGCATGTAAAATTAATATTTTTGTTGCTGTACTTTACGTTTTGGGAACACGTATATCACGCGGTTTTCGTGGTCTCGCTAGCTTAGTTAGCTTAGCTTCATTGCCACTGTGGCTACTCCTTTAGTCTTTCCTTCGGCTTCTCTATGTCTGCCTAAGTCTTCTCCTCTCTCTTGATCTCTGTGTCAGATGTTTAGTTACTCCTCTGCCTCCTTTAGTGATAATAGTACATGTAATAAGTGTGGCATTTTTGTAACTTTGGAGGCAAGGGTGACTGAATTGGAGGCTCGGTTGACAGTTCAGCAGGTAGCCAAGTCCCCGTAGCCAGCAGGGACCAACCGAGAACAGAACCACCCAGTAGTACTGTGGCGGAACCCGAGCAGTTGGGAACTTAGGCCGGCTGGTTGACGGTATGTAGGAGGCATAGTCCCAGAACCCAGCCCATGGGTCAACAACAACCTGTCTATATTCCTAACAGATTTTTCCCACTCAACAACACACCTGCTGAGAAGCTGACTCTGGTCATTTGCAGCTCCATATTCAGAAATGTTGTATTAGAGACACTAACGACCATAGTCAAATGATTGCCAGGGGCCAGAAAACGCAACATCAAATCCTACCTAAAGTTGCTAGCTAAGGATAAGCGTAAATACAATAAGACCGTTATTCACTCTGGCAGTAATGACACCTAGTTATTCCAATTGGACGTCACTAAATTAGTGTTGGTTTGGTGTGTAAGTTTACCAAAACCATGTTGAACTCTGTAATTTCTTCTGGTCCCCTGCCCGATTAAACCAGTGATAAGGTCACTGCGCTCCTCTGGCAGCTGTCTCCTTGTCATCCCTAAAGTCAGGGCACACACACTCACGGCAAGGCGTCTTTTCAGTACTATGGCCCTCACATCTGGAACAGGCTGCCGCAGGACCTCTGAGAACGTTCATGTTTTTAAGAGCAGGCTCAAGATTCACCTTTTTAGCTTAGCTTTTAAAGCAACACTATGTAAGTTTTGCTCTCGGGTTCCCCCTACAGTTGGGAAAAATTTATTGTTTTCGACTACTGTCGTAAAACCTGTTATGGTTACACCAAGGGATTCAGTTGCATTGACAAGCGATACCGTCTAACGTTACAGATTTTCACGTCTTGGGCAGCCTTCCTTGCGTGTTAAATGTCTTCATACCAGGTAAATTTTCTATATTTCAGCATGTCATATGTACGGCGGCGTAGAGCTGTCAGTCATATAATAAAGATATTAAACCGTATCACGTTATAATGTGATAGTTTCAAGTTGTTTTCACATTTTTACAATAAACTATCACGTTATAACATGATATGGTCTAATTTATTTTTTATATGGGTGACAGCTCTACGGCGGCGCACATATGAATACAATTTCATGTTTTTTTTTTCCTCAAACGCCAAAAGATCGTGTAGCTCACGTTTACAAGCCAGTGTCATTATAGCAGCCTATTGGCTACTGTTTTACATAATGGATAAGCTAATTCTTGAGTTTGTCACTCTCCCTTTTTCGCTTCCTAGTCTCCTCCGACAAAAACTTAGCCTTTTTCGTTTTGTTGCTGCTTCGGCCATTGCACAAACATTCACAACCGGTAGCAGGCAGCAAACTGTCAGGAATGTGTGTGGAGAGTGGACCCAAACGCAGACGCTGAGGGAAGGTGCAGGATGTTTATCAAAGGAGGAGGTGATGGTGACAATGAAAACGACGGCAAGGAATGGAGATACTGGACATCGGGCAGGAACGGAGAGACGGGAAGACGACACACCATGGAGGTAGAGACAACAGTAGTCATTAATGATCCGGCCCTGAGTGGAGAGAAGTGATGGGTTATAAAGACAGGAGATGAGTAGGATCAGGTGTGAATGATTTGGGAGACACAGGTGAGGACAATGAGGAGGAGTGAGTAGGGCAGCGTGACAGGACCCCCCCCTTTAAAGGCGGATTCCAGACGCCGTGGAGAGAGGAGAAAGAAAGGAAAAGGAAAAAAGAAGCACCCTTGCCAGGGTGGGTGGAGGGGGCCCACGGAAGGAGAGCCCCGGGTCTTTCTGGATACGCCCCTGGAAGTCTGGCGGACGACCAGGTGGGCGGCACCTGAGGACCTGGAGGTTGGGCGGACGGCCCCGGTGGCGTCCTCTGGCTGGACGGAGGTCGGGCGGACGGCCCCGGTGGCGTCCTCTGGCTGAACGGAGGTCGGGTGGACGGCCCCGGTGGCGTCCCCTTGCTGGGAGGCGGTCGGGCGGGCGGCCCGGATGGCGTCCTCTGGCTGGATGGAAGTCTGGAGGACGGCCTCGTGATCCTCCCGTGAGGACCTGGAGATCCGGCGGACAGCCCTTAGGTCCTCTTCTGAGGGTCAGGCAGCGGCTGAAGAGCTTGGCTGGTCGGCAGCGACAAAGATGCCTGGCCGGTAAAGGTCGGCCGAGATGAAGAGAGTCTGGGGGCTTGGACGCCTGCTGAGACGAAGAGTCTGGGGGCTCGGACGCCTGCTGAGACGAAGAGTCTGGGGGCTCGGACGCCTGCTGAGACGAAGAGTCTGGAGGCTCGGACGCCTGCTGAGACGAACAATCTGGAGGCTCGGACGCCTGCTGAGACGAAGAATCTGGAGGCTCGGACGCCGGCTGAGACAAAGAGTCTGGAGGCTCGGACGCCGGCTGAGACGAAGAATCTGGAGGCTCGGACGCCGGCTGAGAAGACGAATCTGGAGGCTCGGACGCCGGCTGAGAAGACGAATCTGGAGGCTCGGACGCCGGCTGAGAAGACGAATATGGAGGCTCGGATGCCGGCTGAGAAGACGAATCTGGAGGGTCCTCCTTGACCCTACCTGGGAGCTCTAACAACGGGGACGGGTCCTCCTTGACCCTCCCTGGGAGCTCTGGCGACGGGTCCTCCCTGACCCTCCCCGGGAGCTCTAGCGATGGGTCCTCCCTGACCCTCCCCGGGAACTCCAGCGACCCATGGGGAAATGTCGGTCACTGGAGAGCTGCCGCTGTGACTGCCAAGAACACAGCAGCCACAATCACGGCAGGTTCTGGGACTGGAGCTGGAACGGGCTCATGGGCTGGAGCTGGAACGGGCTCACGGACTGGAGCTGGAACTGCCCCGGAAGCGGCCCCACCTCGGCGACGTCGTTGCCTGCGGCGAGGCGCTCCCCTGGAGCAGAGGTAGGCCGTCTTGTCCCCATAGAAGAACTCAAAGAGGTCCTCCTCCCTGATGTGAGGAGCCCTCGAAGAGCCAGCTGGAGGAGGGACAAAGACGGCGGGGGAGAGAACCGGCGGTGCGTGCAGCGCGGAGATGTAGCTGACGTTGGTGGTCCGTGTGGGAGCGCCGGCCTGCTCCCCGCTCCCGGAAACTCCGGCTCGGCAGGCCCGTCGACTGCGGCCAGATGGTGGAGGCGGAGAGTGCGGAGAGGGCAGAGAGGGCGGATCGGTGATCTGGCCCAACGCCTCCTGGCGAATCCTCGCCGCCTCGCGCCGCAGATTGGCGAGATCCCGGGCAGAGATGACACTCTGAAAGTGAGGAGCACTCGGAGGATCTTCTCGGCTCCAGGGACCCGCACAGGAAGGTGAGGAGAGGCAGCGAGTTTGTCCAGACGTCCTGGCGCAGGCTATGGCATGCGTGTCATTCAACCTATTGTAAGTCGATGTACCATCACAAGGGTCTAGGAAATATATTATGAAAGTTGAAAAACGACATAGTGTTGCTTTCACTGATTATTATTTATTATATTTAATTTCAATTCAATTTCAATTTAGTTTATTTATATAGCGCCAATTAACAACAGATGTCATCTCAAGGCACTTAACAAGAAGTCATTTCAATACATTTATACAAACATTCCAATCAGTTAAAAAGTTTGGGGGTTGGGTTATAGTTATAGTCTGTTTAATTGCTCTGCATGTGTTACTTGCTTTAATTTTATCAGTATTTTACTACTTAGTCTTATCATATTTATCCACTGTTTATTTTTATATTTTAACTTACTGTAGCGGTGGTCGGCTGTGGCTGCCTGGGTGCTCTCCAGGTAGCGCTTGGTTGGAGGTGGGGGTCTCAGCCTTGCCTCCTCTGGGTGCCCTGTCAGTGCCTTGGCTGCTGCTGATATGCTGCTGCCAGTGTAGATGGCTCCTTTCATGGTGTTTCCTTACCTTACATGGCACATATGTACTTGGCCCAATGTCTTTATTAATGTTGCTCTTGAGAGTGTGTGCCCATGTGGATTGGGTTGGGAGAGGGGGTATACATGTGATCATGCTTTAAAATCTGTGGGGAAGGGATTGGAATGTGGTTTATGTGGGGTCATTTTTAATCTATAAAGCACTTTAAATTACAATCTTTGTATGAAAAGTGGTTACAAATTATGGAAGTGTATGTGTAACATAAATCAAATTAAAATGGATTAGCACAAATACTTTTTCATTTTCAAAATCTAGCTGTTATTTTTGACTCATAAATAAAATTAAAAAGAAATTATCCAAACTGCTTTTTCATTTTACAATTCAACATTGCTCATTCTGTAACTTAATTAAAATTAAATAGAAAAGGACATTTAAGATTTAATATTCAAATTGCATCCCAGCAAAATAGTTACAAAATTCAATTTTAAATGTCAAAGTTGAAAAATAAAATGCATTGGCAGAAATGCTTTTTCATATTCTGAATAGAAATGCCATTTTTGACTCATAAATAAAATTAAAAACGAATCATCCTAACTGCTTTTTCATTTTACAATTCAACAGTGCTCATTCTGTAACTTAATTAAAATTAAATAGAAAAGGGCTTTTGAGATTTAATTTTCAAATTGCACCCCAGCAAAATAGTTACAAAATTCAATTTGAAATGTCAAAGTTGAAAATGAAAATGCATTTACAGAAATGCATTTTCATTTTCAGAATACAAATGCCCTTTCTGACTCATAAATAAAATGAAAAATACATTATTCAAACTGCTTTTTCATTTTGCAATTCAGCGTAGCTCATTTCGTGACCTAATTAAAATGATAAAGAAAATGTATTGCCTTTTCGTTTTTTCATCCCTACCCCTGCGAAAGGTGTAACAGAATTCAAATCGAATTGGCAATCCCTCACGGCGCAGCAGAATGACGTCAGGGCTCCTTCTTCTTCTTCAGTCCCCAGCCTGACCGTGCTTAGCAATCAATGTGTATAGTTTTGTGTATAGTTGATGCTGGTGAAAGAGAGGAAAAGTAACAAGAAGACAAGTGGAAAAGTATGAGAGTGTGAGCATACACATATATAAAGGCTGTGTGGTCCAAATTCAGGGGCTGGATCCTTCTAAGGACCCGTCCTCCCTCGTCTAAGAAGGACGTTGGGTCATTCGTAGACCAGGTGGACCACCGCATGTTAGACCACCTTCAAGTGAGGCGACACTTGGAAATATGCCGTCAAGCCAGCCGTTTATAGTAATATTACATTTCAGTTTTTCTTTTTTAATATATTCACAAAAATTTCTACATTTCTGTTTTTCTTCTGTCAAGATGGGGTGCTGATTGTACATTAATGAGAAATAAAATAATCTTTTTTTATTTTAGCAAATGGCTGCAATGAAACAGTGACAAATTTAAAGGGGTCTGTATACTTTACATATATATATATATATATATATTTATAATATTTAGTTATATAAATAACTAAATATTACATAAAATGTTTCTAATATTCAGTTGATTTAAAAACAAAATTGTGTGCCGAATTGAATTGAATATATAGTTTTTTTCTTACTATGTGTTGTCTTGCTAATCGGCACTTTCTGAATAAATAAAATGAATAGATTTTTTTAAACAACCAGTGCAACAATAACTTTACATTTTTATTATTTTAACACCATTGCGGTTGATAACAGCATGAGCTCTTCTCTGCATCTGCCTCAGTGCTGGTGACATTGTGGCACCTAGGGATGAGCTTGAAGATGATGTAGCAGAGGATGAGGCTGGTTTGGAGAACTCAGTGGTGTTCTCCGGTGGGACAAACTGTCTTCTGAACACGTCTTAGTGATGTGGCAGCAGTCGATTAAGCCAGCCCTGGATGACGTAGCGCAAAGAACAGTGCAAAGAAGCTACCCGAAGCCATCTCTGCAGACCAACCTAAATGATGTTCCCCTCGTCAACCAGAAAATACCACCCACAGGTCTCAGCTGGATGACTCCATCCACATCTCTGAGCTTTATTCAGCCTGTTTATTCTAATAAAGCTTAAAGAACGGTCCAGGAAGAGCTCATTCAGGTTAATCCTGCATGAGTAACTTTAAATAACTACACAATAATTTATCCTAATGTCAATTCTTGTTATTTCATTTTCAATAGTCATTTTAAATTGTACAAAGTAAGCTCAATGTTCATACCTTTAAAAATTCAATGCAACTGTTAGTAAAATTACTTAATTATATTTCAGATTTGTTTTAATCACTTTATTTATAACAACCATGGAACAACTAAATAACCAAAGTGACAAAAACATAAATTGACAAACAGAAAACAGTGATCCATCCGGTCCCTCCTCTCCTCTCCTCTCCTCTCCTCTCCTCTCCTCTCCTCTCCTCTCCTCTCCTCTCCTCTCCTCTCCTCTCCTCTCCTCTCCTCTCCTCTCCTCTCCTCTCCTCTCCTCTCCTCTCCTCTCCCTTTGATTCCTCATGTCCTAAACAAGAAATCAATACACAGTTTACAAAAAGAGCAACACAAAAACTTTTAGCAAATCTCTATTTATTAACATGATCAGTCATAAGTTATGTATTGATGCACTGCTGCACATGCACATACAGAACTTTTTCATTACAAAAATAATCTCATTTGTTTTTGGCCAACAATGGGTGACATTCCCCTTCAGATTTACCATAATTGTATTTATAAAATAGATAGAAAATAAGTGCAGATGAGGAACATGGCAACTGTGTTATTTGTGAATTCAAAACGATAGTTTTTACAGCAGAACACAAGAGATCACATACTAAGAATACAGGTTATGAGATTTTTGAGGTTTAATAAGACTCCTCTAAGCATTAGGTGTGTAATTGAATTTATTCTTCTACCTCCATGCCACCGTGGCCCAATTTTGCCCCGGTAAAGAGGTAATAATTTCCCCTAAAAGGAGTCGTTCTTTTTCCCTTTCTTTGCAAAACCCAAAATAAGCTGTACATAAGCGGGGCAATAGACGGAGAACCATTAGACCAACATAGGAGCTCGTTTATGGGCGATAGTTTACAAAATAATATTATAATACATGTCTATACTAACAACAAAAGCCAAACAACACAACTGCGTTAAGTTAAAAATTTTTGTACCGCCAGATTTTAATAAACTTACATTTAAAACTGTACTCTTTGCTTGCTCCGTCTCCAGCTTCATCCGCCATTGTTGCTGGAACAGAAATCTTCTCGCAATGCCCTGACGTCATTCTCCTGCGCCGTGTGGGATTGCCAATTTGATTTGAATTATGTTACACCTTTCGCGGGGGTAGGGATGAACACAAAAAAAGCAATACATTTTCTTTATCGTTTTAATTAGGTCACGGAACGAGCAAAATTAAAATGAAAATGAAATGCAGTTTGGATAATTTATTTTTCATTTTATTTATGAGTCAAAAAGGGCATTTGTATTCTGAAAATGAAAATGCATTTCTGCAAATGCATTTTCATTTTCAACTTTGACATTTCAAATTGAATTTTGTAACTATTTTGCTGGGGTGCAATTTGAAAATTATATCTTAAATGTCCTTTTCTATTTAATTTTTATTAAATTACAGAATGAGCAATGTTGAATTGTATAATGAAAAAGCAGTTTGGATAATTTCTTTTTTATTTTATTTATGAGTCAAAAATAGCAGCTAGATTTTGAAAATGAAAAAGCCTTTGTGCTAATCCATTTTAATTTGATTTATGTTACACATACGCTTCCATAACAAATTTTGTCAATGATGGAAGAAAAAAATTAGGATTATTTTTATGATCAGAGCTGATTTTGGAAAAGTATGCATTGTTTAATTTCTTACTGCATTATTACATGCTTTGAGAAGTGCTGTACATATCTGATAGTTTATTGTGATTTTATTTTTCTGCCGCCCTGCAATTTCTCTTTTGTTTTTTGAGGTCTTAAAGGTATATCGGAGGATTTTCTTTTTCAGGTGGGTAGCCTATACTATTGGTCCACCTAAGTGTCAATCATTCTGGTGATATGTTTAGGTAAGGCCGTTGTACGTGCTCGTCCCGAGGTAGTTTTCGCTTTCTGCGCATGCGCACTTTCAGGTGTATTATGTGTGATGAGTTACAGTTTCAGCCATTCCTTTGAAAATGGCTGAGGGTTGAAAGAGAAAAAGTGTATACAAAGTGTATGATAAGAAAAGAAAGGCTGCAGAATATAGAAACAAGACCAGAGTGATTTAGGGTGAATATTTCACACGCTGGCATGCGCTAAAAGCACAGGTTGGGCTTCCCACTACTTCCCACTTCAATTTGTCTAAAGTAGCCTTATGACCAAATGGTAAATGGTATCACGCTGAAATGTTCTAAATCCTTGTGTGTTCATTTTTGATATTTCCAAGGTGTTCACCATAGTATTTATTACACAAATGCAACAAGCTACTTCTCTATTGCATGTCATGTCTTGAGTCCTCACTCAATCGATCAGTATAATAAGTAAATAAAACACGGAAGGGCATTTGACATTTTGTCTTGCATGAATGTTTTTGAGTAAGTTTATAATATACAACATAATTGTGCCACCAAACGTGACTAGCCAAATTTGGGTGCCCATGCAAACAATCTACTTTGATGCATATCTGTGCAGTAAAATGTAAAATATGTTTTATGCTTGTACTTTGTTAGAACAAACAACTAACATGTGTATAATTCAATATTTGTTAAAGCTATGATAAAATTACATCCACTCCGCTGACACACACTCAATGGGCCAGACCCCAGCCACCAGCTGTGTCCACAATTGAGGAGTCACTGTCGGATCGGTGAGTTATTATCATATTTATCATATTTATCATCAAGCTAAATGCTTCACAGTAGAAACAATGTCTTGTATTTGTGACTGTAACAACAAGGATTAGCAACAGATTCTATCTTCTATATGTGTGTAATTTATAGGGAAGCAGATTTCTCTGTGAAGGGAGTTGAGAAAATGGCCAGCAGTAGTAGCAGTGAGGAAGAAAGAAGAACTGTTTCACAAGAGAAAGCAAGGTAAATACAATTGTAGATTTCTGTGAAGATACCTTTTTTTTAACTTTAGTTGTTTTTGCTTTATATTTGGTACTTTACTGAATATTTTTTCTAGGGCCTGAACTAGTGTAAATACAGCTGAGATTGATGAAGATGCCTTCAACAATCTACAAAATTCAATGTAAGTATTACTGTTTTAGGGTCTTTATTTGGGATGGTACTGAAAGGGGCAATAAAATTACTTCATTCAAAAGGATTGACTGGGATGATGACACATGGGATGAAACTTGGACTCCGGACACAGAGAGCCAATCACAGTCATCCACAGAAGAAGATGAGACCGAGGAGGTTGAACTCTCAGAAGAACACGAGACCTGGGAAACCTGGGAAACCTCCGCAGACGTGGATGAAGCAGAAAATCTGGATCCTCAAATTTGCATTAGGTATGTGTATTATTATTACCACGGAACTGCTAGAGTTATCACCTATATGTAAAAACCCATTGTAGGTGTTGGTGTTGGAAAGGATATTTCTAACATTCCGGGCGGTGTCTCCAACACATGGAAATGTAATGTCTCTGTCTCCAACATCCTATTGAATTGTAATTGCTCTGTATTGTTCTTGGTCATCCCATGCTGAGCCATTGGAATGTGTGGAAAGCTGCCAGACTAATGTTAATTCGGATCTTAGTGATTGACAGAAGCTTTGGTTTACCGGGTGATGTGTGAAATATCTTTATCTTTACATTTGCAGGTCTGGTGTTGCTCTCCCAAACGGAATGTCGTTAGAGGTTTATCCTGTGATTAGCCTTGATAAGACTGTGCACGATGATCCGGAAGATAAGGAAGATGAAAGCCAGGAATTTGCTACTCCACCTGACGTACCAATGGTCCTCAAAGAGGAAGACGTCATCGGTCGGCCCGCATCCATAGTCTATCATGACATAAAGATGCTGCTGGACTTCCTTATTCTTCCAATTGAAAAATGCACAGTAAAGGATACCATCACAAAGGCACCCTGTAATGCAACTAAGCCGTTTGAGGTTTCTGTAAAAACAAGGTGCTCTGCTGTCATTGCGGAATGGGTGAGTAGAACATTAAATCTGCAGCTCACAAACAGTCAGTGAAATAGTGGCATTTTCTTTAACGTTTCTCAACACTTTCACCCGTACAGATATGTCCGAATGGTCACACTGTTTGGAAGTGGAGTTCACAGCGATATTTCAAGTATGGGATCCTAGCTGGGGATTTTATGGTTGGGTGTAAACATCTTCCTGTCTGGAAACAACTTCCGTAAAATAGCTCTGCTCTTCAAGTTTATGAACTTGGGGATGATGGACCGAAATACATTCTACAAAATTCAAACCAAATTTTGTCTGCCGCATATTGAAGATTTCTGGAAGAGGGAGAGTAGCAATGTCATCAGCCAGTTGAGTTCAAAGGACTCTGTTGTGCTCCTTGGTTAGTATATTACATGACTGCCACTTACAATATTATAATTATCTGTGGTCCTTCTGTTATCCTTCTGTTATCAAAACATTTAATCCATTTATATTGTCTTTATAAGGTGATGCTAGGATGGACAGTCCTGGGTTCTGTCCTGAATTCTGCACATACACTACAATGGAGAATGACACAAAAAGAATTGTGTCAATTGTCAACATGGACAAACGACAGGTCGGAGGGAACTCTGTGGCTATGGAGACCTTGGACACACTTTGGACAGGAGTTCTGCATCATGTGACTGGCGTACATGAGTGGTACTTTGGGGCCTGTCGACATGGGCCTTTGGAGGAATACAGGAATAAAGAATGGATTCCAAAGGGCTCTGCAGCACACAAAAGACTCCAAAAGATCGTTTATGACGCACGCTGGTTGAAAAACATACCCAAGTATCTCACTTTTAGGTAGACATTTTAGGAATGCAATTATATTCCAAACCACCAAAATGCTGCTTTATCAAATTTTGGTAAATGCCGTTTTGTAATATTGTCTTATTTGTTGCTTTATTTTTGTTTTATAGATCGACCTCAGACCTGGAGTCCTTCCATAACCATATTCTTATGTATGCCTCAAAGCGCTTCTGCTTCAAACCACCAGTGTATGCTCGGACCCTGTTGGCAGGGCTTGATTATAACTACCACCTAAACCGAGGAGCACGAACAAATGCTGATGGCTCACATCAGTAAGTTTCTTATAACTGTTTACCTACACTCCATAATTTATTCTATACATGCAATGGCAATATTGACATGTTTTTGTTTACTCCTCTAAGGTACGGCAGTTGTATTCAAGTCAAGTGTGTTATTTTGTTGAATTAAAACCTCTACAGTGTACACTGCTGTAACATAGGATATAATTCTTTTAAAAAGGTATATTTTTTTACACCAAAAGTCCTACTGATGTGTAAACCTATGTTTTTTTTACAGGTCAACCATCTCACACATGACCTGTCAGTAGATGTGGTGCTTGAAGAGAATGTGACTTTGGAAGTTTAGCTACGTATAAAGGGGGCAATATCTATACTTTTTACATTTCCCCTATTCACAATGTGCAATATCAGACATTTTCTGGTGAATGTATGCCATGTATAAAAGAACGGTATATAATTTATACATTAGAGCTAATAAAGTACAAAATGTACATAATATTTATTCGTAATTATGGTTTTCTTAGGGGTAAATTGTATTTATATTGGTACATGCAAGTTATAAACAGTTATCACATACAAGCCTACATAAACTATTTTCCTTTGTGAACTTTCTAAAACCACTTACAAATATTTTATAGAAGTGTGGGAAACTCATATGAAGTACATGAAAAAAAAATTTTTTTGAAGAGACTTTATTATCAACATATCAACAAAGGTAAATGGTACAAAATTTTAGTGTCAAATACACACTTGTGTTCATCCAGCTTATTTTACTGTGCAAGTATAGCTCCTGAGGTATCTTAGAATAAAGAGCAATTAAGAAGATTTATTCCGGGATACGATCTCTAATTTTCCACATACAACATGAAGCTATAACAATTCTATATCCTGGTCCCAGAACACCATATTGCCAGACAACAAAGTTCCTATATGCAGCATAGCGGAACTGTCTGTGACTTTCTCCCGTATCCTGGATGTCCACCTCTGCCCTAAGGTCATTCCAGATTCCCCTGGCCAGTCTCAGTACACCTTCTTGCAAGATGTACAGCTCCATGTGTGGAAACAGTGATGTGCAGTTTTGTGGTTGTTGTTGACAGCATTTCTGTTCCAGCAGTGTTGGCATATTTCTGCAGTTTCTACAGACACACCAGCTGGGTGCCTGTGGATGAGAAGGTCCTGGTTGAGGGGGATCAGGGGTGAGACTCATGAGGTCAAAGATGAGACTAGGTTCACGAGTGAGGCATCTTTGTAGAAGTTGTTGGCACTCATCAACTATCAGTCTCTTTATCCTATCCTGTTAAAACAAAATCACACTTAGAAAATGTTCTTATTAGCCGTTTGACACATACAACTTTCAACTAAACCATCTAACAGGCAAAGTGAATTCATGTGTGCAAACTTTTTCTAATAAAAAGGAATAAGGCAGTACATTCATTACAATTTTTAGTGTTTTCACTGTTGCACACTGTCTGCCTCGTAATGTATGAGGGAGCATTACAATAACAAAAGGAAAGATCACGTGTCACACTATCTGTGTGACCCCTCGGACCAGAAATGTTACAATGACAATAGTAGTGCTTGTACTAGAAGAGTTTGTAAGTTAGCGTAAGACGTATTCTGCAACAAAAATGACAAGTTAGCTGTCATGTATGTACACATACCAGCTCAATTGCCATCCTCTGTTTATGAAGCTCTTCAACCCTTTTGAAGTCCTCCCGTGACAGGTCAGCGAGCAGACTGCCACGGCCTCTAGCCCGACCGCTGCCTCCTCCTCTCCCACTGCCCCCTTTTCCCCGCTCTCGGCTGGTGCTGGCTCTTGCTCCCCTGCCCTTGTCTCCCTCGGCCTCTAGGCGCACCCCCCCCTCCTGGATCTTGGTCTGGATGAACAGAGCACGGGCTCGTAGTCAATATCAGATCCCACAAGATTCTCTTCTTGAAAGCTATAAACGCACCAGCAATTAAAAAATAAAAAAAATTGATGCTAGACGATGGCCTGTTTATTGGCCTGTAGCATGCTAAAGTTAGCTATAGAGATGCTTATAGATTTTCACTTACCGGTGGTGAGTCTGAAATAGTGGAAACAGCGTACACGAGGTGAACTAGGCTTGTGCCTGCTCTCTGGTGCACACAGCGTTCCCTCTCGTGAGCAGATAGAGTGTTGCGCATGTGCATTTTTGAAAGAATTGGAGAGGGCGGGTCTTTTCTAAAATTCGGAAAGATCCTCCGCTATACCTTTAATTTCTCCACGCCAATGCAAGTTTTGAGTACTTTTAACTTTTAGTGAAGTAAGCAGGTCGAGAGCAGACTGAAGCCTACTGTTAAAATCATTGATGATTAAATCACAGGGGCAGGTAAAGCTATGGTTGTTAGGTTTTCACTGGCCGTGTGCTGGGGTTTTGGTTGTGTGTGGTGTTTCCTACCTCTCATCCTGGCTGGTGCTGCACAGGTGTTCTTCATCAGACCTCATCAAGGCTCCTGGTTAAAAGGGTTGCGGCTCTAGGAGGCTGACGCCAGATGATTCTCGCTACCATTGTGGTACTTGGCTCCTCTCCGTTCCCTAGCTCCAGCTCAACTGTAAATATTGGTCGATTTTACTGTCCTGTCTCCGTTTTCAGATCCCGTTCCAAGTTCCTCTCTGTCAAGTCTTACTTCCTGGACTCCACCGCAGAAGGAACTTTTCCTCAACCTGGTTTTCTGATCTCACCTTTGCATTCCACTTACTTCATCCTCGGATTCTGGAAGCCAACCGCAGACTCAGCTCTGGCTTTGCCCTGGTCAGCCACCTCACCGCTTCCCCCTGGAAGGATTACTCACCTGACGTCTTTCATCCTCCAGCACCGGCCTGTTCATCCATTCAAACCTCCAACGTTCCTCCAGCCAAACTCAGCTACTGTTCTCCTTCATACCTCCTCCAAGCCTCTCTGAACGGCAGACCAGTAAGCTCCTTTACCTCACATTACTCCATCATTCATCTAGCATCTTCTTTCTTTCTAATTATTTTACTTTCATTTCTCAGACCACCCCCTCTGGCTCCGTGTTCCAGTCCTCGTTCCAGTTCTCTCCTCACAGCATCTTGTTTCCTAGTTTTGGGTTTTGTTAATAAACATCCCCTTCTAAAATCCCTGTTAAGTTGTTGTCTGATTATTGTGCCCATTTGAAGTCTGGTTAAACCCCACCATGACAATAGGAGTTTTTTTTCTTTTTTTTACTTAAATAAAACCTCCAGCCACTTCAGTGATTAGATTATGCTTCCTGACAGTTCTCACAGAGGTCTCCCACTGGATAAAACTTATGATGTTAAAAAAACACACAGTAGTGGTCAGAGACAGCCAAATCAACAACAGAGGACATACTGGTGCACAGGCCATACGTGATGACCAAGACAGGGTGTGTCCTCTGTTGTGAGTCAGCTGCATGACGACTAAAATCCATATAATTCAGGACATTTAAAGAAATCTCTTGATAAAGGATCAACAATGTTATCCACATGTAGATTGCAATCACCAGCTAAAATGATCTTTTCAAAGGAGTTGTGCAGAATTGATATGCAGAGTCCAAACTCCAAAGTCATTAATGCTATCTTAGAATCAATTGGCTTTAATCACAAAGTACAAGGACCCATTAATCCAGTCATCACACTTTGGACCTGGCACTGACATATGGTATTGATATATAAATATATTCATATATAAATGCTGTATTCATCCGTTTGACGTTTCACCTTTATTCAATCAATAAAAGTTGAAAGCCAGACTGTTTTGTCTACTTTTTCAAACGGCACTGAAAGCCAGCAGGCTGTTGGCTAAGAAGAATCATTCCGATGCTTGGAGGAGACCAGACTGCTAACACTGTAGGCTATGTAAGTTCGCGGCAGATCGTAATCTTGTATTTGGTACTACAAAGACAAAGAAAATATCTGAAATGAGGAGACGCTCGCCCGAGAAGAAGAATGCGCTACAAAAACAACTGTAGTGAAGCTGCAGAGAATCTGCAGCTTCACTACAGTTAATGGCATATTTAGTTTTACTGCATGAAAACATCGAAGTCTGCCACCGGACGGCAGAGAGAGGGGAAAAACAAAAACAACAACAAAAGAACATCAGCAAAACAAACAAACAATGTGAACTAAGAATTACACAACCACATCACACAAAAATGGATATAAAAATACAACAAAAATGTCACAGAAAAGCTCATGGTACCTGTATCTGAATGTATCTGTAAAAACCGGAGACCCCACACCTATGTGTTTGTCTGAGCATGCTGGTGCATATAAGGTTTATCCATAAGAGTGTTCGATAGCTGGTGTGAGCATGCATCAATCCGTCTCCCAGGAGTCAATGCAGACATGAAGGAGAATGGAGCCAAGACGTCCAAAGGACCCCCAGAGCCCCAGGCGGACCAGGGCGTGGCCGACCGCATCCCCCAAGAGAGGAGCAGAGGAGAATGCCAGTGGAACGGGGGGCAGTAGTGACGAGCCCATAGGCCCCGCCGGGAAGCGACTGCATCAGGGCAGGCCCTTTCTCCCGGGGCCCAGGGGCGCCCCACCCCCCAGCAGGGACCCGGAGAGGGTCCGGCCGACGAAGGGCCCCCACAGTTGCTGCTGGCCGCCCCACGCCGCCACCACCCTAGGCCAATTCCCACCGCCAACATCCCAGTGCCTCACCCCTGCTCCACGTCAGGGCGCCCCACCGATAGCCGCAGCGGATGGATGGCATCCCCAGGCCAAGCTCAGCCAGCACCTGGACACCAAGTTGTACCAGCTCCCGAGTCCTGATCCCAGGCAGAGTGCTGAGTCCAGGTGTCCAACAAAGGCCAGGGCCAGTCCAACCCGCCAATGAACCGACCACGCACAACGCGCACAGAACAGGTGATCGAACGAGCAGAGATGATGTATCTATATCCCGCCGAGCCACCGAACAGGCACTACCCAACAATCCCAAACCTGGCAACCCAAAAAGAGGTGCCCCAACCAACCAAAGGAAGACATCAGCCCAGCGCCTCGGCCAACCGACCGACACACCGGTCCCCCCAGGCCCAGCCAGGCACGTACCAGGTCCGAACGGGATTGACCACCGACGCACCAGTGGGCAGGGGCATCAGTCACTGGCAGGGAGTGACGGAAGGGGAAATAGGCCCACCATTAGATGTAAGGCCTGAGGTGCGCCAGGCGAGAGGACAGCCCAAGACCCAACCTGAGAGGTAGACAAAGACATACATATGCAGTCATACATTCCATCCTTCTTAAACACATACACTCTCACTGACACACCATGACGTCCAAGAAATGACGCTGTTACTGTCACTCACACACCCCATACGCACTCTATACTCCCAGGTCCAGGTACCGATGCCCCAATAGAGCAACCAGATGGACCCCCTACCTTCTAAGATGGAGACAAGCAGAACGCCAAGGGCCCCATAGTGGCGAAGCAGCCCACAAGCCTAGGAGCCCTAACCACCTGTTCCTCCTCCGGACCCCAACCCCTGATGGCCCAAATCAAACAGAGGTGTGGAAAGACCTCTAATCTCCATCCTCCCGCTCTAATATGGTGCTGATGCATGTTGTTATAATGTGCATTTAAAACAGAGGGGTGGGATGTGGGGAAGGCAGCCATACATCCCCCAACCCCCACCCCGAGCCCTCAGTGTCTATATGTGGTTTAACAGTGGGCACCGGCACCAGAGGTGAAGCTGATTGAACAGCTCCCCCTCTGGATGCCGAAAAGTGTGCCCACCCCAAAGTCCCTACATGTGTCTCATGAAAATGTCATAAGTGGGAGTGTCTAAGTTGTATAGTAAAATTGGGACCCAGGCCACCACGGTATAGCGAAGATGGAAACCCCTCCTCGCACCCCAGTGATGTGCCCATGCCCCAAGACCCTATTTGAGTGGTGAAGTGATGGAGCGGGTGGACAGAGGTGTCCGGGGATGGGGAGGGAAGGACTGGGAGACAAAATGTCTTCCCAGGGAGCCAGCTCCCCCACTGACCCCAATAAGACAAGGCAAGGCAATTTGATTTGTATAGGACACTTTCAAAAGCAGGGTAATTCAAGGTGCTTTACATGATTTGGTGATTTAAAAAACAAAAAACAAACAGACATGGAATATAACATTGCAAATTAAAAGTAAAGAAAACATACATTACACATGATACACAATAAAGCAAGAGAAAGATCAATAAAGCAAGAGAGCATCAACACACCATACATATGATAGGCACCGCTGTTCACCAGGATCCACCAGGGGAAGGAGGCCTTGGCATGTTCTGGGGCCCACGGCCACAGCACCACCAAGCCCTACGGACCCCAAGGCAGTCCCCCCAGCCCCATCCTAGAAGGAGAGCTGTACCCACCCTGACATTCGCCCTACTATCAGAACACAAAAGACAATAGACACCCAGGTTGAGTTCAGCCCCCCTCCTGCCGCACACCCCTCCCCTCCATCCAAGTGGCCTCGTAGGGGGAGAGCACCAGTCGCTAGATAACAACAGCCTCCCCGCCAGAAAAAGGAGGCCCCAAGCGCCACCTGCGCCTAGGAGGCCACCACATTCCAAACCCCGGTGACGTACCCGCCCAGACCAGGAGCAAACTGATTCCCCATTCCCTTGCCAAGCGACCACTGTTGTTCAATGGCTCGGCAAGCGACCAAACCCAGTGCCCCATCCACCTGCCCTGCACGCCCACTAACCGGCCAGTCCACCGGCAAGTCTGACCGAACCCGGCCAAACGCCCGACCCCAGCGCCCCGCAGCGCACAAAGACCAAGACCCAGGAGCCAAGTCCAGTGCTAAAAAAGACTGATCAGGCCCAGAAATGCTGCCCAGCCGCCGCAAGCAGCCAGACACCCCAACAAGCAAACAAGGTGAGATACAGGAATCAACACGCCATACAGGAACCAGTGTTGACAATCGGCCCAGAGAAAAAGAGAGGCGGCCGCACATGCCGGCCACCGGCCGGCCCCAACCCCCACAGGCCGGAACCGGGAACAGAGACCCCACACCGGCCGACCCCCAGCCAGGACCACAGCTAGGGGGTGCGGTGCCCCAGAGCCCCGAACCTTCAGGCCCACCCCAGACCCTACCCAGGCACAGCATGGCCACCAGGCAAGTAACCCATGTCCTCCAGTGCAACCCACCTAAGGCACCATATGCAGCCGTCAGGAGTTAACACCCAAAGTCACCAAAGCCCCACCCCAGGTTGGGACCATGACGTCCACTGCCCCATCCGCCCAGTGATCCCACCCCCAGGGATCCCTCCAGATGCCCCCAACCCCAAGAACCCCCACATAATGTAATGTTAGCACAGCTCTGTAAAGTTGTTTACATTACTCAATGTGGGCGGGGCCAGGGCTAAGTAATGGACTGAACTTAAATGGACTGAACTTATATAGCGCTTTTCTAGTCATACTGACCACTCAAAGCGCTTTACATTGAAGCCACATTCACCCACTCACACTCGCATTCATACACCGACACCCAACATGGCTCGGTAGGACGATGTTTTTTTGGGGTTAAGTGCCTTGCCCAGGGGCACATCGACATGTGACTGGAGGAAGCTGGAATCGAACCTACGACCCTCCGATTGCAAGCCAACTCTACTCTACCACTGAGCCACAGTCGCCCAAGCACTGGGATACTGGCTCTTTTTTCGTTTCTCATCTTCACATGTCTATTACCAAATGTCTTTGTCACTCCTTTTTCCTTCTTTTATCACTCACACACACACGGAAAATTTTTTCATAACATAACTATTTCTTTCTCTCTCACCCTCACCCTTCACACCTTCACAACTTTCTTCTATTTCTCTCTTTCTTATATCTCGGCTTTTGGATTTTCAATCAGGCAACCCCAAGCACAAACTAATAATACACCTGTGTTTATCAGTTTCTATGGTGATATGGACTTTACAACTTTTATCTCAAAACTATGACAACTCTAAGGTTTGTCATGTGGAATGTTCATGGAGCTGGCACCAGAGAGAAAAGCGTTAAGATTTTTAACCAGCTTAAAAGATTGAAGGCAGATGTCGTCTTATTACAAGAAACCCATAAATCTACCTCAGCTGCAGATGATCTTAAATCCCCTGAGTTTCCTAATGTGTTTTCTGCATGCTATAACTAGACAGAAGGGAGTAGCAATATTAATAAATAAAAACGTAAATTTTACAGTAATAGATACAGTTACAGATCCAGAGGGTAGATTTATTATAGTAAAACTATATATACATAATCAAAAGTTATGTATTGTCAGTATATATGGTCCAAATGTTGATGACCCCTCATTCTTTCATTCCTTCTTCTCTATGCTCCTTGAACACATGGATTGCTCACTTCTTCTTGGGGGCGACCTCCACTTTGGTTTAAATGAAGAACTAGACAGGCTCAGCACAGCAGGGACTCAGCGCAGCTGGAAATCCATGAATATAGTCAAACAGTACATGAGCGATTATGGACTTTGTAATGCATGTCGATCTCTTCACCCCAATGACAAAAAATATACTTTCTTCTCAAATGTCCACCATTCATATTCTCGACTGGATTATTTGTTAGTCAGCAGCTCACTGCTGACTGACATTTCAGACACTGAGATACA
The DNA here is from genome assembly GCA_963556495.2 of Valencia hispanica. Taxonomy (NCBI): domain Eukaryota; kingdom Metazoa; phylum Chordata; class Actinopteri; order Cyprinodontiformes; family Valenciidae; genus Valencia; species Valencia hispanica. Next base: position 54,497,328 of record OY747711.1, read on the forward strand.
CCCTATAGCTGTTAGCGATCATGCTCCTGTTTCTCTAACTTTAGTAAATAAATCAGAAACACCTCAAAGCAAAAATTGGAGATTTTATATATCCTTACTTAAGGATAAAGAATTTATTAAATATTTTGAAAAAGAGTGGGCCTCATATTTGGAATATAACGACCTCCTTGGTACGTCACCATCCATTCTTTGGGAAGCAGGAAAAGCTGTGATTAGAGGTATAATAATCTCATTCTCATCAAATAAAAAGAAAATGGAAAAAAAAAACGTGTTCAGGAATTAGAAGAAACTATTAATTCATTAGAAGCTTCTCTAGATGAGGCTAGGCAAAATCCGTAAAGCAAAGCTAGAATTAAATGAAATTATTTATAAACAGACCCAGTTCTTAATTCAAAGACTTAGGATAGAAAACTTTGAACAAGGTAATAAATCAGGTAGATTTTTGGCTAACCAGCTTAAAATTAATAAAGAAATAACATCTATATCTGCTATTAAAGATCAGACCGGGAATACAGTATATAATCCTGGAAGAATAAACAACACATTTAAAGAATTTTACAAGGCTTTATACTCACCAGAGATAAATCCATCAGATCATGAAATTGAAAATTTTTTTGATAACATAACACTACCTAAATTATCTGAAAGTCAAGCGATGGCCCTGGATTCACCACTAACAGCGGCTGAACTCCAGGAGGCCCTCCAAGGCATGCCCAATAAAAAGGCTCCAGGCCCAGATGGATTTCCAGCAGAGTTCTATAAAGAATTCTGGAATATTCTGGCACCAACATTCCACAGAATGCTGCAGGAAACCAAGGAAAATGGCCGACTCCCACCAAATATGAATTCTGCCTACATTAGTCTTCTACTAAAATCATGTAAAGACCCTTTGTTTCCTACCAGCTATCGTCCCATATCCCTTATTAATGTTGATCTTAAAATAATCTGTAAAGCCCTCGCAAAAAGGATAGAGAAAGTAACCCCTCTTATAATACATCCTGATCAAACTGTTTTTATTAAAGGGAGACATTCATCCACAAATTCACGTAGATTAATAGATTTAATAGATTTTTCTTACTGTAAAAGCATTAAAACTAATATATTATCTTTAGATGCAGAAAAAGCATTTGATAGAGTTAACTGGAAATTCTTATTTGTAACGTTACATACATTTGGCTTTGGAAATTCTTTTATAAACTGGTTGAAAATATTATACAGTTCACCAACAGCATGTATCAGGACAAATAACCAAACATCATCTAGGTTTTATCTTCAGAGAGGTACCAGGTAGGGATGTCCTCTCTCTCCCTCCCTGTTCGCTATTTTTATTGAACCACTTGCGGCAGCAATCAGGCAAACTCACAATATTAAAGGCATAAAATGCAATAACATAGAACATAAAATCTTTCATCTTTATGCAGATGATGTATTACTTTTTCTCCAGCATTCACAAACCTCTTTCTCTCAGGTAATCGGGTTGATAAACTCTTACTCAAATGTTTCAGATTATTCTATAAATTGGTTAAAATCTACAGTTCTTCCAATCAATTGGTCTGTCCAGAATCCAACTAATACACAACTGCAGTCAGGGAATATTACCTATTTAGGTATCAATGTCTCACCAAGACTGGCAGATTTAATAACGCTAAACTACATCCCACTTTTAAAAAAAGTGGAAGATGATCTTGCTAGATGGAAATCCATACCCATATCACTTATGGGAAGGGTTGCTTCAATAAAAATGATGGTTTTGCCCAGAATCAACTACTTGTTCTCAATGGTCCCAAGTAAACCATCATGAGACTGGTTTAGATCTCTGGATTCCTCTATCTCTAAATTTCTTTGGAAAGATAAACCCCCACGTATCAGCTTAAAAACACTGCAGAAGACCAAAGAAAAAGGAGGTCTAGATCTACCAAACTTCCATCATTATTTCTTAGTCAACAGGTTCCAATACATCTCAAGATGGTTAAAACATAGCTATCTAGACGAGTCCTGGATTGACGTAGAACAGACACTATGTAATACGATAAAACTTTGAGACCTACCATTTATTAGCTCAAATAAACAATATGAATGCTTTAAAAGCATAAATATCAGCTCCTCTCTGACAGCATGGTGGGAGTTTCTAAAAATGACAGAGTCCACAATAATCCCATGCAGACGTACACCCATCTGGAATAACCCCGACATCTTGCAAAAAAAATGTGTGATCATTTTTCCAGACTAGAGGTGCAATGGAATTGAATACCTGGAACATATATTTGAAGGACAGACTTTATCCCATTTAACACATTAATTACACAATATGGAATTGATAAAAACAAATTCTTAGAATATCAACAAATTAAATATATTATTAAAGGTAAATTTAGGCTCAATACAGCTAAATTACAAATTCCAGCAAGAGTTTTAGAATTTCTTAATCTCAACCCCCCCAAATTGCTGTCAAAAATATACAAAACTTTATCTACATTAGATGAATCAATAGCCATCCCTATTTCAAAATGGGAGGTGGATTTATCAGCCAGCTTTGACCAAAACGTCTTCTCTCAGATATGTTTAAGAACCTTTAAAATAACAAAAAATCCTCATTTGCAATTAATACAATACAAAATCCTTCATAGAGTACACTATACAGGTCAACGAATGTTTAGGATGGGTTTTACATCGTCTAATACCTGCTTACAATGCACAAGCAATATACCAGATTATTATGTTCATGCACTGTGGTTCTGTCCACCTGTTAAGAAATTTTGGTGCCAGATCTGTGAGGACTTATCAAAGTGTCTGAAATGTAACATCCCACCATCTCCCTCAATTTGCCTGTTAGTAAATTTAAATGATGTCACCATGGACACAAAGTCAGTTCTAATGGTTCACATTGCCTTATGCATCGCTAAGAAAACTATCCTCCTGAACTGGAAAAATAAAAAGTCTCTTAATATTAATCAGTATAGAAATCTCTTGTTGGACCACGTTTGTCTTGAGACGGCCTCTGGCTCCATATCTGATCAATCCCTCTGGGCTCCTTTGATCGGCTCCATCACCTAGTGGGGGTGGGGGGCACTTGGTTTTGTCGTTTGGGAAAGTGTTGCTGATGTGGGGGTTTTGGGGTTGGAGGCGTCTGGGGGGGACCCCAGGGGGTGGGATCACTGGGCGGATGGGGCGCTGGACGTCGTGGCCGGCCTGGGGTGGGGCTTTGGGTGGTAACTCCTGATGGCTGCATGCGGGGCCTTAGGGGGGTTGCACTGGCGGACATGGGTTACTGGCCTGGTGGCCGTGCTGCGCCTGGGTAGGGTCTGGGGTGGGCCTGGGGATTCGGGGCTCAGGGGCGCCGCACCCCCTAGCTGTGGTCCTGGCTGGGGGTCGGCCGGCGTGGGGTCTCTGTAGCCTGTGGGGGTCGGGGCCGGCCGGCGGCCGGCATGTGCAGCCGCCTCTCTCTTTTTCTCTGGGCTGATTGTCATCGGCGGTCCCTGTATGGCGTCTTGCCTTGTTTGCTGGTTGGGGTACCTGGCTGCTGGTCGCGGCTGCTGGGTGGCATTTCTGGGCCGGATCAGTCCTTTTTCGCACTGGACTTGGCTCCTGGGTCTTGGTCTTTGTGTGGGGCGCTGGGGTCGGTAATTTGCCCGGGTTCGGTCAGACTTGCGGGTGGACTGGCCGGGTGGTGGGCGTGCAGGGCAGGTGGGTGGGGCGCTGGGTTTGGTCTCCTGCCGGGCCGTTGAGCAGCAGTGGTCGCTCCACAAGGAATGGGATTGGTGGATGTCGGCCTGGTGGGTCGGCTGCCCGGCTCATCGGCTTGCTCCTGGTCTGGGCAGGTCCGTCGCCGTGGTTCGGGCTATGGGGGCCTCCGGTGTGCGGGTGGTGCTGGGGGCCTCCTTTGCTGGCGGGGAGGCTGTTGCTGTGTAGCGACAGGTGCTCTCCCCCTACGAGGGCACTTGGACGGGGGTGAGGGGTGTGCGGGAGGGGTGGGGCGAACTCAACCTGGGTGTCTAGTGTCTTTTGTGTTTTGAGAGTAGAGCGAATGTCAGGGTGGGTTTAGTTCCCCTTCTGGGATGGGGCTGGGGGGACTGCCTTGGGGTCCGTGGGGCTTTGTAGTGCTGTGGCCGTGGGCCCCGGGTCGAACGTGCCATCGCCTCCCTCCCCTGGTGGATCCCGGTGAACAGCGGTGCCTATTGGGGTCAGTGGGGGAGCTGGCACCCTGGGAAGACATTTTGTCTCCCAGTCCTTCCCTCCCCATCCCTGGACACCTCTTTCCACCCGCTCCATCACTTTACCACTCATATAGGGTCTTGGGGCATGGGCACATCACTGGGGCGTTCTGTGCACACCGTGCGTGGCTGGTTCATTGGCGGGTTGGACCGCCCCTGGCCCTCGTTGGATGCCTGGTCTCGGCGCCCTGCGTTGCGCAGGATCAGGACCCAGGAGCTGGTACAACTTAGTGTCCAGATGCTGACTGAGCCCGGCCTGGGTATGCTGTCCGTCCCCTGCAGCTATCGGTGGGGCGCTGGGATGTTAGCGGTGGGGATTGGCCTAGGGTGGAGGCGGCGCGTGGCGGCCGGCCGCGGCCCCTGCAGTGCCGGGGGCCCCTTGCCAGCCGGTCCCTTGTCGGGTCCCTGCTGGGGGGTGGGGTCCCCTGGGCCCCGGCTCTCCCGGTCCATTGACCGGCCGCGCCAGTTGCCGGCGGGGCCCGTGGGCTCGTCACTGCTGCCCCCCGGGCCCCTGCATAGTGGCCGCTGGACGTTCCCCTGGGGTTCTCCTTTGCTCCACTCTTGGGGGATGCGGTCGGCCCCGCCCGGGTCCACCTGGGGCTCTGGGGGTCCTTTGGACGTCTTTGCTCCGATCTCCTTCATGTCTGCATCGAGACGGACTGATGCTTGCTCACACCAATTATCGAACACTCTTATGGAGAAACCTTATATGCACCAGCATGCTAACAAACACACATAGATGTGGGGTCTCTGGTGTTAAAGGATATATTCTTGAGCTGAGGTTATCATTACTAGAACTTGATTAATCGGTACCATGAGTTTTTCTGTGACATTGTTGTTGTATTTTTATATCTATTTTTGTGTGATGTGGTTGTGTAATTCTTAGTTCACAATGTTTGGTTTGTTTTGTCGATGTTCCTTTTTCGTGTTTTGTTTTGTTTTTCCCCCTCTCTCTGCCGTCCTGTGGGTATGGAGGCAGACTTCAATGTTTTCCTGTGTTTTCTTTGTTCCCCTTCCTCTCTTGTATTTTCAACTCACCCTCTCTCTTGACTTTTTGTTTCCTACCTCTCTTCTTCATCTTCCTTCTTTCTTCTCCTTAATTTTCCATCTCCGTGTCCATAACATCAGGAAATAAAAACCCCAACAATTCATAATAAAGATTATTCACACATATCAAGTGGAGGACTATAGCAAAAGCTGTACTACTCCGCTTGTGAAAGTAAATCTGTTGGGCTTCTACTTGGTACTCAGACACCAATTCTGAGCTCCACACTGCCAAACAGGACATGTTTAAAAAAAAAAAAAAAAAAAAAAGGAGCCCAGAGAGATTGATCAGATATGGAGCCAGAGGCCGTCTCAAGACCAACGTGGTCCAACAAGAGATCTCGATACTGATTAATATTAAGAGACTTTTTATTTTTCCAGTTCAGGAGGATAGTTTTCTTAGCTATTCATAAGGCAATGTGAACCATTAGAACTGACTTTGTGTCCATGGTGACATCATTTAAATGTCCTAGCAAGCAAACTGATGGAGAAGGTGGAATGTTACATTTCAGACACTTTGATAAGTCCTCACATATCTGGCACCAAAATTTCTTAACAGGTGGCCAGAACCAAAGCGCATGAATATAAGTATCTGGTATATTGCTTGTGCATTGTAAGCAGGTATTAGACGATGTAAAACCCATCCTAAACATCCGTTGACCTGTATAGTTTACACCATGAAGGATTTTGTATTGTATTAATTACAAATTAGGATTTTTTGTTATTTTAAAGGTTCTTAAACATATTTGAGACCACACGTTTTGGTCAAAGCTGGCTGATAAATCCACCTCCTATTTTGAAATAGGGATGGCTATTGATTCATCTAATGTAGATAAAGTTTTGCATATTTTAGACAGCAATTTGGGGGGTTTGAGATTAAGAAAATCTAAAATTCTTGCTGGAATTTGTAATTCAACTGTATTGAGCCTAAATTTACCTTTAATAATAGATTTAATTTGTTGATATTCTAAGAATTTGTTTTTATCAATTCCATATTGTGTAATTAATGTATTAAATGGGATAAAGTCTGTTCCTTCAAATATATGTTCCAGGTATTCAATTCCATTGCACCTCTAGTCTGGAAAAATTATCATACATTTTTTTGCAAGATGTCGGGGTTATTCCAGATGGTTGTACGTCTGCATGGGATTATTTTGGACTCTGTCATTTTTAGAAACTCCCACCATACTGTCAGAAAGGAGTTTATATTTATGCTTTTAAAGCATTCATGTTGTTTTATATTTGGGATAATAAATGGTAGGTCTGAAATATTTATTTCATTTTATAGTGTCTGTTATACGTCTATCCAGGATTGATCTAGGTAGCTATGTTTTAACCATCTTGAGATGTTTTGGAGCCTGTTGGCTAAGAAATGATGATTAAAGTTCGGAAGATCGAGGCCTCCTCTTGGTCTTCTGCAGTGTTTTTAACGGGATCCGTGGGGGTTTATCTTTCCAAAGAAATTTAGAGACAGAGGAATCCAGAGATTTAAACCAGTCTCATGATGGTTTACTTGGGATCATTGAGAATAAGTAGTTGAGCCTGGGCAGAACCATCATTTTTATTGAAGCAACCCTTCCCATAAGTGATATGGGTATGGATTTCCATCTAGCAACATCATCTTCCACTTTTTTTAAAGTGGGATGTAGTTTAGCTTTATTAAATCTGCCAGTCTTGATGAGAAATCTTTATCGAAATAAGTAATATTCCCTGACTGTAGTTGTGTTTTAATTGGATTCCGGACAGAACATTTGATTGGAAGATTTTAACCAATTTATAGAATAATCAGAAACTTTTGAGTAAGAATTGATCAACCCGATTACTTGAGAGAAAGAGGTTTGTATATGCTGGAGAAAAAGTTATACATCATCTGCATAGAGACTGATTTTATGTTCTATGTTATTGCATTTTATGCCTTTAATATTGTGAGTTTGCCTGATTGCTGCCGCAAGTGGTTCAATAAAAATAGCAAACAGGGAGGGAGAGAGAGGACATCCCTGCCTGGTACCTCTCTGAAGATAAAACCTAGATGATGTTTGGTTATTAGTCCTGATACATGCCCTTGGTGAACTGTATAATATTTTCAACCAGTTTATAAAAGAATTTCCAAAGCCAAATTTATGTAAGGTTGCAAATAATAATTTCCAGTTATCTCAAATGCTTTTTCTGCATCTATAGATAATATATTAGTTTCAATGTTTTTACAGTAAGAAAAATCAATTAAATCTATATAATCTACGTAAATTTGTGGATGAATGTCTCCCTTTTATAAAACCAGTTTGATCAGGATGTATTATAAGAGGGTTTACTTTCTCTATCCTTTTTGCGAGAGCTTTGCAGATTATTTTAAGATCAACATTAATGAGGGATATGGGACAATAGATGTTAGGAAAAACAGGGTCTTTATCTGATTTTAGTAGAAGACTAATGTAGGCAGAATTCATATGTGGTGGAAGTCGGCCATTTTCCTTGGTTTCCTGCAGCATTCTTTGGAATGTTGGTGCCAGAATAGTCCAGAATTCTTTATAGAACTCTGCTGGAAATCCATCTGGGACTGGAGCCTTTTTATTGGGCCTCCTGGAGTTTAGCCGCTGTTAGTGGTGAATCCAGGGCCATCGTTTGACTTTCCGATAATTTAGGTAATGTTAGTTTATCCAAAAATTGTTCAATTTCATGATCTGATGGGTTTATGTCCGGTGTGTATAAAGCCTTGTAAAGTTCTTTAAAGGTGTTGTTTATTCTTCCAGGATCATATACTGTATTCCCGGTCTGAGCTTTAATAGCAGATATAGTTATGTTTTCTTTATTAATTTTAAGCTGTTTAGCCAAATTTCTACCTGAATTTTCACCTTTTTCAAAGTTTTCTATCCTAAATCTTTGAATTAAGAACTGGGTCTGTTTATTAATAATTTAATTTAATTCTATCTTTGCTTTACGGATTTTGCCTAGTCTCTCCTTATGTAGGGAAGCTTCTAATGAAATAATAGTTTCTTCTAATTCCTGAATACGTTTTTTTTCTATTCTCATTTTCTTTAATGAGAATTAGATTATTTTACCTCTAATCACTGCTTTCCCTGCCTCCCAAAGAATGGATGGCGACGGTCATGGAATTAATTACCCTATTAGCCCGAATATAGGACGAGGTTTTTTATCATTGAAAGTAATGTAAAAATGTGGGGTCGTGTTATAATTGGGGTCTAACGATTGACCCATGCTGATAGTTGTCTGGCGTAGTTACACGACCGCAACAGCAGAGGGCGCCAGCTTTCTGTAAAGTCAGTGACCTCGCTGCGGCCGGGGTCATCAATGGGAGAAGAAAAATGGAGAGTCACGGACCAGAGCAGAGTGGATCCAAAGTGGGACAAATGAATAGACAGCTGAGGCAGAGTTACGACGCTAGCTTCAAGTTGATTGTTGTAAATGCAACAGAGGCGTCTAACAACTGTCAGGCCGCAAATAAATTTGGAGTTACAGAGTGTAACGTCCGAAGATGGCGTGTTCAAAAAGACCGTCTGAGAAGCGCCAACAAGAGGAGAAGAGCTTTCCGTGATCCTCAAAGCGGCCGCTTCCAAGAAATAGACAGGAGGGTATGTGAGTTTGTGATTGAGAAGCGGAACGATGGAGTAAAAAATACCCACCACAGAGTTTAATGCTAGCATTGGCTGGTGCCGAAGAATGATGCAGCGAAGCGGACTGGCGTTACGGCGCAGAACCAGCCTTGTCCAGTGCCTGCCATCAGACTTTGGAGAGGAGCTGCGGTCTTTTCAGAGCTATGTGATTGGCTTGAGGAAAAAACACTCATATCCCCTTGATCAGATCGGCAATGCTGACCAAACACCCGTGTTTTTTGACATGCCTACATCTGTGACTGTGCATAAAAAAAGGCGAGAAGTCAGTTATTGTGAAATCGACTGGAAATGAAAAAAGTCGGGTCACCGTCATGTTAGCGTGCCTGGCGGATGGGACAAAGCTGCCCCCATATGTGATTTAAAAATGCAAAACCGTGCCGAAAGAGGTAATGCCAGCTGGCATTGTTGTAAGAGTGCAGGAAAAGGGCTGGATGGAGAGTGAACTTGTGGTAGACTGGCTGAAAGTGGTGTAGGGGACACGGCATGGGGCTCTAAGAAAAAAGAGAAACATGCTCGTTATGGATGCCTTCCGCGGACACCTGACTGATGCTGTCAAAAATCAGCTGTGGAAGATGAACGGCGACTTAGTCATCATACCAGGCGGGATGACAAGCCAGCTACGGGTGTTGGATGTTGTGGTCAACAAGCCTTTCAAGGATAATCTCCGCAGAAGGTACACCGAGTGGCTCCTGTCCGGTGATCACGCACTCACACCATCGGGAAAAATTCAAAAACCGGCTGTACGTCGGCTTAGTGAATGGATCCTCAAGGCATGGGATGAAATAAAACCAGAGAGCATCATCAATGGATTTAAAAAGTGTTGCATATCTAATGCTTTGGATGGTACCGAGGATGACGTTCTGTGGGAGGAGACGGGACCGCAGCATGAGAGTGACAGTGACAGTGAGCAGAGCGAGCCAGAGGACGTCTGTGAGTAAAAGCCTGATGTGACTTTTGATTTGCCATGTCATGAGTAAGGTTCTGAAAGTTTGTTAAAATTTTATATTTTGCTCAGTATTTTTTTGTTATTCAGTTTCACAAATCTCATTTTTTTATATGGTTAATGTGTTTAGCGTACATTTTAAATGGCTCAGCGTGTGGTTTGTTCACACTATTGTTGCGGTTGCTGTGATTGGCTCTCTTGGTGCAGCGTATTTGCATATTTCCCATGCTGCTTTGTGGAACCCTATATGTTGTTTTGCACCATGAGTTAAGTGTATATGTGATCCCTTTACTTTCTCCCTGTTGGAAGATTAAAATCATGTTGACATTTAAATGTCTTTGTCTTTTGTCAGAGTGTCTGACATGTTAAAGTAATTATGTTAAAATTGATGTGGAATGGAATATAATTTAATATATAATTAAATGAATGTGCATTTGATACTAAATTGACCTTAATAATTCAATGAACTGTAGTTCCTTCTAAAGGTACATTATGTCATTTTCCGAAGATTAGTCTTAGAAAGAGGGGGGTCGTCTTATAATCAGGGTCGTTCTATATTCGGGTCAATACGGTATTAAGAATGTTCTGTTCTGTGAATTTCATGTACTGATAGTTACTGTGGGCCAGCTCCTTGTGATGTGGTGACCAATCTGATTATTTGACTCTGTATGATTTTGGGTCAGGACAAGTTCTACTGATTTAGGCTCTTACATCCTGGGTTGGCATAGCAACTCTCTTTTATATCTAAGGACGTCCTGACATACTTTGATTGCGCTTCCACTATCAAAGGCCCTGAAGCCATCCATCCATCCATTTTCTTCCACTTATCCGGGGTTGGGTCGCGGGGGCAGCAGCTTAAGCAAGAACACCCAGACTTCCCTCTTCCCAGCCACTTGTTCCAGCTCCTCGGGAGGAATCCCAAGGCACTCCCAGGCCAGCCGAGAAACATAGTCCCTCCAGTGTGTCCTGGGCCTTCCCCTGGGCCTCCTCCCGGTGGAACGTGCCCGGGGTTATAGCATGCAAGGGCCTGAAGCCTACGAGCCTAGTTCTCATACTGAAGAAATGTTTTCTGATGTCATGTTGATAGGAGTCAGGATCACTGAACCTATATAATTCTGTTTTGTTTTGGAAGGAGGTCAGTATTGCACATTCTTTGTTGACGCTTTACCTCCTTGCTTGATCAACCAAGTTGTATTAAAATCTCCAAATATCTGAAGGAAACTCTCATCTCTTTTATTAAAGAACTTCGACCACACGACGTACCAGGGAGGTCAATATATTCGAAATATGAAGCCCACTTATTTTCAACATATTTATTAAATTCTTTATCCTTAAGTAATAATATATAAAATCTCCCATTTTTGCTTTGATGCATTTCTTTTTTATTTACTAGAGTTAGAGAAACAGGAGCATGATCGCTAACAGCTTAGGGTGTATCTCAGTGTCTGAAATGTCAGTCAACAGTGAGCTACTGACTAACAAATAATCCAGTTGAGAATACGAATGGTGGACATTTGAGAAGAAAGTATATTTTCTGTCATTGGGGTGAAGAGATCGCCATGCATCGCAAAGTCCATAATCGCTCATGTACTGTTTGACTATATTCATGGATTTCCAGCTGCGCTGAGTCCCCGCTGTGCTGAGCCTGTCTATTTCTTAATTTAAACCAAAGCTGAGGTCGCCCCCAAGAAGAAGTGAGCAATCCATGTGTTCAAGGAGCACAGAGAAGAAGGAATGAAAAAATGAGCGGTCATCAACATTTGGACCATATATACTGACAATACATAACTTTTGGTTATGTATAGATAGTTTTACTATAATAAATCTACCCTCTGGATCTGTAACTGTATCTATTACTGTAAAATTAACATTTATTATATTATATACATAATATTGCTACTCCCCTTTGTCTAGAGTTATAGGATGCAAAAAACACATTAGGAAACTCAGGAGATTTAAGATCATCATGGGTTTCTTGTAATAAGACGACATCTGCCTTCAATCTTTTAAGCTGGTTAAAACTCTAATTCTTTTCTCTCTGCCAGCTCCATGAACATTCCATGTGACAAACCTTAGAGTAGCCATGGTTTGGAGACTAAGGTTGGAAAGTGCATGTCACCATAGAAACAGATAAACACAAAGCATTATTAGTTTGTGCTTGGGGTTGCCTGATTGAAAATCCAGAAGCAGAGATATAAGAAAGAGAAAAACAGAAGAAAGTTGCGAAGGTGTTAAGGGTGAGGGTGAGAGAGAAATATATAGTTATGTTATGAAAAAACTATGTGTGTGTGTGTGTGTAAGTGATAAAAGAATAAAAAAAGGAGTGACAAAGAAATTTGGTGATAGACATGTGAAGATGAGAAAAGAAAAAAGAGCCAATATCCCAGTGCTTAGCCCTGGCCCCACCCACATTGAGTAATGTAAACAACTTTACAGAGCAGTGCTTACATTACAATACAGTTGACTGATAAAACATCTCTTATCTTATATATATTTTGATTTCCAAAAAAGAGGACACCTGGAACAGTACTGAAACACTTTCAGGACATGGCCAAGACTTTTGATTTTAACATATTTAAAGTGTGCATTCTCAATGTGGTTAGAAAATATTAGTTAAATAATAAACTTCAAAAAGGCTTTCACAAGTAGAAACATTATTTTATAATCTCTGGAAATAAATTATAATAGAGATAATTACTGTTTTGAATTAAAAAAGTTACCAGCAACAATATTATAGATTATTATAGATAGATAGATAGATAGATAGATAGATAGATAGATAGATAGATAGATAGATAGATAGATAGATAGATAGATAGATAGATAGATAGATAGATAGATAGCCCACCCTAGGCTAGTGTTTTTAGGCCCATATTATTATTATTATTATTATTATAACATCAGTAGGCCTATTATCATCACGAGGCTATGCTATAATTGGGAACTGGCACCAGACCTCTGATATTAATTTATGCTTTATTATTGTTATTACTAGGCCTAATAGTAGGCATCATCTGCATTTTTTTTTATAGAAGCTTGAAGGTAGGTGATGTTAATGTGAGACCTGAGCCTGCTTTGCCTTGCAAAGATCCTCAATTCTTGGCTCAATGTTTGCTAAACATAGCCTCAAATCATCGTTGATTTGTTTTGATTGCGGTATTTTGTTTTGATTGCAGTCATTTTTGACAATCCTGCCTCACACAAATATGTCGACGCTAAAGGAAGGAGAATCTTCAAGGCGACGTCACAGAGTTAAGGGTATTCCTGCATCAATGCTGCCCCGAATGACAAAAGAGGGCAGGAGCTAAAGAGTTCCTTGAGTCTACTGTCACTCTTCAGCTCAATAAGTTGGTTCTGCATATCAATTGACATAGGGTGATCTCCAAAAAGAGGACATCTGGCACAGTACTGAAACACTTTCAGGACTTGGCCAAGACTTCTGATTTTAATATATTTAAAGTGTGCATTCTCAATGTGGTTAGAAAATATTAGTTAAATAATAAACTTCAAAAAGGCTTTCACAAGTAGAAACATTATTTTATAATCTCTGGAAATAAATTATAATAGAGATAATTACTGTTCTGAATTAAAAAAGTTACCGGCAACAATATTAGTTTACTTTTTAAATTGCACTGGACAAAAACCAAAGAAAAATCTGAAATAATCTTCTGAGAAAAAAAGTATTTCCTTTTTACTGTAATACAAGTAAACAGCTGCAGACTCAAAAACACAATAGAAAAAGTGCTTACTCTGTTTAGTTTGCATCTTCATCCTTCACAGTCAATCTATAGATGAACTCTCACTTTGCTCAGCCTTTTTATAGTTCTTGTGTCCATGTGATCTATGGGATGTTTGCCACTTTTGTCACACAGTGAAACACATATGACAGCTATGTGAATGGTGCACTCCGCCACCCATTTGTTGCGACTGGACGGTATATCTTTTGTGGTTCGTGCATGAAGCTTGTGCTTTGACTTCTTGTAAACAGCAGTAACTCTGCGCAGAGCAGCGCTGCGCAATGCAGCGCGGTGTGGTGTGGCGCAACTCTGGAAGGCAGGAAACGTGTTTGTTTTTGTTGTGCATTCTTGTTCTCTGGCGAGCGTCTCCTCATTTCAAAGATTGTCTTTGTTTTTGTAGTTCAAAATTCAAGACTACGATCTGCCGCGAACTTACATAGCCTACAGTGTTAGCAGTCTGGTCTCCTCCGAGCTTTCTGTGCCGTTTGAAAAACTAGACAAAACAGTCTGGATTTTAACTTTTATTGATTGAATAAAATCGTCATAATAAAATCGAATAATAAACGTCAAACGGATGAATACAGAATTTATATATGAATAAGTAATAATAATTATCATCAGCATTCTTGAAACCACACTCAAGCTTATGGTTATTTTCCTTTGCAATTATAAAAAATAAATTGATGCCCTTGTTTTCGGTCAAGAAAGTATTTGGTGCGCACAAGTTAGTGAGTGGTGCGCACAATTTACTAAGTGGTGCACACAAGTTAGTAAGTGGTGCGCACAAGTGACTAAGTGCTGCGCACAAGTTACTAAGTGGTGCGCACAAGTTAGTAAGTGGTGCGCACGAGTTACTAAGTTGTGGGCACCAGATAGTAAGTGGTGCGCATGAGAAACCAATTTTTTATTTATTTGTTGCTCATGTCCCCTAAGGGGCTCTGTAGATTTTTGATGCTTTTGGAATGATCAATTGTTTCCTTTGATTACAGGCCCCTTTTTAGATATGATGAATCTATCCTTAGAACATGGATATGTACCACAGGATTTTAAGGTTGCTGTAATTAAACATTTACTTAAGAAAACTTCTCACAATCAAGATGATTTAATAATTTGGTTGGGATTGGATCCTTAGCTGGATTGATTACTGCAACAGTGTCTTCACAGGTCTGCTTAAAAAGTCAATCAGACAGCTGCAGCTGATCCAGAACGCTGCTACGTGCATCCTCTCTAGAACCAGAAAGTTAGAGCAAATCAGTTCTAGTTCCTGTAGCTCAGAGAATGGACTTTAAAAAATGTTTACTAGTTTATAAATCATAAAATGGCTTAGCACCAAAGTATGTAGCAGATCTGTTGTCACGATACCAACCCCCCAGACCACTCAGGTCTACTATTTCCAGTCTACTCAACATTCCTAGAATCAGAAACAAACATAGAGAAGCAGCTTTTATTTTCCATGCTCCTCTTATCTAGAACAAACCTCCAGATGACTCCAGATTGCTGAAACTCAGTTTCTTTAAAACAAATCTAAAATCCCATCTGTTTAGAGCTGCCTTTGATCATTGATTAATAATAACCGGAATGTCATAACAGTAGCATGTTTTAATGTTCTTTACGTCTTCGATGTTGTATTTTCAGTTTTTATTGTTTTTTTATTGCTACTTTTATTTTTCCACGAATCACCCAAAGCACCTTGAATTTCAGTTGCTGAAAATTAATTGAACTGCCATCCATCTATCCATTGTCTTCCACTTATCCGGGATTGGGTCACGGGAGCAGCAGCTTGGGCAAAGAAACCCAGACTTCCCTCTCCCTAGCTACTTGGGCCTGCTCCTCCCACATTTCCTTCCTGGGAGGGAAATTGCCATAACAACACTGTGCAGACTTGAAAGCGCAACTTGTTTTCTTTCTAAATTCGTTTCAGTTTTTCTGATGGCACAAACCGTTGCGGAGTTACAGTAATGTAAAATGTGGATGCAAAAATGTGTCGGTGACAACATGTTCGGTGTTAAAGGCTTAAACAGGTTTCTAGGATTTCCTTCTTCCACTTCAGGAATATTGCTAATATTAGAAACATCCTGTTCTTGAGTGATGCTGAGAAACTAGTCCATGCATTTGTTACCTCAAGGCTGGACTACTGTAATTCTTTACTATTCAGGAACTCCACAAAATGTAATGTTGATCCAAAATGCGCCAGCAAGAGTTCTGATGAATATTAAAAGAGAGATCACATTTCTCCTGTTTTAGCCTCCCTTCATTGGCTCCCTGTTAAATTCAGAATAGAATTTAAGATCCTCATTCCTTCATATAAAGCCCTTAATAATCAGCTCCATCATACATCAGAGAGCTCTTTGTTTCATATCTTCCTAACAGAGCACTTTGCTCTCAGACTGCAGCTTTACTACTTCATAGGATTTCTAAAAGTAGAATGGGAGGCAGATCTTTTATTTATCAGGCTCCTCTCCTGTGGAACCAGCTCCCAGTTTTAGTCTGTGAGGCAGACACTCTGTCTACTTTTAAGACCAGGCGTAAAAGTTTCCTTTTTGATAAAGCTCATAGTTAAAGGCAGAATTATGTTAGCCAGTCACTGGATGAGTGGTGGATAAGGAGAGGGGTAGTAGCCGAGAGCCTACGCCATTTGGGTGGGGGGAAGGGGGTGGGGGGTTTAGTCCAGATAGATGGTTCTCCCTGGCACTGCCTCTTTCATGTCTCATTCTAACAGCGTGATAGGATGACCAATCCAAATTTCTTCACTTTGCTACTTTTCTCTTCTACTACTCTCCAATTGCATTATTTGCTGTTATTTTGACTGTAAACTTTGTTTTTTCTGAGTGTTTTTCTCTCCATAGGAGCTACATCTGGTCTGGTATTCTGCTCCGCTGTGATGCCTTGTTGGAGGGGGGCATTGGCTGGGATGATGCTCCCAGCAACTGAACAGCTTCCATGTCTTGTTAATAACTTTTTACTTTCTTTAATATAGAAGGTACTCTTATATCAGATATTCTGTTCTTTCTGTGTCTCTGTCTTCTCAAACCCCCAGACGTCGTGGCAGATGGCCGCTCGTACTGAGCCAGAAACAACAAAACCTGGTTTGACGCCCATGCCATCACAGTGCTTGACTGGCCAGCCAACTCGCCTAAACCCCATTGAGAATCTATGGGGTATTAAGAAGAAAATGAGGGGCATCAGACCCAAAAACAAAGAAGAGCTGACAGCAAGCATCAAGGAAATCTGGGCTTCCATAACTCCCAGGCAATGCCACAGGCTGATTGCCTCAATGCCACGGCGCACCGAGGCAGTGATTAGGGCAAAGGAATTGCCTACCAAGTATTGAAGATTGACATATCATTTTTAAAGTACCATATTGACTGATGATGTGATCCTAATTTCTCTCTTTTATTTCAGCAAAAACTGAGAAGTAAATCGTGATTTCTTCACAGTATTAAAAATTTTTGAATTCCCGTTTTCGTAGGTTTTATGAGCTGGAAGTCCAAATTATGTACAAATAAACAACTAAATACTTAAAATTGTTAAAGTTGTGGGCCCTGAATCTATAATCTATGAAAGCTTAACATTTTGAATATAATTATGGAAATAAATAAACTTTTCCATGATATTCTAATTTTTTGGAAAGGGTCTGTACATAAGCTCACCCAGGGGCATGTCTGAGACTATCACTAACCATTTGCGAGTACAACAGTTAGTTCCCATGGAGATTGAAGGACTACTGGTGCACTGCTGACCAGGGATTTACATTGAGTTATCAAGCTGCTTCCCCTCTGCTTGGGTGTCAAAAGATATGAGGTGCTGCTCCCCTCACAAGCTCTATAGGAAGAATCTACATAACAAATTTACTCCAGCCAAGACAAAAGCAGTTTTTTTCATTACATATTTCTGATATGTATGTAATTATCATATTTAACTTGTTCCTGGCTGTTGCTTGTTATTTATCCAGATAGCTCACACAAGGGTGTGTAGTTCCACATATTTATGAAGAATCTGTCAGAGGCTGGGGTGTTTCTGAGGGTTTTCTTTTCTTTTTTCACTTTTCTAACTTCCTGGTGAGGGCTCTCACAGAGGCTTAAGCTGTCCATCACTGCTGGAGGGTGGAGCCCTCTGCTGATCCATCTGCGCACCTGCTGGCATGTGTGATCAGCTGGTTTTATCAGGAGCTGGCTGCCAAACATTCAAAGATAAAATCTTTAAATCTGCTTTGGTCTCTTCGGTTTGTGTTCTTGCATGTGGGTAGGAAGGAAACTTTAAGGAAACTTAAAGATATCATGATAGCATCCTTCTTTGCACACTAATCTCCAGAGGGTCCAAAACATCTAATATGTTTGCCAACAATCTCACATTGCTGTTTATGATCGGTGGAAGAAATGTTTTGATCTTCCTCCTTGTCTCTTGCCTCCTTGCTCCTGCTCTGGATCCACAGCGCCGCCTTTTCAACTCATCTGGGATTTGTGACTGCAGTTGATGGATTGTTTGAGCTCTTGTGATGTTAAACAGTTGCTCCCAGTAGTAAACCCCCTTGTTGCCATGGTTATGCATCATCACAAATTCCCCTCCAGCTGCATAGCTTTCAAAACCAGAAGGAATAGTCGTCCTGAAAAGTATTTTTTTCTGCCAGAAACTGAGGAATTCATGTGTTTAAAAAAATGTAAAATCTGAATGAAAGCAACAGAGCTACTCAAACATGCTGCCACCTTAAGCGGCGCAAATTTAAAATAAAAACAATTCCGCAGTAAAACTTTGTTAAGAGTCTGGGGTGTTTGTCTGTGTTAGTGTTGTCTGTCTGCTTCCTGCTCATTTCTCCACCATTTCTGGAGATTTCTTCCAGAGGTCCTGTCTGAGCTTGGGACCTGTCCATCTAGTCAGGGGCGGAGCCAGACTGCTGCACTTGCATAGTGCCTGAGTGTTAAACCATCTGGTAAAGGCTCAAGTCCTCGGTGTGATCTCCAGTGTCTATTGTGTGTTCTTAGTGAAAAACCTGCTTACCTCTCTCTGTGCTCTTTCCAAGGTTTTACTTGTCGTAACCTCCCAGTGATCCATTCTCCAGCTTCTCAGGAAGCCCTGGTATCTTTCCACGTCTGACTGCCTTCAAACCCTGACCTCCTCCATGATCCTTGCTCCATCTCAGTCCTCTGCTCGGACTCCACCATCTCCACATCTCCAGGAACTCATCAGGAAGCTCCCACAGACATCCCTGTCTCCTAGCTCCATCTCCCAGGCGTTAACTCTACCATCTACCAAGTAAGCCTCACCTGAGTTCATACAATTACAATTTTCTCAAAATTTAATTTTACCTCACCTTTGGACTTTTTTTGGAGTTCCTCTTACCTCCATTTCCCTGTGCAGTGTTTACAGTTCCCATGTCCATCATTATCCCCTCAGAATCATTGTTTGAATAAAAACCTTAAAATTTTTACTGGTCTCTCTACTGGTGTTCTGCATGTGGGCCAAGTATGTTTCGTGGTCGGTTGATTCATTGGTGGGTTTGATTGACCTAGGTTGGATGCTTGGTCTTAGTGCACTGTGGTGTGCGGGATTGAGATTCAGAAGCTGGTTGAGCTAGGTATCAGAGCTGGCCATGGCCCATGCGGCCGATGCCTGGACGGATCTCTTGGGTCTCTGGGTCCAAACATTGATCCACCCTGGCGTAGCCTGTTGCCCACAAATCCTTCGTGTCTGCGTTGATTCCTGGGAGGCGGATCGATGGATCCTCACACCAGCTATTGAACACTTTTACAGAGAAACCTTATATGCACCATCACACACACACACACACGCACACACACACACACCCCACACACACACACACACACACACACGCACACACACACACACACACACACACAGGTTTGGGGCTTCCGGTGCTTACAGATGCATTCTTGGGCTGAGGTTACCACAACTACATCTCGTAATAATCAAGACCATGAGCCTTTCAGTGACGCTGCTGTATTTATATATATATATATATATATATATAGTTGTGGTTGTGTAGTTCTCAGTTTGGTTTGTTTTATCATTGTTGTTTTTTTCACTCTGCCTGCCGTCTCGCGGGTGGGGAATTGGACTGGGATGTTTTCTTTGTTCCCCTTCCTCTCTCGTATCTTTTTTTTTATTATTTTTTTTTTCTCTCGTATCTTCAACTCAACCTCTCCCTCTCAATTTTCTTTCCTAACTCTCCCCTTTTTCCCCTTTATTTTTTGTCTCCGTGTCCATAATATCAGGGGGAAAAAACCACAGCAATTAGTAATGATTTTTTACAAATGTATCAAGTGGATTACTATACCAAAAGCTGTAATGCTCCACTTGTGAAAGTAAATCTGTTGGGCTTCTAAATACCTTGGTACTCAGACATGCCACACTGCCAGACAGAATACGTAGAAATAAAAAAAAGCTTAACTCCATGACAGCCTTGTCAGAAACAAGCAATCACCTGACATCTCAAAACATAGTAGTTAAAGTAAGGCCTGGCTCACACTGCAACATTCTAAAATCGTACAATTTCCAAACCTTGAGAGACATCACATGGCGATAGAAAATCATGGATATAACAATTCAGGTTGTACAGTGTGTGTTGTGCAGCCACACGGCAATAGCGATACACCACACACGAACAGATTTCACTCAGAAATATTCCCATGTCAGACGAGAAATCTCACAAAACACGATATCAAACGTGACTTCGGAGAAAATAAATATCGCTGACGAGGTGGAAGGCAGACTAGACACTTCAGAGGATTATCACTGCCCGTCACCTTGCTTTCTAATCGGCTACAAGTCAAATTCAACAGGTTGCATGCTCGTTTGTTCCAGGACCGGTGCCATGGGCAGGCCTGGCACCGGGGCTGGGACAATGCCTCATGCAAACGTATTGCCCTAAGACAACCAACAGAAGGTGCGATAGGTTACTAATAGGGAGTTTTGGATGCGGTAAAAGAAGACACTTCTAATTCTGTAGAAGTAAAAAAATATAATTACCTTTCAGCCGGAGATATAAAGCGTGACGGTAAAGCTGCTGTAGCTCCTCTAGAATTAAAAAAATCATAAGAAAACTCAGGAAGATTTCTAGCTCCATTTTTACCACTTTGTGTTCAGCGTTGTCACGGTTGCTAGGCGACAGGATATAAACCGAGGAAGGGACGGTATCTAAAGGCTAGACAGTCCAAATTCACAGCCGCTAACATCCGGTCTATCCAGTCGAGGAAGGACCTGTTTTATGTAGCCCACGGAGGACAGGTCTTTAGAAGGATGCAAAATGGACATGACCCTAAAATGACATTCTGGTCCACACTTCTTACCAGTTGGTGGCAGTAATGCACCGATTCATTGCTTGCCAGCCATGAATAATTATCAAGAAAAGAAGAAGTGCGTTATTAAGAGCAAGCTAACTGGTAGTCATGATGTAAACATTCAGAGAAATAGACGCAAGAAAGAAATTTTAAAAGATTTTTAGCAGCAGAGTTGGACTGAGGAAGACTTGTGGACTAAGTACTTTATTCAAGTACATTAACTGAATGTAAAAAGATTGTTTTTGTTCAAGATGATGGCTCTGTGGATGTGCAGGGGCAGCTAAAAACGGTGAGTTAGACATTGCATAATTTTTTCTTTCTGAGTGTATTAGGACAGTTTCAGCAGCGAGTAGCGTCTCTGATCAAAGCAGCAGAAAAATATAAAGAGAATCGACATGGGCTTCTTGCTGTTTTCTCTTGTTATTAACTGGTTTGCAAGCAAATCTTATTTTTACAAAGCCAGTTGTTTGGTGACGTCTGCTCATTTCTCTCTGAATCAGCGCGACTTAACCATCAGCTCCGGCTGAGCGACAATGATCTTTTTAAATTATGTATAATATAATATTTACATAGAAAGAGTGTCAAAAAGGGTCGTTTTGACCCGGAAATATTCAACACACTGGCAATGGGAGGTAAAAACGTTAAGGGGTTAAATAAAAACTGGGCCCGCTCAAAATAAGCTGTGGCCCCCCCCTAGACTAAATTGCCCTGGCGCTGGGTCTGGTTTATCCTCAGAACACACCAAAGACACACAATAACATTGGGCCAAGGCAATCCAAGAATTAGGTTAGAAATTGGCTTAAAAATCTTGCCGTGTGAACCAGGCATTAATTGGACAGCATTCTTATCCCCAATTTCCACTGCATGCGCTCCGCTCTGGTCCAGGACGCACTCTGCAGCAAAAAACTGAGTCAATGACAGCATTTCCACTGTCGCCACCGAGTGGCGCAGGGCGGCAGACGCCGTTTCGCCACTATATTCGATCCTATTTTTGCCGGACACCTGAGCAAGTCCGCAGTCAAAATCACTAAGCACCAACCGGATATAGAACATCCACATTTCCAGGTGTTTTTCAAAAATAAATCAATAAAAACGGACTAGAATTTTTTGTATGCATAGCTATATTAATATAAGCCCGTGTATATTTATACATATGTTGTTCAAAATATCTTGACACAGAATAACAGAGAATAACTGTTCTTTTCTGTTCGTCTTTCACGGAATGAAGAATTTTGTTCTGACTTCCGCATTTATTACCGGCTTTTATCACGAAATCTCGCAATTCCCTCGCATGCTTCTTTGACCACCTCTGGGCTGCGGACCGGAGCGGAGCGGATCTAGAGAGCATGCAGTGGAAATTGCGAACGGCTGCGGAGTGCAGAGAGGAGCGCATGCAATGGAAATTGGGGGTTAGATTCCAAGAGCCTATTTTCTTATTTGTGAAGGATGGCACTTTAAGTTTGTTTTATAGAACCATAATTATCATGTGATGAACAACTCTAAGGTATCGTCACTACTGTCTAGTAGAATTAGTAGGCTATTGGTAAGGTAGCTGTGCAGTTTGTATAACACATTGTGGTGGAAAATTGTTATGCAGTTAGGAATTAAGTGTATATTCTCTGTTTAGTGAATGCATCTAGGGTAAAATGACAAGGTTATTGCTCCAACCTAATGTTATGTTTATGATATATATGTGTCAGGTCACCAGAGAGACAGACGCCGGGGCAGTAAGATAACAGTCTGGCCTTCGGATGAGCTGCTTTATGCGTTGATATGAGACTCGCATGGAGCAGCTGTCCAGAGGCGGGGCGTGAAGGTTGGAGAAGACATATACAGAGATAAACTGGTGAAGGTTACTAATGATATTCTCATGGCCTCAGATAATGGACTTGTGTCTGTTCTGGTTTTGTTAGATCTCAGTGCTGCTTTTGACACAGTCGATCATAATATTCTCTTAGAAAGGCTTGAACATGTTGCAGGGATCAAAGGAACAGCACTAGGCTGGTTTAAATCATATTTGTCTGATAGATTCCAGTTTGTTCATCTAAATGATAAATCTTCTTCACTCTCAAGGGTTACTTGTGGAGTTCCACAGGGTTCTGTGCTTGGACCAATTCTGTTCACCATATATATGATCCCAATTGGTAGAATCATTAGACAGCATGGGATAAATTTCCACAGCTATCCAGATGATACACAACTATATTTATCCATAAATCCTGATTAACCCAGTCAGTTAGGTAGATTACAGGCATGTCTGGAAGACATAAAAACATGGATGACCCTAAACTTTTTGCTTTTAATTCTGACAAAACAGAAGTTGCTGTTGTGCTTTGGAAAACATCAGTTACTGTGCGTTCAAACTCTCATTCATGCAGCTTCACTGAGCTGAGGAAACAAATCACTGTTTAGCGCAACTTTGGAGCCCAGAACAGGATTAAAAATGCACAATCAAACCAATACAGCGTCCATCTCAGATTGTTTTAAAGCAATAAAGTAACTAAACTTTGTGGAATTGTGTGACTCTAAAGGAAATTTATGTTTTTCATTCACTCTGACATCATGTTCTTCTGGTAAAAGTCAGAGAGAAATGTAAAAGTAAAATTCTGTGGATTTTCAACAATATAACTGATTTTTATGTTATGATTTTCCTTTATAATTTATGAGAAACGACTCCTCCATGACAAGATCCAAATATGTCAGACTTTTAAAAGAATGTAAGCAAATATAGCCTTCTATGCTTATTTACTATTGGAGCTGATTAGATGAAACAAGGCTCCAGTCAGCACATACGTAAGTTCTTATCATTTTACAGCAGTTACACTCAAAAACAGAATTTAATCACTCTTAAGCAGGGGTGTCAGTTAAATCTTTAACCGCTAACATCCTGGAACATTTAGCTGTGTCTTTTTCCCAACACACTGCATTCAAAGGAATGGCTCACTACCAGGCCTCTACAGAACTGAACGACTGCTGATGAGGGAAATCAAGACTATTTTTCGGCACCGCTGTTTTAAAGTAAGGAGGAAATGTAACATAAACTTTTTAAAAACCTTTTTTTCTTTATTTTTTTTTACTAAAAGCATTCCTAGGGAACAAAAACGTTATCACGCACAGACACACGCACACGCTCACAAACACACACACCTGTCAAATGTTCACATTTCATTGATTTTTAATTAAAACTTGTTCCACAAACATTTGATGGTTTTAAGACTGCTCTTGAATATAATCACAGTAAAAGACTGGAATGTTTTGGTTTGCAAACAGAATTAACAATTCCACTTGTATTGAACTTAGCAGAACTTGTTAACTTACAGGGAATTTAAAATAGAAATAGAAATAGAAACAACAATGATAAAAGAAAAGCTCCCCAACATTTCCCTGGTTCTTGTCCAAGAGTCAACTCGACACACCCCTAAGGAGCATGGATCATCAGCCATAAACTCAGAGGCTGTTAACACGACAACGTTGCCGTTTTTGTTTGAATACGCGGGTGAAAACGCACTGCGTTTACACGACAGGGCGCGCGATGGAAAACGATGTAGTACATATGCCCGGCCTTTAGATGGCAGTGGGCCCCGTGTATGTAGTGTTCCAAGTTTTCCCCCTCACAACCCGGAAAATAAACATTTCATGATAACTAACAATGGCGGTCTTCTTGTAGTTCTCCTCCGCTTAAATAAAGCCATATTAATTATTTGGCGCACGTATTGTATGCGTTTCCATTGGCGATCGCATAGAAGCCTGATGATCTCTAAGTTTGCTTACAGAGACCAAATAACTTCAGAAGCTGCATCAGCAGTAACCGCATACCTGGATCCGCCATTGTTGTTGTTTTTCTGTAGAAAGGCGGAGTGCTTAAGTGTACCATGTCCGTAGGTGGCTGGGAGTGACGTCATCGTTTTCAAAAGTCTCCGGCTTGCGTTTTACATGACAACGAATCCCCCAGCGTTTTCAAAACTCTCCACTCTGGAAGCCGTTTCCCAAAAGCTGCGTTTTCGCCCCCCCGTTTTCCCGTTGTCGTGTAAACGACAGGCGGAATCGGAGAGAAAAACCTCCATTTTGCTGAAAAACGTTGTCGTGTAAACAGCCCCTCAGCCAACCACAAGACAGGCCAAGCTCCCATCCAGACAGCCAGCCCCGTTCCTCCGTGATGCCCCTTGATGGCGGAGTGCACCGGTTAAAAGTCGATAACAAGCTTACAAAAGGTATGTGCATTTGTTGCCGCTAGGGCAGTGCGGCGCTGTAAGGTAAATACACATATTGACTGGAAAACGCTGACTGATGTAGCAAACACTGGTAATTAAGGTGTACAGTGTTAATACCCATGGTAGATCTATGTAGGACCCTAGCGCCTGCTGTGGACCGTTGCTAACTGCAGGTGCTGCTGTCACGTTGGTCCAGAATCAGAGACCACACACCTGCGCTGCTCCAAGCACACACAACTTTTAAATGTCCACCCGGTACTCCACCATGTCTTAGAAGCAAAACTCTTGCAAAAATACAGATTTCATTGGGAAGACGCACATATGTGGCTGAACAGTGTCAGTGAGGATGATTAAGGCAAGTGCTTTTTTAGTGCCGCATGGTGGGCTGATACCAGACAGCATGGATCATGAGAGCATCACTGCAGACACGGAAGAGCTTGGAAGAACCTGGCATCAGTGTCATAGGTATCATAGCTCTTCATACCTCAGTCATCTGCTACCCCCACTGATGTGGTAAAGAATATTATCCTTGATTTAGTTTTCTATTGTGCTTTTTTTTTCTATTTTTCTTTTTCTATTGTGCTTCAATAAACTATTGTGGTTTGATTGATTGTTTAGAATGTTTGATCATTTATTTAATATTCAGTAGTACTAGCCAATATGAATATATTTGGTCATTTAAAGAACATTATGCTCATAAATTAACAGTAAATAAATAAATATTAAGAAAAAACATTTCTTTTTAAATATATATACATATTCTAGATTTACAAAGTTTGTTAGAGCTTTTGTTGGTTCTCTCAAACGTACATTAAGAGACAGAAGTAAAAAAAAGAAAAGAAATAAGCCCTCTGACATTGGGATCTGATAATTCAGCCTTCCGCCAGTTCGTTTATTGATTACATACAATACCTTTTGATGGACGGTTCAAGAGTACAGACCTTCCCCAAATGTCCTCTCTCTCCCAGGCTGCTTTCCACATTTTTATACACTTTAATTTCACAAATAACAATGTTTCTTACCTGAAGTGGACATTTCAAAAACATTTACTGGAATTATTTTCAGCTCGCCCGGTCACACTGATCCGCCAGAAACACACTGACCTGGCACAGTACTCAAACACTGAGAAAAACTTACTGGAACTTTTGAGAAATATGTTGATTATTCCACAACACTTTGTGTGTAATTCATTTAGAAGTATCGATATTTTTGAGAGATACAGTGTTTGGCAATCATTTAATAAATTGTCTTATTTTAGTTGATTAATGTGGTTTAACTGTTTGGATGACCTGACTTCCTTTCAAGTAATAAGACAGGTGACAGAAAACTCTGTTTCATTTATATACAACTTTGTTTAAGATTTATGTTTGACCAGAGTTGGATAATAACTAATTACATTTGCTTGAGTATTTATTTGAAACAACAAAAAAACAATACACCTCTATCTGTATATTTTTTTGGTTGTATTCTTACCCCTACCATGACCACCCTTTCTTTTGCCCCACTAATGTTACCCAGTTCATTTCCCACAGTTTTTTTATTCTGTTGCCATACAGCTTCAAGCGCTGTCACCCCTCTTTGCATTTTACTAACCCATAACACATGTTTAATCACTTACCATCTCTCCTATGGTCGTTTAATGTCTATGGTCTCAGAACAACACAGCCCTCCCCTCTGTCCCCACCTGATGACAATGATTAATAAAAATGTGGGTTGTTCTTATTCCGCCTGATAATGCAAGTTATATTGTTGTAAGGTGGTTGTTCTATGTGCCCTTTTTTAACTTTCAGTGCCCACCCCTCAAAACTTTCTGCACAGCCTTGTTGGATACCCATAAAAATTTTAATATGCCATCATTTTATACTTTGAAGCAAGTCTATTACAGTTTAACTGGGATAATAGAAAATATATATTTTATTTTTTAAGGATCATGACTTTAATTGCAAATATTTTTGCTATTGGAGGGAGATGGAGGGTTATCTAACATGTAACTTAACATGTAATTTAATTCAAATTCAAGTTCAAAATTCAAATTCAAAAATACTTTATTGATCCCAGAGGGAAATTAAGTGTTGTAGCTCATACAATTAATTCTTTAAGGAGTTATTTCTGTATCGGTTTGTGTTGGAGCGAAACTGAAGAAGCCTCCGAATGAAGACGCTCTGTTGTTGTAGGATAGTCTCATGAAGAAGATGCTCAGGGTTGTCCATAATCTTTTTGATTTTATGAAGAATCCATCTTTGCATTATCATCTCCATTTCTTCGTCGTCGTCCAAAGAACAGAAACCAGCCTTCTTTATCATGTTGTTGAGCCTTTTTAAATCCCTGGCTCCGATGCTGCTGCAGATAATGGACAGATAATGGATGACGAGATTACACTCTCCACAACAGACTTGTAGAAGATTTGCACCATCTTGCTGAAAACCTTGAAAGACCTAAGCTTCCTCAAGAAGTACAGTCTGCTCAGTCCCTTCGTCTAGACGTCTTTACTGTTAAGTCTCCAGTCCAGTCTGTTGTCCAGGTGAACTCCTCCCATGGTGGAAACAGTGTTTAACTTATCCCTGTTTCTTCTGAAATCTACAATCATCTCCTTTGTTTTGTTCACATTCAAGGTAAGACGATGGTTTCCACACCATGCCACAAAGCGGTTTACTAGCTCTCTTTATTCAGTTTCTTCTCCATTTCTGATATACCCGACAATTACAGAATAATCTGAGTATTTCTGCAGATGACAGGTCTGTGATTTGTACTGGAGATCTGAGGTGTACAGAGTGAAAAGGAATGGTGGGAGTACAGTCCCCTGTGGTGCTCCTTTGCTGGTGACCACCTGGTTTGACACATAATCCTTCAGTCTCGCAAACCGTGGTCTGTTTCTCAGGAAGTCGTTGATCCAGGCGTTTGTTGAGGGCTCCACCTGTGTCTTCAGGAGTTTCTGACGAAGCAAATCAGGCTGAATTGTGTTAAATGCACTGGAGAAATCAAAGAACATGAGCCTCACAGTGTGCTGCCTACTTTGTCCAGATGACAGTGGTTTGGATGAAGCAGGTGAATGATGGCATCTTCAACTCCAACTCCATGGCGATAGGCAAACTGTGGCGAGTCCTGATATGTTCTTGTTTGCTTACTCAGGGGGGCCAACAGGAGTCTCTCCAGGACCTTGATGATGTGGGATGTCAGAGGAACAGGTCTATAGTCATGGATGACTGATGGGTGAGTTCTTCTTGGTACTGGAACAAGGCAGGATGTCTTCCACAACACAGGAACCTTCTCCTGAGTCAGGCTGAGGTTGAAGAGGTGCTGCAGAATCCCACAGAGCTGCTCTGCACAGGCTTTCAGGACTCTGGGGAGGACACCATCTGGACCTGCAGCCTTATTCCAGTTCAGTTTCTCCTGCTCTCTCTTCACCTGGCTTTTGGAGAAAGACGAGTGAGAGGGGGAGGTAAAGGGGGTAGTAACATCTCCTGACTTGGTTGAAGACAAACTTGTGGAAACAGAACAGTCCATGACTGAGGTGAAGGATAAAACATCCGAGGTGCGCCAGGAGAGCTGTGTGTCAGAGGAGAATGGGATGCCTGTTTGGCTGGAGACAGGAGAGGAGGATGCTGAGATAGTTCCTCAACTGAACCTGTTGAAGAATGTGTTCAGTTCATTGGCTCTGTCCAAACTTCCATCTATCCAATCCTTCCTGTCCTTAAAGCCTGTGATCTGTCTCATGCCTGACCAGACATTTCTGATATTGTTCTTCTGTAGTTTGCTCTCCAGCTTCTTTCTGTGTGCCTCATTGCTGTCTCTGATCTTGACATTAAGTTGCTTCTGTCTACTCCACAACAATTCCCTGTCTCCCTCCCTGAAGGCTCTTTTTTTCTTGTTTGCAGTTCCTTCAGGTCACTGGTGATCCAAGGTTTGTTATTAGGGAAGCATTTCACTGTTCTGGTGGGGATTATGTTGTCCACACAGAAGTTTATAGAGGCAGTAACACACTCAGTCATGACATTGATGTCCTCTCTATGTGCTTGGCAAAGAGGCATCCAGTTTGTGGTTTGAGAACAACCCTGTAGGGTTTCTTCAGCTTCATGTGACAATTTTCTTACAGTTCTCTTTGTTACAGGTTGCCTCTGAACAAGTGGTATATATTCTGAGCAAAGAAAAACAAGAGTTTGATCTGTTTGTCCCAGAGGAGGTCTTGGTTTGGATATGTATGTATCCTTTATATTTGCATAACACAAATACAAGGCCTTGTTTTCTCTTGTGGAGTAGCTGACAAACTGTTGAAATGTTGGAAGTGTAGAAGAGAGTGAGGCATGGTTAAAATCACCAGATATTTCCACAAATGCATTGGGGTGCTGGGTCTGTAGCTTAGTGACAACGGAACTTATGACATCACATGCATTGTCGGCAACGGCTGAAGGTGCAATGTAAACAACTGCAAAAATTACACTGGTGAACTCTCTTGGTAAATAATATGGATGGAGACTTACTGCCAAGACTTCAATATCTGGGCTGCAGAGATGACACTTCACAGTAACATGTCCTGGATTACACCATCTGTTGTTTACAAGCACTGCTACCCCCTTCCTCCTCCTTTTTCTTTTCCTGCTAGTCTTCAGATCTCTGTCTGCTCGCATAGTCAGGAAGCCTGGCAGAGAGACGTTGGAGTCAGGGATATGATCCTGCAGCCACGTCTCAGTGAAATACATAACACTGCATTCCCAATACCTTCCTGAGTCCTTGTAAGGGCTTGGAGTTGATCCATCTTGTTAGCCAGTGATCTCACATTGCCCTTTAGGAATGATCGAAGAGATGGCTTGAACTGCCTCCTTCTCTGTCTCCTTTTTGCTCCTGGTCTGCATCCACTCCTCCTTCTTCTCAACAAATCAGGAAGTTGTGGCTTCAGTTGAGGTATTATTTCAGCTTTTGCAATGTTATTCAGCTACTCCCTCCTGTAAACCACCTTGTTGCCATGGTTACGTATCATAACAAGTTATCAAAAAGTGAAAAAGTAACCACAAAAATCCTTCCAGCTTCACCACACCAAAAACTAGAAAGTATACAGGGTCCAAAAATGCAATCTTTCTTCAAGAAAACACAGGAACCAATGTCGGAAAAAACAAAAATCAATATGTAGCCAACAGAGTCACTCAAACATGCAGCCACCCAGAGCAGCGCAATTCTAGAAAAAAAAATTGCAACCAATCATGCACCCAAGTAGAAATTATAATGCTTAAGCACTGGATGTTTCCAGTATGATAGGATAGTGAGACTCAAATGAATATTGGAGGAGACAAGGTGAGAAGGCAAGAGTCTGTTGCGACTTTTATAATTGTAGCAATCTGTTAACACACAGACGTTCAATGAGATGAACAATGTTCTGATCATTAACATGAAATAATGTCCAAATATCTGTAGGGTAGCAAAAACAAAATTCAAATTCATCCTGTCAAATACCTTTTCTAGATTTAATGAAGAGATTAAAATGTTTATTTTCTGAATGTTTGGATGTTTTGATAATTTCTTTGTTGTATATTATTGCTTGTAACGGTGCGTTCACACCAAACCCGTTTGAAGCGTTAAGGGCGTCAGGTTTACATGTGATGTCATGCAGAAGCGCGCTGGCGCGCGTCAGGGCTTCTGTGTCCCAAAAACGCATTTCTGCCTCATTTGCGTGTCAAATTTGTGCGAATGAAGCATTTGACGCACGTCATTGTATGTGGTGCATTTTGTGCATTTGCGCGTGACGCATGTTTTTGCATCTGCCGCTGAAGTTGAAAAATCTGAACTTCGGCGTCAATTCACGCCCGGCAAAATTTTTCATTCAACATGGAGGAAATACTGATAACAGCCATGGCTAATCACCCTGAGCTATACGACATCAGCTGCTTTCTCTACAGAGACAGCAATAAAAAGGACCTCGCTTAGAGAAATATAACTGAGGAGATAAGGCAAGCTGATAAGTTCTTTTCACTTTTGAAAGTTTTCACGTTACTGACCCTGCGAACCTGCGCAGGGTACTCTCCACAGTAAATAGAGAATGGAGACTATTCCAATGCTAAATTGACAGCTGTCATCATGCAAAAACGTTGTCTGGCATTAGCTCCTCCCACAAGTTGCGTATTTCTGGCTTGACACCCGTCAAAATATACCAATTGGCTTTGGATGTGCATCGAGCTGCGAATGTTCAAGCATCAAACTTTGGCGTGCAGCGCGTTTCTGACACTTGTATGCAAGATCTTGTCATACTCAGTTGTTTACTTTAAAAGCTTTTTCTGGCACTAGTGGTCTCTAATCATTAGGAGCTAGACAGGAAGAAGGACAGAGAGAGAATGACAAGACATGCGGCAAATGACCAGTGGCTGGGAATCAGTTTAAGGAAAACTGCATGGAGGACCGTAGCCTCTGCATTAGGTGCGCCTGTTCCACTACGGTATCTTGTTGTTTATTTTTAATTGTACCTTATAAGTTTATTCATTGTGTTGAATATTTTCTCAGTCATTTCTTGTGTTCTGTGACTGTCCATTTTGATTTATTCTCTTAGAGTAGTTTAAGTATTTTTCCCTTGGTTTACAATTATTTTGTGTTTTAGTTCAGTTCCCTCTGTGTTCTTTGTATTTATTAGTCTCCTTCTTTCAGTTTCCTGTGCTAAGTACCATTTCACAGCTGTTTAATGATCTGCTGATTTGACTCATCTGGTTCCAATATCATTAATCACATCTCCTCAGTTTTAAAACCCCTTGGTTTCCATTGTGCAGTACAGCATTCTTCTGTTACGCTCACCCCAGTTTGATGTCCTGTTTTCTCTGTGCAAAAGTTGAACAAATATACGACAGAAGGTACAGGGAAGTAGCTAAAACCTTATCTAAGGTTACAACTGGGAGGGCAGTGTAGCAACCAGACGAGAGCTGGCAGAGGGATGACAACTTTGTTCTCCTTTGTTACTGTATTTCTCTGTCATATCATAGTCAATTACCACAGATGTTCTCATTCATTCATTCCGGAATTGCGCCGCTCAAGGTGGCAGCATGTTGGAGTAGCTCTGTTACTTTGGTTCATATTTTTTTATTTTTTAAAACTTTAATTCTTCCATTTCTGGTAGAAACTTTGTTTTTGTGGACAACTGTTCTCTCTGGTTTTGAATGCTGTGCAGCTGGAAGGATTTTTGCTGATACTTTTTTTTTTGTACATTTGTTATGATGCATAACCATGGCAATAAGGTGGTTTACAACTGGCAGCAGCTGATTAACATCACAAAAGCTCAAATAATACCTCAACTACAGCCACAAAACCCTGATGAGTTGAAAAGAAGACGCCATAGATCCAGAGCATCCTCTACATCAGACTGTCATACAACTACAGAACGTCTTCAGTCAGCGGCTTCTTCAGATCAGCAGAGCACTACAAGAGATCATCCCTACCCACAGCCATCAGCATCTACAACAAATCTTTGAAGGAACTTGCATAATGAGTTACAACAACATTTAATTTCCCTTTGGGAATAAAAAAGTAATTTTGAATTTAATTCTGTCCTGGTTCTTCAAAATATATGTAATTATATTTTGAGCGGAAATACAGTAAAATAGTAACAAATAAGAATGCTTTGTTATTTTTTATTTTTTTTAAGGAAATTGCTGCATGAAAAAACTGATAATCAAAATATTGCTTTTGAGTTTCGGATTAAAAAAACTGACTTTTTGCAGCTATACAGTATGACGTTAGAAAAGTCCTACGTTTTAGATTAAAAAGATAAAAACAAACAGAATGAAAAGGCATGTACTCACGTTAAGGTACAGCCAGAAAAAAGGCATACAAAAGCCTAAAAGTTGACCTTCACCATAATTCACCATCAGTCTCCCACTACCCAAAATTTGATCCAGCCAGTTGGACTGAGGGGGCTTTTGTACAAAAATTGAATAAGAAATGATTACAGTTATAATCTCTGCACCAGTGGGCTGCAAAATCACTATGTGCCAGGCTCCCTCACACTCAATCACAGCCCACAATGGAAGGCGTCCAAAAAGCCTGCTCTGAGGAAGAGAATCTAGTGCAATTTTCAACTACTGTACAAGATGTGGTGTTAACAGAAGCACTTCTGATTGCAACATGTATGATTTTGTCAAAGGATCTTCATGGCAAACCCCGAACAATAATGTCATTCTCAGAAGCTTCTTTAATGTATCATGGATATTTTTTTAACCAGGCTTGATGTAATATTGGTCATATTGTTTTGAAATACATTTCTGCTTCTAAGCATGTTCATTGGATTTACACTGGTATGACACAAAACTCCAGCAACAAATTTCATGTGAGGATAATCAGTACCTTCGAGGCCAGGGCTTCTGCACTTTCTCTACACATCCTCTCTATCTCCAGGTCCTCCTGAATTGTATTCACTTCTTCAATGACCCTCTGAGACACTGGAAAAGCACAGAATATAATATTAACAACATGATACAACAGAAAACAAAACATGGAATGCTTTTTCTGCTGTTTATCATTACATGTTTTAACACCGTAGCCTCTGTTTTTTTCCACTCACACTGTAAGATGTTTAAGTCACTGTAAAGCAGCACTACTAAATCTAATTTTGTTGAAATAAGAGAGCATTATAATCAAAAAGATTGAGAAATAATGGATTTTCTTTTCATGCACTTAAAATTAATTATTTGCATGTGGAATGGCACAGAGTAGGCCGATAGGTACATTTTTTAGTATGACAAATACAATAGGTTGTTCTTCCATCCATCCATCCATCCATCCATCCATCCATCCATAAATGACAATAGAAAACAACTCAAGACAAATAGTAATTCTCCATAATTAAAATAATGTCATAATTTCGCTGTTATTCAATTTTCAATTTCAATGTTAAATGAATTTTGTTTTTTGTGAAATAATAAAATGTTGTACAGTAGAAATTATTGTCAGAAATTAAATGGGCTTAAAATTAAAGAAAAAAAGTTCTATTTTTCCGCTCTAAGTAAAATATATCAACAGTAAGACTGACAATAAAAACAGTTCATGCAAAAGAAAAAGGAAAAAAAACAGGGAACTCCTAATGGTTTCAGTTTTAATTGTGCTTTTATCTCTCTGTACTCCTTCCGTCCACAGCCTGACACTTTATTTTACAGAACATCTGCCATGTGGGAGCCTTTGTTCTCATCTAATGAACAATCATTTTTATATGTAAAATATTGAATGACATGCAATAGACATTTCAAGTAGTCAAATGTGGACTTTACGAAAAGCAAGGAGCAATCTACCTTTCATTTCTAAAATTCTGGAAAAGTAGTTGCCTATCAACTCCATTCTCATTTTACTCAAAACATCCCCTATGAACCCTTTCAGTCTGGTTTTCGTCCTGGTCACAGTGTAGAAACGCCTCTCATTTAAGTCCCTAACAATCGCCTTAGTGCAGCTAACTCAAGGCTTACTCTCCATCCTTATTCTCCTTGATCTGAATGCAGCCTTAGATACCATATCTCATTCCATCCTCCTTGACAGGCTCTCATCCATTGGCATTTCCCATATTCAACTTGACTGTTTTTACTCTTATCTCTCAGGCTGTTCTCAGTTTGTACAAATCAATTCCTTCAGATCGGACCCCTCCCCAGTTACCAGAGGTGTGCCGCAGGGCTCTGTTGTGGCGCCCCTTCTCTTCTTTATTTACACTCTTCCACTTGGTCTTAGTTTTGGAAATTTAACATTCATTTTTACTGCTTTGCGGATGGCGCCCACCTTTACTTGACTTCTAAACCTCCACCTATCTTACTTTCCTCCTGTTAAGCTGAAATTAAATCTAAGTTCACCACTGACTTTTTAAAACTAAACAGTGCTTAATGGTACTAAATCAACTTTATCCAAAGTTGCCCATTTATTCTTACTGTTGATGCCTCCACTGTTTCTCTTTCCCCTCAGGTTAAGAGTCTTTTGAGCACTTTTTCATTTCAATTCCATACAATAACATAACTCGGTTTGCCTACTTTCACCTATGCAATATTAATCATCTTGGCCCCTCTCTCTCCCCCCACTCTGCCTCTATTCTCGTTCACAGTCTAGTCACTTCACGAACTGATTACTGTAAGTCACTCCTGTTTGTTCTCCCTCAAAAGTTCCTCCTTAAGCTCCAGTTGGTTTAGTACTCAGCTGCCCGCATGATCACCAAAACTCCCGTATTTCTTCATATTACCCCTATCCTTCAACAACTTCACTGACTCCCTGTTAAGCAACATATTAAATCCATATTGAGTCCATTTTTTCACCTGCAAAGCCATTCACAACCTCTCTCTCCTATATCTATCTGACCTCATCCACACAGTATCAACCGTCTGCTCCCTCAGATCTTTATCCTCTATCCACCTTACTGTCCCATCTTTCTGTCTTAGCTCTATGAGCATGGGGAGCAGAGCTTTCAGGTGCTCTGCTTCCCACCTCTGGAATTCTGTACCTCAAACCATCTGAAACTTTAACTCCCTCTTCACTTATAAATCCAGATTCAAAACCCACCTGTTTAAAACTGCCTACTGTTTATGACCTCTGTTCTCTTATTCCACTTTGTTTGTTTAATCCGGTTTGTACTATTTAGGGATTTGTATGTCCTTTTTTGCTGTTTCAACTTGCTTTGTTTATTTTCTTTATTTTCTTTATTTATTTTTGTTTATTTTTTGTTCCTCCTGTTTGTGTTTAAACTTAGTCATTTTCGTTATTCAGTTTTTATTATCATTTTCATGTACTCTTTGGTATTCATGCACTTCCTTGTTTTTTTTAATTTCCTCCTTTTTTCTATGTCCACCTTCTCATTTGTGTTTCCTTAGTTAATCTCCTTATTTAATTCTTCCTTCAGTTCGCCAGTGTCTCCTTAAGTTTCCCTTAGAGTCCTCCTTAATCATACCTTTAGATATATTCTAGTTTCTTAAGAGTTTTCTGTTTCCCTTGCCTTTCTTGTTGTCTCCCTGCCACTCTGCTCCTAACCCAGTTTCACTCATTGCCCTCACCTGCATATGCTTTCACTAATTGATCATTGGTCTTCTCTGTCACTTCCTCATTCCCTCCTCAGTATATATTCAGCTCTCATTCTGTCACAACTTGCTGGTTCGTCGTCATTTTTTCCCTGCCTTCCCTGTCGCCTGTCAGTCTACACTCGATCTTCCGCGTTTGTTTCCCCTTGAGGTTTTTGTAAGTTTGTAGTTTTTTTGGTTCTTCTTGTTACCTAAATTCTATTTTCTTTATTTTGCTGCTTTTGGGTCCTTAAATCTACCAAACATGACATTTCTTTGTTTATTGCTGTAAAGTGTCCATAATTTATGCTTGCATTAAATGAAAGAACCTGTGCTAATTTGAGAAGAAAATAATATTTTAAACTTAAGGGACTCTTTGTTACTACGTCCTGGCAGCTGTAAATTATTTATATTTTAGTACATAAGTCCCAGAGTCTGGGGAAACAGGAGTCATACATTTCACATTGATAAAGCTCCAGAGTGAAGTTTTTAACATTAGTAGTGATCTGGGGCGCCATGTCATCTGCTGGTTTTGGCCCACAAGGGTTTCTGAAGTTCACATTCAACACCTCCATCTAGCAGAAAGTTTCAGAGCATTTTATGCTTCCTTTGCCTGACAAGCTTTATGAAGTTCCTGATT
The DNA here is from genome assembly GCA_963556495.2 of Valencia hispanica. Lineage (NCBI taxonomy): Eukaryota > Metazoa > Chordata > Actinopteri > Cyprinodontiformes > Valenciidae > Valencia > Valencia hispanica. The sequence continues at coordinate 54,534,026 of OY747711.1, forward strand.
TTATTTCCAGCAGGACTTTGTACCAACCCACACTGCCAAAAATACTAAAAGTTTTTTCAGTGACCATGGTACTACTGAGCTTAATTGGCCAGCAAACTAACCTGATCTGAACCCCATAGAGAATATAAGTATTGTCATAACAAAGAAGAGAGACACCAGACCCAATGATGAAGACTACCTGAAGGTTCTATCAATGCAACCTTAGCTTCCTGCAAAACTCAAGGGAACCTCAAGCTGATTGCCTCCATGCCACAATGCGTTGATGCAGTTATTAGTGCAAGACCTCAATTCACTAAGTGAAACAAATTAAATAGATTAATGCTCATTTGACGGGGGTAAGCCGTATTGCGTCATTTCCTGTTGTCACTGTTGTGCTCCCTGTAAGCTGTTTGGTGTTCAGACTCTCTTGACTTGATCTTATTTTCTCTGTGCTGAGGCCTTTCTACGTTATTTTAACACAAGCCCACTAAAACACACATTTTGTGGTGGTGTACTTTAAGTTTTGGGAACTCCTTGTGTTTCACACAGCTTTTCTTAGGGTGTTATGGTCTCGCTAGCTCAGTTAGCTTAGCTTCATTGCGGCTATGGCTACTCTTCTCTCTCCTGTCTCTAACTCTTCTCTTCTCTCTTGCTCTCTCTGTCCGATGTTTAGTTACTTCCCTGCCTCCTTTAGTGATAATGGTAACTGTAATATTTTTGTAGCTTTGGAGGCGAGGGTATCAGAATTAGAAGCACGGCTCCGCGCTGTTGAAAAACCAGCAGATAGCCGAAGCCCATTAGCCAGCGTGGAGCCAACAAGGATAGAACCCCTTAGCTGTCCTCCGGTAGAGCCCGCGCAGCCAGGACTTCAGGCCGGCTGGGTGACTGTACGTAGGAAGCATAGTTCAAGGACCCAGGCCACGGGCCACCACCAACCGGTCCGCGTTTCTAACAGATTTTCCCCGCACAGCGACACACCCGCTGAGAAGCCGACCCTGGTAATTGGCAGCTCCATAGTCAGAAACGTGGCATTAGAGACACCATTGACCATAGTCAAATGTTTGTCAGGGGCCAGAACGGGCGACATCAAATCCTACCTGAACCTGCTGGCTAAAGATAAGAGTAAATACATTAAGATTGTTGTTCACGCTGGCGGTAATGACACCCGGTTACGCCAATTGTAGGTCATTAAAATTAGTGTTGCTTCGGTTTGTAAGTTTGCCAAAACAATGTGCGACTCTAATCTTTTCTGGTCCCCTGCCTGATCGGACCAGTGACGACATGTTTAGCCGCATGCTGTCATTCCATCAATGTTTGTCTGGGTGGTGTCCTTCAAACGATGTGGGCTACATTGATAACTGGAGAACATTTTGGGGAAAACCTGGTCTGATCCGGAGAGACGGTATCCATCCCACTTTGGATGGAGCAGCTCTTCTTTCTAGGAATATGGCCGAATTTATTAGTCCTCACTGACAACCCAGGGTCCAGACCAGGAAGCAGAGTCGTAGTTTAACCCACCTCGCTGCTGCTTCTGTACTGTTACCCACCCATTACCCTATAGAAACAGTGTCTTAACCACAGCCAAAATTAAATGGATTAAAAGTTAAGCCAACAAAAGCAAATCATGGAAATCTCATGAAAATAAATACAACTTTGACTGAACAGAAAAATTAATCTATTAAATGTGGTTTATTAAACATAGGATCTCTCTCCTCAAAGACTTTGTTAGTAAATGACTTGATTGGTGATAATCACATTGATTTGCTTTGTCTCACAGAAACCTGGTTGCAGCAGGAGGATTATGTCAGTATAAATGAGTCAACTCCTTCCAGTCATTAAAATTTTCACATTCCTAGAAATACTGGGCAAGGGGGAGGAGTTGCAACCATTTTTCGTTCTGATTTACTAATTAGTCCAAGACTAATTGATAGCTACAGTTCTTTTGAACATCTAACCCTTAATTTTCCTCATCCAAGTTGCAAAACATTAAGACCATTTTTGTTTGTGGTTTTGTATCGTCCACCAGGCGCTTACACTCAATTCGTGGATCAGATCTCACATTTTTTATCTGATTTAGTATTAAATACTGTTTGGGTCATTATAGTGGGAGATTTCAATATTCATGTGGATACTGAAAGTGATAGCCTAAATGCAGCCTTTAATGCTATTTTAGACTCAATTGGCTTTACTCAAAAAGTACAGGGATCGACCCACTCGGGTAAACACACTTTGGACCTTGTACCGACATACGGTATTGAGTGTGAGGAAATAACAGTCCACCCACATAACCCGGTCCTGTCCGACCACTTCTTAACTTTTGAATTTACTTTAACTGACCATCTTAAATCTGAAAGAAAATGTCATAATGGTAGTAGAGCTTTATCAGACAATGCTGTAACAATTTTTAAAGAATCTGTTCGATTCTTACTTTCCTTAGTCTCAGGGTAACACAGTGGATGGCAGCAATTCTATCTCTAACCCTTCCGAAATTGATGGTCTGGTTCACAGCGTTATGTCCTCATTGCGTTTGGCATTAGATAGTGTAGCCCCCTTAAAAAAGAAAGTGGCTAGCCATAGGAGGCTGACTCCTTGGTTCAACGCAGAGTTGCGTACTTTAAAGCAGAATACTAGGAAGTTGGAGAGAAAATGGCGCTCTACACACCTAGAGGATTCCTATTTAACCTGGAATAACAGTCTACTGCTGTATAACAAGACCCTTCGACAAGCTAGAACAGCATATTTTTCATTAATCGAGGCGAATAAAAACAATCCTAGGTTTCTTTGTACAGTTGCCAAACTTGCACAGAGTCATAGCTCTGTTGAGCTATTCCCCCAGCTCTTAGCAGTGATTTTATGGGATTTTTCATAAATAAAATTCTATTGAAAATAAAATCATTGGCATCCTCCCAAACATGATTAATTCTTCCTCAGTAAATGAGGCAGTAACGGAAAGAACTGTAGAACCTCAGTTGTGATTAGGCTGTTTTGATTCAGTCGAGCTTTCGGAATTATCAAAAATATTAGCCTCATCTAAACCTTCAACTTGTATGTTGGACCCAATTCCAACCAAATTATTTAAAGAAGTGTTCTATTTGGTTCCTGGCCCCATTTTTGGATATGATGAATCTATCCCTAGTAAACGGATACGTACCACATGAATTTAAAATAGCTGTAATTAAACCTTTACTCAAGAAACCTTCCCTTGATCAAGAGGACTTAGTGAATTACAGACTTATATCTAACCTTCCTTTCTTATCCAAAGTCCTTGAGAAAATTGTTGCTAATCAAGTCTGAGCATCTAAACAGTAACGAGCTGTTTGAAGAGTTTCAGTCAGGTTTTAGAGCTCATCATAGCACTGAAACAGCACTGGTGAAGGTTACTAATGATAATGTTTCTGCTCTGTCCTCTCAAACCCCCAGACGGTCGTGGCAGATGGCCGCTCCTACTGAGCCTGGTTCTGTTGGAGGTTTCTTCCTGTTAAAGGGGAGTTTTTCCTCTCCACCGTCGCTACATGCTTGCTCAGTATGAGGGATTGCTGAAGTATTGCTGTGGTTGGAAAGTCTGCATCAACGGGGCCCAACCTCTCCCCAATGACTGACGCAATCTGCTGGGATTCCTTAAATAGGAAACTTTTTAACTGATTGGAATGTTTGTATAAATGTATTGAAATAACTTCTTTTTAAGTGCCTTGAGATGACATCTGTTGTGAATTGGCGCTATATAAATAAATTGAATTGAATTTGTTGGTATTCTAAAATTAATGGAAGGTCGGACATTTTTATCTTATTGCATAATGTCTGTTCTACGTCTATCCAGGACTCAACTAGGTAGCTATGTTTTAACCATCTTGAGATGTATTAGAGCCTATTGGCCAAGAAATAATGAAAATTCGGTTGACCTCATTTATCATTGGTCTTCTGTAGTGTTTTAATGCCAATATGTGGGTGTTGTGAATTTTTTTTATTTATTATATGCATAAGGTTGTCATCACAAGAATGTTAGAGCTTATAGAATAAGGAACTGTGTCAGCAGGAACCATGACCTCGACTCCAGGTCAAGGGGTGAAACGAACACAATGCAGGCTAAGTCCAGTGGGTTTTATTACCCCACCAGCCAGTTGTAGGAAACTGATAGTATAAAAGGATTTGTTTCCCCCCTCATAAACCAGTATCTCATGACATCCTCCTGAGCTTAAATTACCCCTCCTGTTCCTGGCAGTTGACCTGTAGGGTTACTGAGCTGTAAGTGTCCATTCCAGAGAAAAGGGTAAACATACCTGTAATTGCTTATTTTCCTCCATATATTACTTATCTGCTTGGGGCCATGTAAAAGGAAACATCCAATCACATGTGTTCATTGTAACTAGAAGGAGGGTTTGGCCCCTTCTCTACATGGTGGTGACGAGTAGCAGGATTTTTAAATAAAAGGCTGAAGTTAACAAAAGATCTTTGAATAAAGTGGGATCCTTGAGTAACACTCTATTCCCGACATATGCCGTACCAAAACAATTGAGTCCTGTGTCAATTCTTTTGTTTCCAGGTTGTCAGAGAACAAAAGAGCCGGGAAGAATATGGGGACTGCAGTGTCTAGGATGAGGAGTTAGGCTGAAGCACAACAGTTTTTATCTTTCCAAAGAAATTTATAGACGTGTGATTCCAGAGATCTAAACCACTTTGGTGATGGTGTAGCTTGGGATCATTGAGAATAAGTAACTGATTCTGGGCAAAAGCATTTTTATTGATGCAACCCTTCCCATAAGTCAGGGGTTCTCAACCTTTTGCAAGCTGGGCCCCGCCAAAGCTGGTTCATTGCAGTTGGGGCCCCAGTGCAACCCCCCCCCCATCCCGCCCCCCAAATAAAGCCCCCCATAGATAGATAGATAGATAGATAGATAGCCCACCCTAGGCTAGTGTTTTTAGGCCCATATTATTATTATTATTATTATTATAACATCAGTAGGCCTATTATCATTACGAGGCTATGCTATAATTGGGAACTGGCACCAGACCTCTGATATTAATTTATGCTTTATTATTGTTATTACTAGGCCTAATAGTAGGCATCATCTGCATTTTTTTTTATAGAAGCTTGAAGGTAGGTGATGTTAATGTGAGACCTGAGCCTGCTTCGCCTTGCAAAGATCCTCAATTCTTGGCTCAATGTTTGCTAAACATAGCCTCAAATCATCGTTGATTTGTTTTGATTGCGGTATTTTGTTTTGATTGCAGTCATTTTTGACAATCCTGCCTCACACATATGCGTCGACGCTAAAGGAAGGAGAATCTTCAAGGCGACGTCACAGAGTTAAGGGTATTCCTGCATCAATGCTGCCCAGAATGACAAAAGAGGGCAGGAGCTAAAGAGTTCCTTGAGTCTACTGTCACTCTTCAGCTCAATAAGTTGGTTCTGCATATCAATTGACATAGGGTGATCTCCAAAAAGAGGACATCTGGCACAGTACTGAAACACTTTCAGGACTTGGCCAAGACTTCTGATTTTAATATATTTAAAGTGTGCATTCTCAATGTGGTTAGAAAATATTAGTTAAATAATAAACTTCAAAAAGTCTTTCACAAGTAGAAACATTATTTTATAATCTCTGGAAATAAATTATAATAGACAATTACTCTTCTGAATTAAAAAAGTTACCAGCAACAATAATAGTTTACTTGTTAAATTGCACTGGACAAAAACCGAAGAAAAATCTGAAATAATCTTCTGAGAAAACGTATTATTTTCTTTTCACTGTAATAAAAGTAAACAGCTGCAGACTAAAAAACAATATAAAAATGCTTACTCTGTTTAGTTTGCATCTTCATCCTCCACAGTTAATTTATAGATGAACTCTCACTTTGCTCAGCCTTTTTATAGTTTTTGTGTCCATGTGATCTATGGGAGATTTGCCACTTTTGTCACACACAGAATCACACATGCCAGCTATGTGAATGGTGCAATCCGCCACCCATTTGTGGATGGACTGGATGGTATATATTTTGTGGTTGCTGCATGAAGCTTGTGCTTTGACTTCTTGTAAACGGCAGTAGTTCGGCGCAGAGCAGCGCTGCGCAATGCACCGCGGTCAGGTGCAGTGCAACTTGGCGAACAGCCTACTGTCTGTGCAGTCAATAAACGGATCAGAACCAGGCACTTAAACAGTAGCTGGGAGGAGATCATATAAGCGAAAGGCTGTCATACTGCATGCATCACACCAGTCAGTTTAATTATGTTCCTAAGAAAAACAATATAAACCCGGACATTTTCATGAGTCTATAAATCCCCCCAGATACCCCGGACAGCACCTGAAAAGTGGACATGTCTGGGGAAAAGAGGACGGTTGGTCACTCTAAATTGACAGCTCGTTTCCTTTGCACACAAACGGGTCTCGAACCCATGCAAAAGAGCGATAATCCTTTTTAAAGTACATCGCAAATTGTTTTGTCATTACTGACAGGTGCTCAGACGCTGATTGAAATTGGGAGGAGAAATCGTGTGATGTGCCGGCATCAGTGATAAAGTCTACAAGGCTGGGGACAATGTTGCAGTTCCCTTGAGTGATGCGGCCATGCCAGATGTCTAGTTTCTGTGTGAAGGCATGCACTTTGTCTGCAAGGAGCAACATGAGTTTCGCTGCCTGTAAAGACAGGTTAAGGCCATTAAATTGGTCAAATATATCGACCAAATAGGACAGAGACGCAAGCCACATAGGCCTAGTGTCATCCAGATGCTTTGCCAGATCTGATTAGATTTCTGTCAAAAACCACTTCACCTCCTCTTGCAGCTCATACAACCGCTGTAACACCTGGAGAGCCAGCGAACTTCAGTGTGACTCGCTTAACAAAACTGCATTTGCGCTCACTGACAAACGAATCAAATTTGTTCAAAACTTTTTTTTTTAAATCAGTCCAAACACATTTTAATTTCTATTCAGGAGTTATGTATATACAAAACTATAACTTTTTATGACAGTAGTTTAATTATATATATTTTTTGCAAATTTGACTCTTTCGGGGGGGGGGGGTTTCTCCCATCCTGTAGCCTACTCTCGCCCACCGGTTGAGAACCACCGCCATAAGTGATATGGGTAGGAATTTCCATCTTACAAAATCATCTTCCACTTTTTTTCAAATCAAATCAAACTTTATTTATAAAGCGCTTTTCATACAAGAAGTTGCATCACAAAGTGCTTTACAGATTAAAATGACCCCACATAAAACCACCTTCCCTTCCCTTCCCCACAGATTTAAAAGCATGGTCACAGTTATACCCCCCTCCCCCCAACCCATCTCCCATGTACACACACAGTTAAAAGCAAAAGTAAAAAAGGACATTGGGCCGAGTGCAGATGAACCATGCAAGGAAACGCCATCAGAGGAGCCATCTGCCTCGGCAGCTGTAGATCAACAGCAGCAGCCGAGGCGCTGACACAGGGCACCCAGTGGAGGCAAGGCCAGGACCCCCACCTCCACCCAAGCTCCACCGGGAGAGCACCCAGGCAGCCACAGCCGACCACCGCTCCCAGGGCAGAGGGCTCCCACAGAGGAAACACTGGAACGGGGCTTAAGATAAATTAAAGTAAAAAAATACATAAATTAAAAATAAACAGTAAATTAATGTGCTAAGATTAAATAGTAAAACACTGATAAAAATATAATCATATAAAACATGCAGAGCAAGTAACAAACAGTAATAAATAATAATCAGTTAAAAGCTAGGCTAAAAAGAGTCTTGAGCCTGCTCTTAAAAACATGAACGTTCTCCACGGCCCTGAGGTCCTCCGGCAGCCTGTTCCAGAGGTGAGGGCCATAAAACTGGAAAGATTACTCGCCATGCGTGTGTGTCCTGACTTTTGGGGTGACAAGGAGACGGCTGCCAGAGGAGCGCAGAGACCGTGAAGGATATATGGTAAAAGCAGTTCAGAGAGATAAGAAGGCCCAAGACCATTAAGACCCTTAAAAACCATTAAAAGAACCTTAAAATCGATCCTGAAAAGTACGGGGAGCCAATGCAATTATTTTAGGACCGGTGTAATGTGCTCGCGCCTCCTGGTCTTCGTCAGGACACGTGCTGCTGAATTTTGTAGTAGTTGTTAACCTGATATACTCTTTTTGGGAAGGCCAGAAAGCAGAGCATTACAGTAATCAATTCAACTGGAGATAAAAGCATGCATCAGTGTCTCTGTGTTGGCCCGAGAGAGAATGGGGCGGACTCTAGCAATGTTCTTTAGTTGATAAAAACCTATTTTAGTAATATTTTTTATGTGAGGAATAAGAGTCAGCTCAGAGTAAAAAATCACGCCCAGGTTTTTTACTTGTAAAGAGGGATTAAAAGACAGTGATTGTAGTTTTGGTAAAAGTTTATCTCTCTGAGCCTCAGGACCGTTGACTAAAACTTCAGTTTTGTCCCGGTTGAGCTGGAGAAAGTTTTCTGCCATCCAGGATTTGATGTCTAAAATGCAGTTAAAAAGTCCATCCATTGGCTGTGTGTCATCAGGAGGCATGGAGATGTATAACTGTGCATCATCAGCATAACTGTGAAAATTGACTCCATGTCTTCTGATGACGCTGCCAAGAGGGAGCATATACAGGGTAAAAAGCACTGGGCCTAAAATCGAACCCTGGGGCACACCACATGTAATCCTATGGACTCTAGAGGAGCAGGTATCTAAACTTACCATAAAAGTCCTGTCTGTGAGATAGGATGTGAACCATTTGTGAACAGCACCAGAGAGGCCAATCTGTTTTAAACGGGTTAAAAGAATAGGGTGGTCTACTGTATCAAAGGCAGCGCTTAGATCCAGTAGAACCAACACTGTCACCCTCTGCATCATAGTTTAATCCAAAATCATTTAAAATCTTCAAAAAGGCCGTCTCTGTGCTGTGGTTCACCCTAAAACCAGACTGAAATTTCTCCAAGGCATTGTGCTCATTAATAAAATCATTAAGTTGAATTAAAACAATTTTTTGTAAAATTTTGCTTAAAAAAAGGTAAGTTAGATACTATTCTAAAATTGTAAAAATCATTAAAATCTAAATTGCTCTTCTTCAACAGGGGCCTCACTACCGCCCCCTTAAAGGCGGCAGGAAAGACCCCCCGTCTGAAGAGAGCAATTCATCATGCTTAAAATCTCATCTCTAAAAGATCCATAAAATTGCTTAAAAAGGAAGTGGGAATCGGGTCCAAAACACATGTGGTGGGCCTCACTTAGGAGAAAACTTTATCAAGAATCCCAGCTTCTACCAGGACAAAACTGTCCAGCGTTTCCTCTGGTAAAGACACACACTCAGATTTGTCTAAAACCATGTTACTCTGAGAAGATAAAATCTGGCATCTGATGGTGTCTACCTTCCCTCTGAAGTGGTCTGTGAACTCCTCATAAAGAGTGTTTGAGGGGGTTTTAGGAAATGCAGTAGTAGTACGGTTAAAAAGTTTATCAATGGTGGAAAAAAGGATTTTGGAATTATTTTTATGTTCCGAGATGATTTTGGAGAAGTTTCAATTTCTTGAATTTCTTACTGCATTGTTGTATAATTTGAGAAGATCTGTGTATATTTGATGGTTTATTGTGGTTTTACTTTTCCTCCATTTCCTCAGATTTCAGAAATGGTTTAACAATGACGGGTTATGAGCAGAGTGATTTTATTTTGAAATTCAGGCGGATGTCTACAGGTCCTATTCTTTGTAACAAGTGGCAGCTTCAGATGTTTGTCATTAAAATGTTAGAAGCAAATAAGATACATGTTGAAAGGAAACAATCTTGAAATGCGCTGGGTTAGAGACTGCAAAAAAGAGAAGAAATGTTCGTTACGGAATTACCGTAGTAAGGAATGTAGTAACGCACTCCAAAATTCAACTTTAGTTACCGTAGCACACTGAGTATAAGCGTACTTCAATATTTACATTCAATGGAGTTGTTGCTAATGGGACAAAATTAAGGGTCTGATTAAGCAAGAAAGATGTCTGGACCTACACCTGAGATTGGGAGAGGATGCCGGCCCTCGCCCCAATCTGAGTTGAGAATGGTTCCATGTTTTTGGGCATCTAGCAACAGACTCTTCCACATATAATTATAATAATAAGCTAATTTGTAGAATCTTTATGAAAGAGCAGATAAGCAGAGAGCAAGGAATAGAGATGTGATGTTTTATTATGGAAATATCAGTTACTGATTATCTCATTGACAAAATGGTAGGAAGTTAGTGAAGCCAGATGGAGAGAGGAAAAAAAAATTAGGAATTTTGTTTTCCACTAAAAATGAGATTGAGTTGTTAGAAAAATGAAATAAAAATAATAGATTTTGCTACAGGAAAAATCTGTTGTGTTAATCATATTATCTTGAGATTATTTTCTAATTTGTTAGGAATAGATTTCCTATTTCACTTGAAATTGGGCATGTTCTCTGTAGGGGATAAATTAATAATCCAAATTTTAGATTTCATAAAATTCTTGAAACGGGACAGCTACCAAAGAATTGTTCTACTTGGAAAAAGAAAAATTTAAGTTTTAACTGAAGTTTGTAATCAGATGAAGATAAAATAATCATATTATTGCTAACAGAAGATCCGAATTGAACTTTGCATGTTTTTGGCATTTGGCCAACAATGGGGAACAGGGGTATGGCGACCTCAAGTGGCGAACTAATTAAAGCATTAGTATTGAAGAAGCTCTATTTAGTAAGATAAGATAATTTCTTCTAATGAATTTGTAATGTTAACATTGAAACATTTAGATACACTAACTGTTGCAGAAATGTTGTTTAGAGAAATAATGCCTAGATTTGATATCCACAAATGATCTATAGTGGTAACGGAACACATTTTGTGAATGAAATAATTGATAAAATAGGACAAAGATTAGAGATCATTTTTAAGAGACGATTGGATTCTAAACGCAGATTAAGAAAGGCCATGAATAAGACTAAACAGAATTGGAGATACTGTTTGGTTATGATAAAGCTATATATGAATATAACACCAAGTAATTGAACGAATTTGACGAGACCTTATACCTTCCTACAGTTTGGTATATTAAAATAAGAGGAACAATTACAAATTGATTTAAGACTTATGATAAAATGTTGCAAATTGAAATAAAAAAAAAGCAATGGAAGAAACTGGACAAAATTGGATAGTCTTGATTTGGTAAATTATAAATGCATATAATACCAAATTTGAATATTGGCCTCATTCTATTTGAAATAATCTATGGGCATAGATATAGAATTCCTTAGATTGGTATGCTCTCTTCTAAAAGAACAATTTCATTAAGATCTGGGAGTTTTCATGATCAAAATACTGATAATTACATGAGTTATAAATGCAAACTAATCATATGCCAGATGATCCTATATTCCTACAGGAAGAAGTGAGCTGGAAGTAGGTGAATTGATCCTGATTAAAAGCTGTAAACAGAAAAATGGTCATCACCTAGGTGGAAGGGGCCATTCCAGGTATTTTTGACCACACCAATAGCTGTAGAGACTGAGTTGGATACACTTAATCCCTTATAAAAAGCAGAGACCATTACTAGATATGGGAAAGCAGTCTAAGAAAAGTGGGGTTAAAGACTGATTCCAAAGGGAGGTAGATACATTAGGTTCTACTTGTCTCAACCTCAGTGAAGAGAACCAGGAGATCCACTTTTCTATAGAGACTGTTTGAAGGGAGAGATGGTAACGATGAAGGTTTTTTCTGTTTTTTCTGCTATTTAGTACTTTTATTTTTACAGTTTTTTGGTGGTGTTATTTCAATAGGAACGTTAGGACTCACAGAAAAATGACATATAGCACATGAGAATGCTGATTTATTTTCTTGGTTCACTTAGAGAAGGACACACAGAAACCCATTTGAAATTAGTGTATGGTGACAATATTCAAGATATCTAGCAAATAAATAAAACATTAACGGTTTTGTTTGTTCTCAGATGCCATATTCTGTAGGACATTTACCCAGATATGTAGAAGCTTTCACTAATCTTAATGATCTGTTTCCAGATGTTACACTCCTCTCCAGGATTTGGAAAAAGTCTGAGCGTGCAGTACATGAACGAACAGGAAGTTATATGGGTAAAAATGTATATACTTCCATGACAAAAGTAAGGGTAAATTGGAGACTGGGATGATATGGGATTGATTTAAATAGTTAAAGATGGACCAGTACACTTAAAACCTGACCAAAGATTTATTTGTTTTGAAAGTGCTAAAAATCTGACCACACTTTCATACCAATCTGGGTGCATGGGAAAAAATATATAGTATGTGCTCCGTGAATGTGATGGGAACTTTTCTATGGACGACCTGCTGATTCTCTGCGGATTTTGGCTCTGACACAATTACCCTCAAAATGAGAATGGTGGATGTGCTTCTGTTGAGACTTAAAGAGCATTCTTTTCTTGTATTTGCAGAGGAGATCCGACACAGCAGAAGGAGGAGGCGTGATATTTCAGCCCCTCATGGTCCCATCTGGGCTCCGATATGCCCACTGAAAACAAATTATGGAGTGACTGAAATAAGGTTCTATTATCTTTTTTCCCATGGACCGAGGTGGGTAAGGTCATGATATGATTAGACACATTAAATTATAGATTCAGTGGTTTTGTTAATTCTTCCCTGGCAGTTCTAAAAGGTATAGCAGCTGAGATCTAGGAATTGAGCTTAACTATAAATATACATGGAGATTAATCTACAATACAAGTGTTTATTGAACTATAACATCTTTCCATAACAGGCTGCAAATCTAGTCACACCTGATTAACAGGAGAGTTAAATAATTGGATGTTTCTGAAACAGTTCTGTTTCAGAAAAAGGGAGGAGATCCTTGGGCACTAGGGGAACTTAAATTTCAATTATTCTTTACAAAACAAAGCCTTTCAATTTGTTTCTTTAAAAGCATTTCAGATAAATGAAAAAAGGAATAAAAAACAGCATTTGTTTAGGGTTCAATAGTTTTCTTTTGGTTAAATAGGTTGAAATTATAGTTTTCTTTTATAAGTATTGGGCTTCATCAGCTCAGAAAAATGAATAACAATAGTCGGTGATGTGGTAAAATCTTATAAGACTATATAGGTTTAATGAACTTAGGCTGTTAGCAGTGTAAATGAATAAAATTAGACTGATCCTTTTCTGCGGGTTGAGCTTTAAAGCAGCAAAGCATTTTTCTTTTGAGTGGTGTCTCATGCTCATCATGCCATTTCCACAATCCAAAATGACCAGATGTTTCCTGTTTTCCATCCTGTTTTTGAACCTTTGTGCGGTTGGTTGTTTTAGCACACAACCCATTCATCTTACCATGTGGCATGTTTATGCATTTAGTCTTTGTTTGGAAGTTTTTTTTTACATTATAACCTCTACTATATATTTTGAAGAAATATTCTTTATGGTCTAGGTTGTTCCAGTGTTGCTCACTTTTGATACAGGATTTTTGGAGTGCACTTTGGGGCAATGATGATTGTTGTGATTTACATACAGCAAAAGTATTAGCTTTTTCTACAGATAGACCTAGTTTGTAAGCAGTCTGGATAATAGTTTGATTTTGTGTTAGTGCGGCCGATCAGTGCAGCACTACTTAAGACTATGAGGTGAGTAAGGGATTTGATAAAAAAAGGACAAATGCATAAGAAATGAATCTCAAATTAGATACAATCATGGATAGAGCAAACAGGAAAAAGCAAATTAGTTGCAAGCTGTTCTTTTAGGCTTTGTTGACCAGGTGAGAGACCAGCAGCCAACCAGACCACAATCTCTCAGGTAATCATACTTTAAAAAAAAGCTGGAGCCAATGCACTCCCACTGAGGAGTCAGGACGAACCTGAGAGGACATCCAGGAGCAGCAAGCCAGAGTGGGAGAAGAACAGCAATGAGCAGACCACACAACCTACTTGAACCCTCTGCTGAGAGGTTTCCAACTTCAGCACACCTGCACCATCAGGTGGCAGGGCGGCTTGGAGCACAGAGCTGCCCAGCTGGGGCAGCAGGGTTTGAAGGAAAAGAAGCTGAGACCCCTGCCAAAAGGGGCAGCACGATCCTCTGGTCTGCGTGCAGTCCTTAGAATTTTCAAACTCAAGGCTACTGAAAAGATACACTTTAGCTGCATATAGGTGATGTGCTGGCAACCTCTCACCTTAGGTCATAGAAGAGCGAGCCGGACGACCACAATTCCCGGCCAGAACAAGATGACTTGACTGCTGATCCGAAAAGTTCCATAGAAGATGGACTCAAAATTGATATGATTCTATAAGTGTGATGCCTGACATTTTTCCTTATATATAGTGATCTCTTAAAATAAGAGATCAAAAGAGGGAGATGACGAGGTAGAAATTCTGTTAATGTTGTATGAGGGTTTAATTTTGTAGTGCATGTGGCAACACTTAGAAACAGTGAACAATCAAGAGGAATGTGGTACATCCTGTGTGCCTTGTGTGAAGAAGCTGTGTCCATTCTGTGAACGAAGATCTATGTGGGAGGAGTTTTAACTTGTTTCAATAAAAACCTTAAGATGAGATAAAGCTGTGCTCAGTTACTAGAACTGAGTCCAGCGAACGATGTCTCGCTGTTAAAATATATAATTGTTGTTTGTTCTTATTGCTCCTTTTTACAGAAATGAACGAGCACGCGGGAAGGTGAAATGAGAGCTCAGAGAGAGTCCAGGGTCATAAACTAAACGTGTGTCTGTTCCTTTAAGATAGGCTTTAAATTAGAGTGAAAACACCTTCTCAACACGCCCCACAATTTCTCTTCATTTTTTTGAGGTTTTCATTTTTCCACGGCGGTGCAGCTTTAGATTTTAAATTTTTAACTTGTAGTGGAGCAAGCCGGTCAAGAGTGGACTGAAGTCTTCTGTTAAAATCATTGACAATAAAATCACAGGGGGCAGGTAAAACAATAGGAGGATTCTTTTTAAAAATTTCCAGAAAACCTGCAGCCACTTCAGGGGTTAGATCGCGCTTCCTGACAGTTCTCACAGAGGTCTCCTGCTGAATAAAACTGGTGATGTTAAAAAACACCAAGTAGTGGTCAGAGACAGCCAAGTCAACAACAGAGGACACGCTGGTGGACAGGCCATACGTGATGACCAAGTCCAGGGTGTGTCCTTTGTTGTGAGTTGTGAGTTGGCTGCATGACATGTTGGCTAAAATCCATATTAGTCAGGATGTTTAAAAAATCTGTTGATAAAGGGTCTAAAAGGTTATCCAAATGTAGATTAAAATCACCAGCTAAAATGATCCTTTCAAAGGAGTTGTGCAAAATTGATAAAAACTCTTCTTAAATAATAAGTGCATTCTTTTTAGGAGGCCTATAAATTGTGACACATAAAATCTGAGGAGTGCAAAAAACAGTTGCATTATATTCAAAAGTTAAATAGTTCAAATGAAACAGGTTTGGCGGAAAGTGTTGATGAACTTATAAAAGCAGTTCCGCCTCCCCTTTTGCTACTCCTCGTAGAATAAGTGAAGTTAAAATTAGGTGGGGAAGCCTCTGTGAGAACAACAGGGGCATCTGCACTCAGCCAAGTTTCTGTTAAAAATAAACAATGAAGATTGTGGTCTAAAATCAGATCATTTATTATAAAAGTTTTGTTCAGCAGAGAGCGAACATTAAAAAGTGCCATATTGATAGTGATTGGAGATTGAGTGACTGTATGATTTACTGAAAGTGGGGCTTTTGGCAACTTTTTGAGATTATTTGTGTTGCATTTGTTCGGTTTATGATTTTTAGTGCACTCTCTACTGATAATAACAGGTATGAATGAGGTAGAACAAGGTCCAAGTCCAGTATGTGAGTTACTGTTAAAATCAGGGGTGAGTTTGTAGGAGCAGGGACCATTTGCACATCAGGATGTGGCGAAGGAATCAGAGAGGGCAGGGGCAGCTGTGGCCAGTGTAGTTGACAGGGGGGGGGGGGCGTGGACATGCCAGGCTCTATGTCAGTGTACGAGTGCCTTGTCTATTTAGATGGTCCAACAGGTGCTTCCTGCCCCAAAAAATGTTAAAATTGTCTATAAAACCAATATTGTGAACGGCGGTGATAGAGGAGAGCCAAGTATTAAGGGATAAAAGTCTGCTAAAACGGCCAATTCCTCTGCCGACAGTGGGAGTGGGGCCAGAGATAAAAACAGACGTGTGTTTTCTAAAAGATTAAAAAGGTGAATAAAATCACGCTTCAGGAGCTCAGACTGCTGTTTATACATGTCGTTGGTGCCAGCATGAATCACAACTTTACTCACAGATTTGTTCGGTAATGTCTGTGACAGTGGCTCCAGGCAAACACAGTGTGAGGGCTCCTCTCATCCTCACGTTTCTGATGATAGAGTCCCCAATGATGAGTGTGGTGGGTGGCGGGTCTGCAGGTGGATATTTGCGCTGGGCAGAGGATCGCTCACCCTCCAGGACTTGCTGCATGGCAGGTGGAGAAGCTTCCCCAGGACTGCAGCGATGTTTAATCTGCGCCGAGGGCTCGTTCCGTGGGTTCGGGGTGAAGTGGAGCACTCCTCGGCAAGTTCTGGCTGCACCCCGGGGTTTGGCGCGACGTGTAGGGCTGCGGGAGTCCGGCTGTTGCTCCTGCTGCTGGGAGGGATTAGGCGGCGCTCCTACGGAGCTACGGCGACCAGGGGCTGTCAGAGGAGGGAAATCCACATCCAGGGCGCTGAAACGGTTTGATAGAGGCAGGCAGATTGGAGGAGAGCGGTGGCAGCTGCTCCAAGCGCCTCCACCGCGGCCTGGCCCAACCGTTAACCGGGCACCCTGAAACACCGGAGTGGAGCTGATGGGGGCTTTTGGTTTAGCCTCTTGCTGGAACCAGCGGTCCTCCTCTGCTGCAGATGTTACGCGGCCGTTTGGCACCCCGAGTCCGCCTGGAGGCCCAGGATGGATCCTCCTTCCACAGCTTCACCAGGCTGGCAGGGAATGATGTCCGCCAGCTGTGCACTGCTGGCAGCGGCGAAAGTCCGGCCGAAGATGATGTCCACGTCGCGCTCATGGTCCTGGATTTACTGGAGTGTTGAGACCCTCTGCTCCAGCTCCAGAACCCTCTGGCTAAGTTTTGCGCAGCCATCACACCCAGGACTGCAGGTGAGTGGAGGCATGGTGGGGGAGAAGTAGTCCGCGCTTCCCACCGATTAAAACGATCCGGAAAAAAACGTCCAGGTTATTAATAAGTCAGTGGTGTTAAAAATCCGTTAAAACCAGTCTTTAAAAAGGTTTAAAACCAGTTAAAAACCGTGCTTGATAGGGAACCGGTCTTGGTGGGCTGACAGATGCTGAAGCATGCACACCATCCCACTTTTAAAAAGTTGGACGTGGTTTAGCTTTGTTGAGTCAGCCAGTCTTGCTGAGACATACATACTAATATTCCCTGACTGCAGTTGTGTATTAATGGGATTCTGTAAAGAACAATTGATTGGAAGAACTGATTTATAGAATAATCTGAAACTCTTTAGTAAGAGTTTATCAACCCAACTACACGAGAGAGATAGACGTTTGTGAATGCTGGAGAAAAAGTAATACATTATCTGCATAAAGACTGATTTATGTTCTATTTTATTCCATTTTATGCATTTAATATTGTTAGTTTGCCTGGTTTCTACGATGGACTGGCGACCTGTCCAGGGTGTACCCCTGCCTCTCCCCCCTTGACCGCTGGAGATAGGCACCAGCCCCCCCGAAACCCTGCATTAGGATGGACGGGTACAGAAAATGGATGGATGGAGTTTGCCTGGTTTCTCCTGCTAGTGGTTCAATAAAAGTGGCAAACAGGGAGGGGGAGAGTGGACATCCCTGCCTGGTACCTCTCTGAAGATAAAACCTAGATGTTTCGTTTTTAGTCCTGATATATATTGTTAGGGAACCACATAATGTTTTTAACCATTTTATAAAAGAATTTCCAAAGCCAAATCTAAGTAAGATTGCAAATAAGAATTTTCAGTTAACTTTATCAAATGGGTTTTCTGCATCTAGAGATAATATATTAGTTTCAATGTTTTTACAGTAACAATAATCTATTAAATCTATTAATCTACGAGAATTTTTGGATGAATGCATCCCTTTTATAATACCAGTTTGGTCAGGAAGTATTATAAGAGGAGTTAGTTTCTCTAACCTTTTTGTGAGGGCGTTGCAGATTATTTTAAGATCAACATTAATAAGGGATATGGGACGATAGCTGGTAGGAAACATAGGGTTTTTACCTGATTTTAATAGAAGACTAATGTAGGCAGAATTCATATTGGCAATGCAATTTTATTTGTAAAGCACACTTTCAACAACAATGTAATTCAAGGTGCTTTACAAGATTAAGGGGTAAAATAAAAATAACAGTAAAACCCAGACAAAAGCATGCACAGATACATCAAAGCAAGGGCGTAGGTTTGTTTTTTAAATTGCTGGGGACAATAACCACAAACATAAGTGTGGTTTGAAGATTGGTAGGGACAATGAATAATCATTCATATATAGGTATTTATCTTTCTGACATTTTATTATAATATACACTGTTGTGTAATAACAGGTGTTAAAATCCCTTGTGTTTTATTTTGTTTTTCAAACGGCGCTGAAAACCATCATTAGACTGTCTGGGAAAGATCATGTTTATCCACATTGTAGCACAAAGAATGATGTTGGCTCCATTAATAATATATTCGCCCCAGAAGAAGAATGCACAGTTAATTGTGCAGTTAGTTTCCAAAAAATCAAAAACTAATTTCCTTTGCAACCCAACCCTTGCCGTTATGTTCGCTTAACCCAAAGTCCTGTCAGTGGCACACACTTCCAATGGAGTTTGCGGACATTGTCACACAATTCACCGCAGTGAAAATGTGTTACGTTCATGTGCGGGAAGTGTCAGAGTTCTGCCATTGACAGCCCGACCGAGGCCTGCCATTGACAGGACTGACCGACAAGGGTCTGCCATTGACAGGACCGACCGACCGAGGTCTGCCATTGACAGCCCGACCGAGGTCTGCCATTGACAGCCCGACCGAGGTCTGCCATTGACAGCCCGACCGAGGCCTGCCATTGACAGGACCGACCGACCGAGGTCTGCCATTGACAGGACCGACCGACAAGGGTCTGCTATTGACAGGACCGACCGACCGAGGTCTGCCATTGACAGCCCGACCGAGGCCTGCCATTGACAGGACCGACCGACAAGGGTCTGCCATTGACAGGACCGACCGACCGACCGAGGTCTGCCATTGACAGCCCGAACGAGGCCTGCCATTGACAGGACCGACCGACAAGGGTCTGCCATTGACAGGACCGACCGACCGAGGTCTGCCATTGACAGCCCGACCGAGGTCTGCCATTGACAGCCCGACCGAGGCCTGCCATTGACAGGACCGACCGACCGAGGTCTGCCATTGACAGGACCGACCGACAAGGGTCTGCTATTGACAGGACCGACCGACCGAGGTCTGCCATTGACAGCCCGACCGAGGCCTGCCATTGACAGGGCCGACCGACAAGGGTCTGCCATTGACAGGACCGACCGACCGACCGAGGTCTGCCATTGACAGCCCGACCGAGGCCTGCCATTGACAGGACCGACCGACAAGGGTCTGCCATTGACAGGACCGACCGACAAACGCCTGCCATTGGCAGAATAGCTCCAGGGCTGCTGGACAAACAGCCTCCACAATCATGACCATATCGATCTTTTCGCTCCTTTTTAAAGACGTAAACCTGCGGGAGGTGTTTTTCTCGACTGGGCTCCTGGCGACCACCATGAGAGACCATGTCCAATGGGCAACCCATGCTACGCAGTATAGAACCATACGCTCGATCTCGCGCCTCTGGTAAGGCAGGGGCCGACACTTAGTCGTTTTTACGCATCTGGTGCCTCTGGTAAGGCAGCGGGCCGACACTTAGTCGTTTTTACGCATCCGGTGAGACTGGAAAGACAAGGGGCTGAGGCTGGCTCTTTTTGCCCAGGAAGGGGGCCTCTTCCTGGGCATGTAAACCGGGCCTCCCCCACAGCCTGGGGCCGACACTTAGTCGTTTTTACGCATCCGGTGAGACTGGAAAGACAAGGGGCCCGACCCCAGCCCTCACCCAGGGCCTGCTGCTCACAGGCAGAAGGGAGAGGTGCATGAGGCTGGCTCCAGGACCCAGGGCCCGACCCCATCCCTCACCCAGGGCCGGCTGCTCACAGGCAGAAGGGAGAGGTGCATGAGGCTGGCTCCAGGACCCAGGGCCCGACCCCAGCCCTCACCCAGGGCCTGCTGCTCACAGGCAGAAGGGAGAGGTGCATGAGGCTGGCTCCAGGACCCAGGGCCCGACCCCAGCCCTCACCCAGGGCCTGCTGCTCACAGGCAGAAGGGAGAGGTGCATGAGGCTGGCTCCAGGACCCAGGGCCCGACCCCAGCCCTCACCCAGGGCCTGCTGCTCACAGGCAGAAGGGAGAGGTGCATGAGGCTGGCTCCAGGACCCAGGGCCCGACCCCAGCCCTCACCCAGGGCCTGCTGCTCTCAGGCCGGAGGGAGAGGGGCAGGAGATCTGGCTCCAGGGCTGCTGGACCAACAACCCCAACAGAACCATGACCACCGTGCGGACCGGGGTACCCACACTTAAGCACCCCTCCGCGGACTAAGCCAAGCCACACGCACCGCCAACTTTCTCGTGCCTCTGGTAAGGCACAGAGAGCCTCGTGCCTCTGGTAAGGCACGAAGAGATCTGTTCCTCTGGTAAGGCACAGCTCCACCGGTGGATGGGAGCTGGCCTGGGGCTCCCATCCGGGCCCGAGTGCCTCCACTCGGGCTCCTAGTGCCAAGACCCAGCACCCCTGTCGTGCTGGAGCTCAACACTTTGAACATTTTCCTTTACCGATCACAAGAGCTCCACCGGTGGATGGGAGCTCGCCTGGGGCTCCCATCCGGGCCCGAGTGCCTCCACTCGGGCTCATAGTGCCAAGACCCAGCACCCCTGTCGTGCTGGAGCTCAACACTTTGAACATTTTCCTTTACCGATCACAAGCGCTCCACCGGTGGATGGGAGCTGGCCTGGGGCTCCCATCCGGGCCCGAGTGCCTCCACTCGGGCTCATAGTGCCAAGACCCAGCACCCCTGCAGAGCCTCTGGACCAACCACCTCCACAACCATGACCACCGTGCGGACCGGGGTACCCACACTTAAGCACCCCTCCGCGGACTAAGCCAAGCCACACGCACCGCCAACATTTTCGTGCCTCTGGTAAGGCACGAAGAGATCTGTGCCTCTGGTAAGGCACTGGTCCACCGGATGACGGGAGCCGGTCCGTCGCGCCCTTCCTGGCCCGAGTGCCTCCACTCGGGCTCGCGGGGCTGTGCCCCAGCACCCCTGTCGTGCTGGAGCTCAACACTCTGAAAATGTTCTCTCCTTCTTTCAGAGCACGGGGCCAGGTAAGAGCCAACGCGCACCAGTAGAGTGCGCCCTGGCTCAGACCCGAGCCCCAGTGCCCCTGACACGGGCTCCCCAGCACCCCGTTCCCGGTCTCGTGCCTCTGGTAAGGCACGGCTGCACCAGGGAGGGAGGGAGGCCCCGGAGGTCGGCCGACAAAAACTTGGATCGAGGGCTGACTTTCAATAGACCCAGAATCAGGTCGTCTGCAAGTCATTTAGCACCACGTTCTCCACAAACATGCTGTGCGAAATTGGAGAGGGGTGACCATCGTTCAGCCACACCCCAGCCCAGTCACGAGCGGCTCTCCTCACCGGCCGGAGCCGGTTATCAGAGACCAACCGAAGTGGTGTGGCGCTACGGTATCATTACGTTTAGGCGGGATTCTGACTTAGAGGCGTTCAGTCATAATCCCACAGATGGTCGCTCGCCGCTACTGAGGGAATCCTTGTTAGTTTCTTTTCCTCCGCTTAGTAATATGCTTAAATTCAGCGGGTCGTCTCGTCTGATCTGAGGTCGTAGTCGAATCGAGCAGGCCTCCGAGGAGGCCTTTCCGCGTGGCTCCCCGCCCCACCTGCCCGCAACCGCCCGAGGGCGGGATGCGGGTTAAGATGGGGGTCAGGGAGGCTCACGACGAGCTACGGGGTAGGGCCGGGTGCCCCGAGGCGACGCAGGGGTCCCGGGTCCGAGGATCCGACGACCGCCGTCCGTCCGACACGGTCCTCCCTTTGGCCCCTCTCTCCCCCGCTGGAGCGGTCCCGTCTCCGCCGGAGGCCCCCCGTTCGCACGCGTGACGCGGTCAGCTCGGAGACGTGGTCCACCGGCAGCCGCGCCCGCACGTGCGGGGCTCGACGGACATTGGCGCCCCCCCCCCTGCCCGGCCCACGACCGGGGTCGGGGTCGGGAGGAGGAGGAGGGAAAGAAGGAGGAGGCCGGCGGACGGCGACGGTGCGGTCCCGGTCGGGGAAACCGAACGTCGCGCCGGGCGTCCCGGTCGGTCTGCACTTAGGGGGACGAAGGCGACGGGGCCCCCCGGAAGGGGCCCGCGC